>BFEA01000010.1:2116336-2132072 GCA_003427395.1 Chara braunii | reverse complement strand
AAAAAACCATAGTAGGAAGCTAGCGAAGTCGTAGCATATATCATCACAAACAGAACTTCCCGATAAACCGTAGGCAGAGAGAGAGAAGAGGACAACAAACAAGTGTCTGGAGTGTATTTTTTGGCTGTGACAGACCTTTCTTTGTTTCGTGGATGTTTTGTTGGCTTGTGATGGGGTGTGAACCGACACTCTGTAGATTTTTCCATCTGGTGTGGGAGAGTGATAGTCTACTTTTATTTTGGTTAAGGTAGATTATAATTTACAGTGTAATCACTGACCAAAATCAAAGTAGACTATCACTCACCCACACCAGATGGAAAACTCTACAGACTGTCAGTTCACACCCCATCACAAGCCAGCAAAACATCCACGAAACAAAGATATAGATATATATATTGATGTTCGTTCGTGCCGCTTCAAGAAGACCGAATTAATTCGCAGTTTTTCTTCATTCATCCCAGCGAGGTCGGAACTGATCCACAACTGAGACCTATACTGCTGGAGGAGTCACAACTGCGAGTTAATTCGCAGTTTCCCCAAGATAAGACGCCTTTTTCTTGAAAGTCCGTTCTTTATTTCCACAACTGCGAGTTAGTTCGCACTTTATGACCTACACTGCTGGAGGAGTTGTTGCCCTCCGTATCCAAAACTCGGAGTTAGTTCGCACTTGTAACACCCATGTCGTACATGTTTCAGATCTTCATTTCAACAATTCCGAGATAGTTCGCACTTTCCCCAAGATAAGCCGCCTCTTTCTCAAACGTGACTTTCTCGTTTCCTGAACTGCGAGTTGGAATTGTTGTCTTGTCTCCAGAACTGCGAGTTGGTTCGCACTTGTCGATACCCATGTGGTACTTGTTGTAGACGTCTTCATTCCCAGAACTCCGAGTTAGTTCACACTTTCCCGAAGATAAACCGCCTCTTCCTCGTTTCGAGGACTGCGAGTTGGTTCGCACTCTTTCGGAGGAGTTGTTATCTTTCCTCCGAACTCAGTCTGCCAGAGGAGTGTTGTCTTTCCTCTCGTTTACCCAATTGTTGTGACTTCGTGTGCATTTCAAACACCCATCTCGTACGTTGTTTTGTCTTGTTTCCAAAACTGCGAGTTGGTTCTCACTTGTCGATACCCATGCGGTACTTGTTGTAGAGGTCTTCATTCCCATAACTCCGAGTTAGTTCGCACTTTCCCAAAGATAAACCGCCTCTTCCTCGTTTCTAGAACAGCGAGTTGGTTCACACTCTTTCCAAGGAGTTGTTATCTTTCCTCCGAACTGACTCTGCCAGAAGAGTGTTGTCTTTCCTCTCCTTTACCCAATTGTTGTGACTTCATGTGCATTTCAAACACCCATCTCTTACGTCATTTTGGTCCTCTATTTCGTCAACTCAGGTAGTTCGCACTTTGCTTCTGTTCTCTTAGGAAAACCTCGTGGCTTTCCTCCCGGTCATCCGATTTGGTCTAGGGTTGGGCGTAAAATGGCGTTCGCGAAGAACACATCGACAAGCGTTGGGGCGTCTACCCCGGGGAGGGACGACCTCTTCAACAATCTAGTCCTCCGTACTTCCATACGAGGGATGCACAATGGTTTTTGAGCTTCGTTGTTGAGGGGAACCTTATTGGGCCAGCTGTTTTCATGCGACCCACTTGCTTTCCAGACGCTGAGGGAGCAGCCGACGTTCTTCCTCTCGGTACCATCGTCTCGTTCGACAAACGGTCTGGAGGCTTGCTCAAGCTCCACACTAACATCTTATACGACCACTGCAGACTGCCTTACAAAGGTGTTAAGGGTGTGATAGTGCCGATCAAGAGTTTCGCGGGGTATGACTCGAACATGCTACTTTGCCGTCACTTCAAAGGGCTTTATGATGACAACAGCAGGCGTCTTCCACCGCCAGTGGAATATCTCGATCTTGCGTTGAAGATGCCGAAAGACCGTTCAGTTCTTCCACGAGAATATGTTTTCCCGCTTCTGCCAGCCCATGAGGGGTCATCCAGCTTGGCTCAAGAAACCCCTGTTACGCCAGTGGGGCACGAGAGTGTGATTCACGGCGCTGGGGGTCAGGGCAAGGGGCACGCGCGCAACATTCAGACGCAGGTCGGCCCGGATGCTCTTGAGAACCCGTCTGGCTTGCATTCTTCAGATGCAGGGACTCACAGGGTCGGTACTCCGAAAATCCTCAAGGTCGTCTGCCAGGGCGACACGTATTCGCTTCGAGATGGGACGAGAAGAGAATCCGACAGATCAGGGCAAGAGGTTGGAGGGAATGAGGATGAAGGGATGGGCGCTGTGCGCGACAGCTCCGGTGGGGAGCCGACTTCTTCGGAAAATAAGCGCGAGTGACAAAAGACGGTGCGAGAAGAGGTGGCGGAACAAACCCGACACATGAAGAGGATGAAAGGACACTCGGAGCCGATGATTGGCGGGGATGAAGGTGACATCGGAGAACGTGCCTCGGGAAAGAGGACTCCAAGGATGCGTGGCGGACAAGAACAAGGAGTCAAAAAGAGGCAATCGAAGGAAGTGAGTGCAACAACAAGTAAGAAGGCGAGGAGGCCCGACAGTTTGACCATCCGCGAAGGACAAACTATGGGTGAAGGAGATTCGACTCGTCTAGGCATTGCCGCCGCGAGAGAACCGTCAGAGAAATCCAAAAGGAAACTAGCAGTTGAAGAAGACGATGGCGAGAAGAAACCTCGGCGGAGGAAGACTGGTGAGGGGTCGAGTGCTGGCAAAAAGGCTGTCGGTAGGCAGTACGACGAAGCGGCAGCGTTTTGGCTCGAATACGAGCAAAACGATGACGGTGAAATCGTGGAGAGGGAGCCTCCCATTCAACTGCTCATCGACCCCAGGAAGGTCTACGACATCCCGCTCTGGGAAAGATATTACAATCACCGCAGTCTCACTCGCGATGGTGTGGAGGACATGAAGGGTGCGATGCTAAGGCAGTTCCACGATGAAAAGGGGAAGATCTGGATGAAAAACCCTTTGGTTCTGGCACCCATCTACAAGTCAGTGAGGCATAAGCCGGAGAGAGCTGAGAGGGTTCACAAGGATGTCTTCAAGCCAGAGGACAAGGATAAGTACTTCTATTACCCTGTCAACGGACAACACACCGTGGCTGTTGTGAAGGAGTTGGACGGTGAGCAAATATTCAAATTGTGGAAGATGCACTCGTGGCCGGCGAGAGTCGTGTGGTTCTCCGACGAAGACTTTGGAGGGTATTTGCAGGTCAGTCTCACAGAGAACACAAGACACAAAATGTTTAAGCAGCGTGCGCAGAAGGCCGCTTTCAATGACATGCGGGAGGCATGGGAGAATTAAGGAAGGTCAGTGGCCATTCAAGGGAACCCTTCCGGTAAGGAGGCCGAAAAACAAGCGTTTTTCGAGTTCCAAAAGCTGTTTTTGGGAAAGAGTCCGAACGGGGCTCACTGGACGATGGCAAGTAAAACGACAACGCTCGCCGACAAGGACCACGTCGCTGCCATTGGCAGTGCATTGAGGCAATGGATGCCGATTGTGACGGCCGGTGATGAGGTTTTTCGGAAAGGCATGAAGTTTTACGACAAATGGGCCGAGGGAAAGTTGTTGGGCGGAGACGGGAAGACGCCCTTGTTGAAGCCGGGCAAATACATGGCAGACAAATCTCCGGGTCTTCAAGCGATTCCGGAAATGGGCGCCAAAGGGGCGGCTCGTGAAACGAAGATGGGGTGGCTGGTCCGGTCCCGCCGCCTCCGACCAAAAAGCAAACGCAAGCGGAAGACAAGTTCTTCGTCGTCGTGAAGGAACCATACATGTTCTGTTGGCAGTCTCTCACTGACATGACCGATGCCGAAAAACTGTCGATCCTCGACGACATTCTCGCATTGAGGGGAGTGTTTGTGCAATCGGTGGGCGGGCATCTGAAACGTCAACATAAGCCTGGAATTAAAGACATGGTCGCGATGAGGAAAGTGGACCGCATGATGCTCCGCATGTTTCACTACATCTTGTTCCTTGTATCGGAGGAGGACGCAGAGGTTTGGCGCTGCGGGAGCCCTTTTTTTCGGACCAAGGGCTACTTCTGGTGGAGTTCGGGCCGCAAGGCCCCACGAAGTAGGTGTGGGTCGAACTGTGGAAGCATTTCCAAGGCGTGGTGGAGTACATGAACACTTGCAAACGAAGAGAATGTACGATGATGACAGGTTCCCTAAATCTTTCGAGAAGTCCGTCCGTTCCATCTTGCGATGAATGGAGGAGGAAGTCCACGACACGATCAGGGTCAGCGGGGATGTGAAGCACATCAAATGGCACAAGCTCAACCGGGTGACCAGCCTTATTCCTTTCGGTTGTCCGCCTTCCCAAGCTCACAGTTGTCTCACTAAGATCCGTGAGATTGTGCGACATTACGTATGCAACTTGTACGTCCTCGATTTGTGTGATCCCACATTCCTCTCAGACTGGCAAGAAGACGATTTCGCCTCCTTGCAAGGCGTTCTCGAAACCCTATCGCCAAGGTACTGGGCACTTGTGGTCTTCTTCCCCTCTCGTTGGGAGCTAAGTTTCTTGAAAGGCATGGCCAAGCTTAGCGTCCATCCCGTCAGGGCAGGGAAGTGGGTGCGCCAGGCATAAAAGCAGGCCACTATCCAAGAAGGCAATATGCTGGTCGAGGAGTATGATCGTCTGTACGTGGTTTTTAATGGCGAGAACTTGGCAGACAACACGGTCGCAGTCTTCCCGGACAGTAGTCCAACGAAGCCTCGCCGTGCTCATGCTCCTAGTTCGGCCAAACCCGCGGCGGCGGCCCTCTCGAAAGCTGCCTGTTCATCCGACCCATCAGGACAGGTTGTGGCCTGTTTCGATGTGGCAGACGAGGACAAGTTCCCTCGTAGCCAGTGGGAGGACGGCGGCATGACAAGTGTTCGTGGAGCTACTTACGGGGACAGGGAACACAACCCGACTCATCTAATTGGTCTGCTCGAAAACTTTTCCAAAGTTGGGCAAACTGTTTTTTTTTTTTCGGAAGGCGCATGCGTCTGTCGTGTGGGAGCTCCTGCGCAGCGGTCGGAACGTCGTTGCGTTAGAGAATGAGGCGAGGATGATCGATTACCTTAATGAGTTCATTAAAACACGCGTGGGGGACCCTCACCACCATTGCTCTTTTGTCCAGACCACCGACGAACGAAACTGGGATCCCAAACGTGACATGTATTGGAAATTGTCGAGGAACAAAAGGACGGAGGTTTGGGACTTCCTTTTCCAACCAGGACCGCCTACTCAGACCGACTTGGAATACAATCGACGGAGAAACCTGGTGTTCGGTGTGCTGAATGGTTACCACAATGCACGCAGGGAGTCTGTCTCAAATTTCCTGAAAAGGCTGGAGCACATTTTCTTCTTGATGGCCGAACCGCTGACCCTCGAAAACTACAAGGCGCAGTTTGACGAGGAGGACCGTTTCGACGCTGAAGACATGGAGGAGCTGAGCGACTCCAAAACCTTCGATTTCGAGTCCATGACACTTCCTCGGGTGGTTGCACAGGTTGATGATGAAGGGGAAGGTGTTCCTCGGAGATATAGCGCGTCCCCTGCCGGTTTGAAGCGTGTGTTTGAGCGCGAAACAGTCGAGGACCAATCGTCTGATGACGGGGAAGAAGAGAGAGACTATGAGTACGAACCTGGTGACAAGCTCCCTAAGGACCATGAAACCTAGGAGAATGACAGACTCGTCTTCTACGGGAAGCACCACCGGTTCACAACGGAGGATGTCTGGGGCCACAACGTCATCCGACACCCCAAGAAATTCCAACCTGCTGTAAAGAATGGAAAGTGGGTCGTGGCAATGAAGGAAGCCGATGACAAGTGGAGTGGCCTGAACAGACAGGGAGCGGGTCCATTTAAGAAAAAGACGAGAGAAACTCTGGAGGAGCATTTGAGTGTGATGAACCCCGAAAGGAGCCCCCGCCAGACGTCAATGCATATGCAGGCTAGAAGCTCGACGAGCTGTACGACAACAAAATGTGGGAGTTTCGAGCGCCTTTCTACAAACTCGAAACGACACCATCTCGTGGCATTGACTGACGCATGCCGCAACCTCCGTCGGATGGTGAACATCCGAGAGGCGGTGGAGGAGGAGACGAAGGAGACGGCAGAGGTGACGGAGGAGACGGCTCAGGATCTCATGGAGGAGGTGACGGAGGAGACGGCTCAGGATCTGTTGGAGGAGGTGAGGGAGGAGACGACTCACGATCTGCCGGAAAGGGGTCAGGTGGAAAGGGGTCGGCGGAAAGGGGTCGGGTGGAAAGGGGTCGGGCGGAAAGGGGTCGGGCTGGAAGGGGTCGGGCGGAAAGGGGTCGGGCGAAAAGCGTAGAGTGTTCGGGAGTCGCGAGTCTAGAGAAACTTATAACCACTGCGTAGGGAGTCGAGATTCCGACATGCGAGACGAGGCCGCCCTGAAGTCTTATCAAGTGCGAGTAGATTCGCACTTGTCTGCGAGGACTTTCTTTCCCGATGTTGAGGAGAGTCCGTCCAACAGTACGCAGCCGACGCCTCCTGTGCACAACACCTTGCTCCTGCCCCTCTTGGAAGAGGGCGAACGTCTGCAGCATACGGCAGCATCTCCTGAGCGGCAAAACCATTCCTTGGCAGGAACTGCGTCTTCGTTTTGCCTGGAGGCCGGGATGCCTGCATTGCGAAGGAGCGAAAGTGCGACCGTCAATTCCCTCAGCTCTGGCGAGCGCCGCAAACTCCGAATAGATTCGGAGTTACCGATGTCGCCCTGTGAGCCTTTCGCCAGCAGTGCTCGCCGCAAAGTCCGAATACATTCGGAATTATTAACGTCGTCCTGCAGGCCTTCCGCCAGCAGTGCTCCTCACGCTACAGTTCCACGAGGCCAAGGAAATGTGAGGTCCAACCCCCCGCATCTTCAGTTGGGCACAGTGTTCCCCTGCTCACCGCCGTTTTCATATGTTGAGACTCAAGATTGGTAGTCTCGCAAAGTGCTGGAGGGGCCGGCTGCAGGAGTGTTGGAGACCGGGGGTAACGAGTATGAACGTCGTGCTTCGGAGGGTGTATCCGTTGACTTTGAGACCAAGAGTACAGAAACTCCTGGGGAAGAGGAGCTCTCACCGGGAGTGCATGCTGTACAGCGGGAAGAGGAGACTCAACACTGCCAGTCTCGTAGAGTGTTGGAGAGTGGGGCTAGCGAGTATGAACGCCATGCTTCGGAGGTTGCGTTCGTCGACTCTGAGAGCAAGAGTACATCAGCTCCGGGGGAAGAGGAACTCTCACAGGAAGCTCATGCTCTGCAGCGGAAAGAGGAGACTCAACACTGGCCAGCTCGCGAAGTGCGGAAGGGGCTCGATGCAGGAGTGTTGGAGACCGGGGCTAGCATGAACGCTCAAGTTTCGGAGGGTCCGTCCGTCGATTCGGAGAGCAAGAGTACAGCAGCTCCGGGGGTAGAGGAGCTCTCACAAGAGGTGCATGCTCTGCAGCGGGAAGAGGAGACTCAACATTGGCCGGCTCTCAACGTGCTGAAGGGGGTCGATACAAGAGTTTTGGAGACCGGGGTTGGCGAGCATGAACGTCAAGGTTCAGAGGGTACGTTCGTCGACTCGGAGAGCAAGAGTACAACGGCTCTGGGGGAAGAGGAGCTCTCATAAGAAGCGCATGCTCTGTAGGGGGAAGAGGAGACTCAACACTGGCCGGCTCGCAAAGTGCTGAAGGGGCTTGACGCAGGAGTGCTGGTGATCGGGACGTCCAAAGAGGTTCTGCACAGTCGGTCGGTTGTGGGGGCGACGCAAGAGGGTGATGTTAAGGGAGGTCAATGGACGTTTGTGGAAGGCAATGACCGTAGGGAGGAAGGACGTACGTGGACATTTGTGGAAACTCGGCATCTTGGCGATGAGGAAGGCGAAGAAGAACCCCTGGTGGAAGCTCGGGTTTTAAGGCGATGAGAAAGGCGAAGAACCCGTGGTGGAAGGCGGTGAGGTGGTGGTCGACATCCATATGGATCCAGAGGGGAAAGATCATGATTCTCAGTCCACCTATTGCGGTGAAGAACAAGGTGATCGAGCGTCTGTCCTCGGTACTGGTCGGGAAATGGTACTTCATGAAGCCATCGAGTTGGACAGCGACCCAGCTGCCACCGAGCTGGTTAGCGACTCAACCGTGGTCTAGGTGCAGAACGTCGAATCCTCCGTGGACGTTGGCACAGTGGCGCGACAGGTGGGCGATTTACCTCGAAGGACTCCTGAGCACGGTAAGATTTGTGAATAGTAGCACTCACATATCTGTCACCATTCAACTCTGTGTTCATCCAAATTGATGTGATGGGCTCATGTAGCTATTACCACTTGTTAAAAAACAACTTGTGGGTTGTGGGTTGTTTTCTATGTTTTACAGATGTGAGGTTGTCAATGTCCGTGGCCATGAAGACTTCAAAAGCCATGCGCGGGAAATATTTTTCAGGGAGGTTATTGGCCGCTTTACCGAAGACGTCGTCATCAAGTGTAGGGTTGTTTAAAAGGGTCCAGATGCCTTGCCTTTCCCAGAGAGCTGTCAGGGTTCTGAAGGCTTGTGAAATAGATAAGGAGGAAATTCTGCAGAAATATGTGGTTGCGTCTATTGAAAGCATTACTGCTTTGTCTGACGGGTCTGATGACGATGCCAAATGGGGTATCTCCAAAGACCCGTATCCTAAGTACATCGCCAAGGATACATTCAACAGTCAGGGATATAACTTTTCTAGAAAAAGGGCACACAGTTCTTAGCCAATTCGCCCCCGTAATTTTGGTCGCTCCTCACACTTGTTCGTGGGTGTTTGTGCAGCTGGGACTACATCATCTTTTCGTGTTTCCCTGCCTACAGAGAAGATTAGCGCTACAGAGTTGAGAATGTTGCAGGATGTCTGCGGAGATTTCAGCAACGGCCACGTGGTGGTTTCCTTGATTCGCAAAGGGCCAGTTCTACTCTGTTGAGCAGAAAAAATCTTCAAACTCTTGTCCAGGGGAGGTGGCTTTCCGACGAGGTGGTGGAGTCGTACTTGGCCTTGCTTGGCAACGCTACGTTGCCTGGGTGTCCCTCTGTTTACATTTTCAGTCTGTTTTTCTGTACCAAGCTCGTCGGTGGTGGATGTCGACATGATAGGGTTGCGAGATGGACAAAAGATGTGAATATTTTCTTGTACAACATGGTATTGATTCCTGTTCATAAAAATCGAGTGCACTGGACCCTATTATGTGTCCGCGAAGGACGACTGGAGTAGTACGACTCCCTCCTACAAGACGATGGCGGTTTTTCTTCCGATGTGCTTGCGAACTTCACGAAATACCTCCGTGACGAAGCAGTTAGTCAATATGGTCAAAACGCGAAACTGAATCTCCCGGAGCCCGAGGTGGTTGTTCATGGTGTCCCTCAATAGTCGGACGGGTCGAGCTGCAGTGTTTTCATGCTTGCCTTCGCTTCTTTTATTGCACGCGGCCATCCACCACCATTTCCGATAGCCCAAAGCGACATTCCAAACATCAGGCTGAGGATTGCGGTAGACATACTCCAAGGCTTAGAATAATACCCATATTTTAAAAATACTCGAAGTTTTTTATTCGCAAAGCCATAAGCAGAATTGCGAATTTATTCCCACTTAGTCTAACAGTCGGCTGGTTCGAGCTGTGCTGTTGTTTTGATGAGATAGCGGGTTGCAGTGGATGTTTTGATCAAGTAAACGCTTAGGTGTCGATGTGAATATCCCAGCCTCGTGATGTAGTGTTTTTTTAAGGGTTCTTCATTTCGAGGAACCTGTCAACTTTGTTTTCAGGTTATTCTCATTCCTTGCCGAGCAACATCAGCTAGAGGGTTGCAGAGGACGCTTAGGTGAAGTAGAAGCTTAGATGTCGATGTAAATATACTAGCCACGTGGTGCAGTATCTTTTGAGTGGATGCTTTAATATCGGATGTAAATATCCTAGCTTTGTGCTGCCTTTGTTTGTTTTCGGGTTGTTCTCCTTATGTCCTCTACGACCGCGACAGCGCCGTGCTGCCTTTATTCGTTTCCAGGTTGTGCTCCTGTATTACTCGTGGGACATCTTTGTCCTCTTGTGGACATTCTTTACACTCATGCTCGTACGACTCGATACTCTGGTTCATTTAGCAAGATGTTGGTGAACGATATCGATGATTTCTTCTTGGTCGCCAAATTGTTTCGTGCTTATCTCTTTCTTACGCGAGACTTTGTGGTGTGAAAGCCCCCCTCCCCCCCCCCCACCCCGATCGCCCAGCTTTCACATATTTTGGTTCGCCCCTGTTCTGCGCTTGCCGCCCCGTTTTATGGTTCACCCCCTCTGCTGTACCCTCCTCCCCGCAACCACCATCCTTCTTGTCTCCACTGAATGCTGACTGTTGGTTCCATATGACAACTGCGAACTTATTCTCAATTCGGAAACCGATTATCACCATAATGTATGTGTGCTTGAAGTTGTTTTACGGACTTCAGAAAATTCAGCGGTGCACTAAATGATGACCAATTTTGTTATCGCCAGAATACATCTCGTACTCTCCACTGAATGCTGACTGTTGTTTCCGTATGACAAATGCGAACATATTCGCACTTTGGATGCCATACATTTGTGATAAGACCGTTTATGTTTACAAATTTGCCAAAATGATTACCTTTTGTATTGTCAACAAGAATTTGTTCATAACTGCAAGTTCGACAAAATGATCATCAATTGTGCTATCGCCAGAATGTATGTGTGCTTGACCCATGAGCTTCGACATTGTTTGTCGCTGAAGGATCGATATGAGGCGTTCAACAAAATGGATGATTGGCCAAAATTGTTACCTTCTGTATTGTAACTGGAAGACTGATCATTTATGCAAGTTCGCAAAAAATGATATTTTATTTAAAGGTCTTCTTTCTTATCGAAAAAATGGATAAATCGTGAAAAAGGTTGTCATTTGAGCCATGTCTTGTCGAATGGGAAATTGGTTCCTCCCTCTTGGCAAGGTCGGCATGCCACAAGTGCTTCCTTCAAATTTTTGATATTTTTCCTTGAACGATCACGAGCAAATCTACGAAGCCTACAATTTTCGGAATTTTTTGTGAGTTTTTCTCAGCGCGTTGTCGTTGTCAAATTGCGAGACTAGGCCCGACTTTCCAACAACTGCGATTAAGCATCAAAGACTTCCCAAGAACTGCTAACTTGCGGGACCTGAAGTTCAATTCTATTTATGGAGTGCAAAACTCTGCTCGAAACAGATCTAGGTCCAACAGGAAGACCAACCACAGACCCACCAAACTAGCCCAGTGGCGGAAGACTGCCCAAAAACTGATAACCTGCATGGAACAAATCCACAGCCATCATCAACGTTCCCTAAGAGTACTAATGGCAATCCGCGCAGACAACCAACGACTGTTTGATATTTCTTGAAGGTGCTCAGTCACCAAACAGATCACGACATAACTTCAACCAGGCATCAAGGTTCCCTGAGAGTGCTTCTGGCAATCCGCACAGAGAGCCAATGACTGTTTGGCACTTCCTTAAGGTGCTCTGTCAAACACCGATAACTGCGAATTGATTCGTTGTTCAACTAGTATCTGTCAATGACTTTCCGGGTTAAAGCAAGGACCTCGGACCCTCTTTCTCTCTCCCTCTCTCTCTCCCCCTCCCCCCCCGTGTTTCCGCCTCCGGTCGTCGCCATCCCGAAGAACCCGCCAGAACTCACAGGGGGGGTTATTTCCTGTTGTCGGAGGGAGTGGTGGTTTAAAGCGCCTCCTCACCTTTTCTGACACCTCACTGTGCGAAACGATGATTGCGAATTAATTCGTAGTTTAAGATTCCCTCCTCTACCTTAACTGAAGGGAATTTCTGACTCGCTTAGAACGTCTCCTCACCTCTTACGACTACCGTTCTAAATTCAGAAGCAACCTTTGTCGCACCTTCACAATAACGGTGGCGTTACCTTCACATCCATTATCGGACCATCAAAGCATCAGTAGACGTGGTCGCTTTTAGTCTTTTGCGATTTCCGACGCCTTAACATATCGGTAACAGGGGTGCACGACACCTTAACGTATCGCTATAAGGGTTGCAAACACTTTTAATGTGTAGTCATCATCGTCGCTGTTAGGATTCCCGATGCCCAAACCTTTTTGCTAAAAGGGGTCGACAACGGGTATGCCATGGGTGAGCGAATCCAGTGGCAATCTCGTATAATGTGGTGATGAGAGTTAATAACCGTTGGCACCTTTAGCGTGAGTTTTCACTCGCCTTTATGTTGCGTCGGATGCTAGACCTTGAAAATATGTAGCACCGTACCCCTGCGCATTGATTTCATCTCACGCTCAACTGACGTGTTGACGGATAAAGATGCACCAGAATTGCTAAGATTAAAATCTTTGCGAGTGGGAACTGTACGATGCATCACATTTGCCAGGCTCAGTGCGGGCAAGGTCCTCAGAGTCTTATACAAGGAATTTTTCTGAGTTTGGAATTCCGTCCTCCTTCAACTTTGCTGGCAGTCATTAGTATCCCGCTTACAGCGCTTCCTGACCTCTTCCAACGACTCTGTGTGTGGCATTTCTATCCCGCTTACAACCCTTACTCACCTCTTCCAACGACTAAGTGTACGAAAGCATTTGGAAATTAATTCGTAGTTTAAGATTTCGTCCTCTACCATTGCTCGCAGAAATTAATGACCTGCTTAGAGCGTCCAATTTTTGGGGTCAGTGACGCTATCGAGCAAATCGGTCCGGCACCGTACGAAGTAGAGCGGGACCCTTCCGGCCACGTCATGCAGGAGTTGATCTTAATCCTCGTCACAGATACATATGGACCTTCCGCAAGCCGCTCCGGCCGAGTGCACCAGCCATACATCTCGCGACCCCCTAGGACAGGATAGGGCCTACGCAAGGCGCGACTTACCTCCACCTTACGAGAGCTGTCACCTCCCTTCGGTGGGCGTATCCCCGCTGAGCTACCAGTCGACAGTACGGAAGTTAATCAGTTGCAATCGCAGAGGTGGACCAGCCGAGGGCGTTTCTCGTTCGCTGTAGGTACTCGTGGTCCCACGCCTTTATCGGACCCGCACGCGAACCGGCGCACTCGGGGGGCTGAAGTCCGAGGCGCGATTCGACGTCGGTCGCCTAGGACGTATCCTGCTCACTACGCGTACACCACACTACGAACATAAAAATAAAACACACACACACACACACACGAAACGACACAACACAACATAACATCAACGCGACAACATTCCTAGTCCCTTCAGTAGCCATCCCATAACTTTCCGACGTGGAAATCGGATAGGCGACGCTCGTGAGACTTAGTATAAACCCGCGCGGGCAGGGCTATCTCATATCGACTCGCAATGCATGTGCACGCAAGCAGTCACAATGATGGCGTACTATGTAGTGCCCATAATCAAGCGGCCCCTCATGGATCCGAGTACCGCTCATGACACTCAAGTGTCAATCTCGAAGTATCGTGAGGGTCAACCCCTTCACGATATTGCACGGCTGAAGAAACAGCCGTGCGGCCCCTGCGACACCTCAGGCCTTTAGGTCGTGTGTCTCGGTGGGCAGGGCAAGTAGGCTCTGTGCGGGGGGTAATCCCTTCCACGCAGAGTCTAAGACCTGGGATGTCCTGGACTACGACCTCGAATCCAGGCCCAGGACCAACGTCCGACTAAGAAATATTTTAAGAAGCATACAAGTTGCACGTTGATGGGCCCGAAGCACTCAAACAAACCTGGAGTTTATTCTTAGTCGCAGAGAGGCCGCTCCAAAAGGCTACCTCGAAAATAGCTAACAAGGGAGAAATTCGATATCACAGTGATTTTAAGGGGGTTGGTCACCGTTGGTGTGCTGGGGTGGTTGGGGTTGGGTGGGGGTGGGGGACTAACGGTCGACTAAGTAAATGTCATAGGCTCAGTAACAAGTTGGAGGTTGATGGGTCGAGTTCTCAAGCGATGGTGGTTGACCCATATCACTGCCCACTTAGCAACACTTAGCAATGATTGTTTCGATTTATTATTATTTATGTCGCTCCTCAGTTCATATTGCCAACATTAATTTCTTTTACTTATGTCGCTCCAACGTGAATTCCGGCTTTGTTATAAAAACTGAACAATCAAAAGGTTCACTTTTAACGAAATGTGTATTGTTGGATGAGGAAGCATGTTTGAGTGACGATTGTGTCAAAGTCATTGTAGTCCTCCACTCGTCCTAATGCTTGTGTCAAGGAGTCAATCTATCGTTTGAAAAACTCGCGACGAATGTGTGTGAATGGTAAGTTTGGATCCGGCATGGGAACAATCTATTGCCAATCGGTCGACCATTCGCGCGTCGGCTGGCTCCCTTGCTACATTTGGAAAACTTTGTTGATGCCCTGGGTGACCTCGTCTTGGCCGATAAAGCGTGCTTTCCACAGAGCTTCAACGGTGTCCCAGTCCATCTTGGTGTGCAGGCGGTCCATATTGACGCCCTCCTTGACCGCTAGGTGGTTGAGCAAGACTTGGCACGCACCAGTGGTGTTGAGGTAAGAGGGTCACGATCTTGAGGTGATCGGGGACTTCACAAAAGCTTAGTTCCGTGGTAAAGCCTTCCCACCATGTGAGAGGATCCTGCTTGGTGTAGTCGTCAAACTTCTCAATGTTGAAGTTTGTCATCTTTCACAAACGTTGTTCGCCGCTACCCGAAGGTCGATACTGTAGCGTACGGAGACTGCAGGTCAATGAAGAAATCTGGTGACTAATCGTTGTTGGTTCCATGAACGTGCCAAGATCGCCGATGGTGGCGACCACATGGTCGATCCGCTGCTCCTGTTGACTCGTGGATGGATGGTTGTTACTTGGTGCGGCGCTGGCTGAAGCGGCGGCGTCCTGCACCAAGCGGTCGAGGCGCGCATAGAAACTTCGGTTTGCTTGTCCTTGCAAATCCCGAAGTTCGTCGATGACGCGCTCGAGTCGCTATAACTCTTGTTGTTGCCAATGTCAGGTTAACATCAGTCGCATGAGGAGCTTGGACACTTCTTCCTTTGTCTTTTCGTCGACCGACTGTTGGTTGTGGCCATCCGTCGGGGTAAAATGCCAAGCTCGCAGCATGGCTGTATACTCCAGCTCTTGCTACAGCAAGCTTGTTGCGGATTCTTGTTAGAGGCGCTGGACTGCCTTTGTTGTTGTCTCCTGCTGCGACGTTGAGCCTCCACGGCTTTTTGCTGCCACCGTCGTAATGCGGCTGCTGCCTCGGCTTGCCGCTGTTCCTCTTTAGCCACCAGTTACTTAAGGTGAGGACGCGGGCGGCAAAGTCATAGATGGTAGATGGACTCGCGGGGCTGTTTGCCTCGCATGCCGTTGAGTACGGGACTTCCGAGTCCCTATTCCGCACCGGAACTACCAACTTGAGAAACGGCTGCACCTCTAGCGGCGGCTGGCGTGACCATGGTTGAGGTCGGTGTCGTCTGCGGTGTACGGAGGGCTGGTTGGGGTTCGATGGGTGCTGGAACTGCAACCTGCTGTTGAGTGGCTAGTCGGGCGCTGCGCCTGAGCATTCAGAATGCTGACGTGGGACTTGCTGACGTGGCACTTGCAGGCGTGACACTTGCTGACGTGACACTTGCTGATGTGGCACTTATCGAAAGAAAACAAGAAGGTAGAAGGAGGGGAAACAATGTAGGCAGGCAAGCAGACCTGATTGCAAGCTCCAATTCGTATGCTGATCACTAATCAATAGAAAAAAAAAAAAAAAAAAAAAAATCGCCTTTTTT
>BFEA01000010.1:2096745-2116237 GCA_003427395.1 Chara braunii | reverse complement strand
TTAATCGTGTGCCAGTGAGGCATTATCTGATAAAGATGCAAGGAAGATGAGCAATAGCGAACTTCAGAAATCAAACAGCATCATACACATGAGACCAAATAGTTGTGACCTCGAACCAACTGCAGAATTGCATAACGAGTTTCACCAAATAAGAGCACACCAAAAACTCACAATTGACAATGCTGGAATAGTCCCATAATCATCAACAAAGAACTATTGTTGATATCCTATCTGGCGCTCGGTGCCCAGACTACGAATGGCAGATCCTATTTAGCCTAGACTACAATGCCGCTGATGACGTCAACAACTTCCCAAGTACGAGCAGATCTTGGCCAATGCCGCACGCCTCGAGCACCAGGTATGTCTCTCGTATCACTCACAACCTCGTTCCCCAACTAGCAGACGCCACTTGCACCCAAGGACCACCATGTGCCCCATCCAGCATACAGCAACACAACTCGGCTATGGCTGCCTGCTCCTTCCAGCTCGCCCGTGAGCGCGTGAGCCTGGCCAGCGTTAGCGCAGCATGCAACCAATGCCCAATTGTCCAATTCGTGGGCAGACCCTTCCCTATATCGAAGTGGCCTGTTGCTGCGTGCTGTGCTGCGATACTGGGCCCCGACCCAGAAGCTTCCGGTAGGCCCAGGGAGGCTGAGCCTCAGTCCAAACGGATCAGACCCAGGCCACCGACAATTACCAGTGCCCAACTGCCCACAGTCTGAGTTGGGTCCATACTGGGTATCTCGCCCAGTGCCTGACTGAGATACATTTGATAAAGGAGGCCCAGGGCCTGACTGAGATACATTTGATAAAGGAGGCCAGGGCCTGGGCGCCTTCAACCAACTGGCGTTGTGCAACTGCCTAAATTTTACCCCAGTTGCGAAGTAGTCCAAAATAGACCTCTTGTCGTTTGTCGAGCCTGCCTTCACTTAGGGCGACCGACCTGTTGCAAATAAGGGCCCGGTAGGGCTTATCGAGGCCTTATGCCTCCCATTCCCTCCTCCATACTTCGCTAGTCCTCTGAGAAGTTTAATCAATCTGGCGCTTTCCTTTCTGCAGTAACTTCTCATAGTGGGCGACAACCTGTGGAGCGGTCTGCATCAATTTTTCCCCTGTGAAACATCTGTGCTCCTTAGGATCAGTGTGATGTCTGAACCGAACGCGATACTGCAGCTTCGGTTTCGGAGGACGTCCCCTGCCCGTAGGACTTGGAACTGGCATCTCTCTGTGATCCACAATTTCATCAATGTCGACCTCTTCATCCATGGTTGGGGGCAGCATTGAGCGTCGTGAAGGGAACTGGTCAGTTTCCTGGAATGGTGCAAGCTTTGAGGCGTGAAAAACAGGATAAGTGTGAAGGTGTCCAGGGATCCGTATGACATATGAAGGCCCGTTTGGTTCATCCCCAACTACATCCAAAACCTCCCATGGTCCAAAGTACTGTGGCATGAGCTTACGGGAAATCCGGTGCTCTTGTCCCAGTTCTGAAGCCTTGATCCAGACCCTGTCCCCTACCTGAAACATAGATGGGCGGCGGGGCTTGTTCTCAAATTCGATCATCGTCGCTTATGCTTTGTGCATGTGTTCTACTGTCAGCTGCATATGAATACACATTTCGTTAAAACTGAACTTTTTTCCAAAAAGTGAACTATTTCGAATGTGAATGCGTACACTGTACATGGACCAATAGGGCATTATGCGACACTTTAAGTGAGGATAAATGGTTAGTATATGTGGTGTTGATGGGGTGAATGTTGTGGTGGGGCGTTTTGAGCCCTTCGTACATGAATAGTCGTTATTAAATGCGAATTAACAGACTGAGTGTATAAAATTGGTTCCCGTCCTCCTGGCTAGGTACAAGGAACGACTCTACACAACATAAAAGGGCAGAGGCTCTTTGTACGACATCTTGTTGTCTTGGCTAGGTGTAAGGAACGACTGTGACAGTCACACTACACGATATAAAAGAGCAGGGGCTATCTGTAAGACAATTTGCTGAGTATGTGGTCCCTATGTTCCATAAAAGGTCAGGGGTCCGGCGCCCAACACCTTGCAAGTTGATGGACTGAAACCGTCAACTGTGGTCGGGTGGAATACCCAGCCTGCTGCACTGACCAACCCGCAACCCGTCAGTACCCCTGCACCGAGAGAGAGAGAGAGAGAGAGAGAGAGAGAGAGAGAGAGAGAGAGAGAGAGAGAGAGAGGGGGAGGAGGGGGGAGGGCCCGAACTCCTTGCTTTAACCCGGAAAGGCATTAACTGATACTAGTTGAACAATGAATCAATTCGCAGTTATCGATGTTCGACAGAGCACCTTACGGAAGTGTCAAACAGTCATTCGCTCACTGTGCAGATTGCCATTAGCACTCTTAGGGAACCTTGATGTCAGGTTGATGTTAGGTCGTGATCACAATGGTGACTGAACACCTTCAAGAAGTGTCAAACAATCGTTGGTCGTCTGTGCGGATTGCCAATAGCACTCTTAGGGAACCTTGATGATGGGTGTGGATGTGCTTCCCGCAAGTTATCAGTTATTGGGCAGTCTTTGATGCTGAAGTCCACCACTGGGGCTAGTTTGATGTGTGTGTGTGTGAGAGAGAGAGAGAGAGAGAGAGAAAGAAAGAGAGACAGAGAGAGAAAGAAAGAGGGCCCGAGCTTCTTGCTTTAACCCGGAAAGGCATTGACAAATACTAGTTGAACAACGAATCAATTCGCATTTATCGGTGTTCGACAGAGCACCTTAAGGAAGTGTCAAACAATCATTGGCTCTCTGTGTGGATTGCCATTAGCACTCGTAGGGAACCTTGATGCCAGGTTGATGTTAGGTCGTGATCTGTTTGGTAACTGAGCACCTTCAAGAAGTGTCAAACAGTCGTTGGTTGTCTGTGCGGATTGCCATTAGCACTCTTAGGGGACCTTGATGATTGGTGTGGATTTGTTTCCCGCAGGTTATCAGTTGCTGGGCAATCTTTGATGCTAAAGTCCGCCACTGGGCTAGTTTGGTGGGTCTGCGGTTGGCCTTCCTGTTGGACCTGGATCTGTTTCGAGCAGAGTTTTGCACTCCACAAATAGAATTGAACTTCAGGTCCCGCAGGTTAGCAGTTGTTGGGAAGTCCTTAATGCTCAATCGCAATTGCGGCTAGGTTGGTGGGTCTGTGGTTAACCTTCTTGTTAGACCTGGATTTGTTTCGAGCAGAGTTTCGCACTCCACAAACAGAATTGAACTCCACGTCCCGCAGGTTATTAGTTGTTGGGCAGTCTTTCATGCTCAATCGTAACTGGGGCTAGGTTGGTGGGTCTGTGGTTGACCTTCCTGTAGGACCTGGGATCTGTTTCGAACAGAATTTCGCACTCCACAAACATAATTGAACTTTAGATCCCGCAGGTTATCAGTTGTTGGGCAGTCTTTGATGCTCAATTGCAACTGGGGCTAGGTTGGTGGGTTTGTGTTTGACCTTCCTATTGGACCTGGATCTGTTTCGAGCAGAGTTTTGCACTCCACAAACAGAATTGAACTCTAGGTCCCGCAGGTTATCCGTTGTTAGGCAGTCTTTGATGCTCAATCGTAACTAGGGCTAGGTTGGTGGGTCTGTGGTGGACCTTCTTGTTGGACCTGGATCTGTTTTGAGAAGAGTTCCGCACTCCACAAACAGAATTGAACTCCAGGTCCCGCAGGTTATCAGTTGTTGGGCAGTCTTTGATGCTCAATCGCAACTGGGGCTAGGTTGGTGGGTCTATGGTGGGCCTTTCTGCTGGACCTACATCTGTTTCGAGCAGAGTTTCGCACTCCACAAACAGAATTGAACTGCAGGTCCCGCAGGTTATCAGTTGTTGGGCAGACTTTGATGCTCAATCGCAATTAGGGCTGGGTTGATGGGTCTGTGGTGGGCCTTCCTGTTGGACTTGGATCTGTTTCGAGCAAAGTTTCGCACTCCACAAACAGAATTAAACTCCACGTCCCGCAGGTTATCAGTTGTTGGGCAGTCTTTGATGCTCAATCGCAACTAGGGCTAGGTTGGTGGGTCTATGGTGGGCCTCCTTGTTGGACCTGGATCTGTTTTGAGCAGAGTTTCGCACTCCTCAAACAGAATTGAACTCCACGTCCTTCAAGTTATCAGTTGTTGGTCAGTATTTGATGCTCAATCGCAATTGGGGCTAGGTTGATGGGTCTGTGGTGGGCCATCATGTTGGACTTGGATCTCTTTCGAGCGGAGTTTCGCACTCCACAAACAGAATTGAACTCCAGGTCCCGCAGGTTATCAGTTGTTGGGCAGACTTTGATGCTCAATCGCAACTGGGGCTGGGTTGGTGGTCATTTCTGCTAAATGGGATATAAGCAAAGTGCGAGTGGACTCTCACTTAAGTGGATTGCTCGGGGTTCACACCACAAGTGCGAGTGAACTCGCACTTAGATGGAGAGCTAGGTGCGCACACCATAAGTGTGGTTATTTAATATGGATGTTGGCTTGTCATTTGTAAATTCCCGGGTGATAACGTCATCAAATTTTTGTATGGATAAGATCCATAACATCCATTTATAACATTCACTTTCTTATCATCGCAAACATCAATCCCCTCCTTCACATGAGCATCTTTTCATCGAAAACATTCATGCATCCCCATGATACAAAGATGAGATATCGAAACACTTGCAAAATGACTATTATTAAAGTTGGAAAGATGGAGAGAATAAAACACTTGCAAGTTGCCTGGTCCTTTTCTAAAGGTCAAGTTGTACACCACACGGAGTGTTTCCATTGTAATATCGAATCGGATAATGCTTAGTGCAAGTGAACTCGCACTTAGATGGAGAGCTGGGTTCGCACACCATCAACGTGGTGATTTAATATGGACGCTGGCTTGTCATTTGTATATTCCCGGGTGAAAATGTCAACAAATTTTTGCATGGACAAGATACATAACATTTATTCATAACATCAACTCTTGTCATTGCGAACATCAACATGGAAACACTTGCAAGTTGCATAGTGTTTTTCTAAAGGTCAAGTTGTACAACACACGGAGAGTTTCCAGAAATCATTAAATGCAAAAAATCATTCAATCGCACATTGCAAAGTATACAGAGGTGTTTCCAAAAATCATTTAATGCAAAAAATCATCCAATCCCACTTTGCAAAGTACACAGAGGCTTTGCAAAGATCACAAAGTATATGGAGCCTTTCCAAAAATCATTGAAGGACACGTTTTAAGGTACATGTAGGCTTTCCAAAAATCATTCAAGCCCACGTCGTAAAGTTCATGGAGCCACGAGGAAACGACGAATGACCTACGCCCTCGTCAATGCAACACTCAAATGTGGATATCTTCAAAAAAATCAAGCAGTACTCTGACGTCGTACAGTCTACATGACACGCCCTCATCTACACAAGATGCTCCCGTACAGTCTACATGGCACGCTCTCATCGCCAAAGCCACAAAAACAAAAGCCCTACCTCAAAGACGAACATGTCGAAGATAAGCTCAACCGAAATCGGACACAAAAGCTGATTCAAGCCGAAAAGTCCTACATTACACAAAAAACAAGCCCTATCTCAAATAGAACATGTCGATCACAAGTTCGACCGAAGTCCCAACAAAAGTTGATTCAAACGAAAGTCGTACATTACACAAAAGCTCATCCAAGCCCGACACGATGTTCACCTGCCTACACAAGTCCCACACAAGAGCTCATCCAAGCCCGACAACCTGATGTCCACAGCATGATAGGGTCATACCCATTGCCGAAGGCATGAGGTAATAAATGCGAGTCTATTCGCATATGGAATCCGAATATCCTGAGACGATGACTATCTTCGTATCAATGTCGCGTGGCATTGGGTTAGTACGATCTCCATGGTAGCAGCATATGCAGTCTTCGAGTAACCTCCTCCGATCGTCGCCGTTGCACTCGTCTATGTTGAACTCGACTAAAAAAACTTGGTTCGGGAATTCGGGACTGAAGATCTGGTTCGATTTCGGCAAGTCGCGCATAAGTATATCTCTTAAAATTCGATTTAAATTGCTCCGGTTACGGATTTGGAACGGATAACGGTCTCCCCAGAACGGGGGACTGTCATCATCTTCTCTCACGCCGGATACA
The DNA here is from genome assembly GCA_003427395.1 of Chara braunii. NCBI lineage: Eukaryota > Viridiplantae > Streptophyta > Charophyceae > Charales > Characeae > Chara > Chara braunii. The sequence goes on along the minus strand of BFEA01000010.1, from coordinate 2,110,139 downwards.
AGGAATAGTTCTTTATCCAAGCACGAGGCGATATGCATGATGAAGATCGTTAAAAAAAACATAATGGCAGGCTCACAACAATCTGGCATTTTATCGAAAGATATGCTGGTTACGTACGAATAATACAAACAACTTCTCAACTCCCCTTCGGAGGCAATGTAGAAATCAATTCTGAAGACGGGCCTGTCGCATAGCGTGACCTTCACAATGTATTGAAAAGTTGTAGTAAGCGGGGGCGAAACAAATGCCTGGGCACGAGCGCGAACGTCTTCGGGGAGCGGAAGGTAGCGGTATCTTGGAAGCCCAATGTTGCCAAACCACGAATAACCATAAATGTTATCAGTTGTGGCAACAATTTCACTTCGCAGACTTTCGCAGTAGTCGAGGTCTCTAACAATGACCGTCTCACTGACACTTTCAGACGACATCCTGCATCAGAAGAGAGAACAACACCCTTGCAGGTATCAAACATTCCACCTTGTCATGCACAGAGAGGTGGGTAAACGGCGAAGTTGAGATCGACTGATATTGGCAAAGTGTGAATGAACTCGTACTTAGATAAAGCATTTGTCATGCAACGGGTATACCGAACGGGATGGGGTATGATGAACGAGAGATAAGCAGCGGGGCAAACATGAAATTCAATGGGATGTACGCATAGTAAGAGTCTATTCAAGCTAAAGAAAACACGAAGCTACAAATTCAGAACGCCACTAGTGAAGATGCACATGTCCAGCATCGCAGTAAGGGCAGTTGCACACATATTTCGTCTTCCCGTTGCGCAGTGTCACTTCCTGAGGTCCGGACGCTGAATAATCCAGACGACGGTAGAAATCGCAATTCGTTGTCCCTATGTTCGACTGTGAAATTTATTTCATCACAGCGATGAAAGAGGTAGTGAAGTTGTTGGTACACCAAGAAGTCAACCCTCAAATCCAGCTCATCTTTGAGTGCAGGATCTATGGCGAGCCTGCTTTTGAACCGCACAAGGGAACCAGTAAGGCCGGATGTGTGAAACGCTTGAAAAGAAGTGAGTTTGACATCGTGAAATTCCTCCCTTGCGAGGAAAATAACTCTTATTCTTCGACCGTCCACCTTCACTGCAGTAAAGAGTGTTACCACGGTGGTGCCACAATTACACACCCTCACTCGACCAAAGTAGTCTATGATTACCGGCACCGACTTCGTCGGTCTCCCGAGGCAAAACCAGGCACAAAGTGTTTGATGCAACTTGTCCTGCGACGTCCAGTTTAGTTTTTCACATAAAATGTGTCATGCTTCCACAATCTCACAAGTTTGGACGGGTTCCTCTTCGACGGGTTCCCTCTTCAGAAGTGACTCCAACCCGATAGGGCATGCCTGTACATCCTTCATCAGTGTGTAGAGGTACCAAAAGTTCGACCCTGTATCACAACAAATCTGAAGGGGTCCGTCTTCCGTACTTTGCCATGAAGGGATTTCCCCATCGGGGGCAACATCATTTTCGAGGTGCAGGTACTCACGGTCCACACCAGAACGCCCAATGTTTTTCCAAATATTCTTTGACAAAATGATCAGATATGTGTCTGGCGTTGAGGAGTTCCTACTTTGCAACGAAGTATCGACATCCATTCTGCATCAGCGAAGAAACACAAGGAAGCGCGTCAGTTGCGATTCTCCAAGTGCATAAAAAAATAACCGAGTGCATTAAAATTTATTAAAAAACAAATACAGAATCTTGTCGGATGCACGAAAGGGTTCGATAATTGAGAATAGATTCACACTTCCCAAGAGAGCACAAGTTCTATAACCGCCGTTTAATCTCGACTTATTTTTCACACGTCATTCATATGGTTCGATAAGTGAGAACAGATTCGCACTTCACAAGAGAGCACAACTTCTGCAACCGCCTCTTAATCTCGACTCATTGTCAATATGTCATTCATGTGGAACGGTCAGACTACTCTCCTAGTGAGGATCACTTTCCTTGCAGATATTCAGGATGCCCGTTGCGACAGTACGCACTTTCATATACATCACGTTGTCGGGCGTAACCCCTGCTTAATCTCGACTTATTTTCCACACCACATTCATGTGATTCAATAAATGGGAATAAATTCGCACTTCGCAAGAGAGCGCAAGTTTTGTAACCGCCGCTTAATCTCGACTCATTTCCAACACGCCATTCATTTGGAACGGTCAGACTACTCTCCTGGTGAGGACCACTTTCCTTATAGATATTTAGGATATCCGTTTCGATAGTACGGACAGTCGTACACATCACACTGTCAGCCCTCGACAAACGTAACTACTTTCATAGCCAACAGACGGTGCTCCTCCTCTCAAAAAACAGCCTGTAAGTTGTGGTCCCTATGTTCTACTCTCTAGGAAATCTCGTCACAGTTATCGAAAACGTAATGCAACTGAGAGTGTACCAAACAGTCGACTCCTAAGTTGAGCTCTTTCGTTAATGCCGCATCGTGTCATAACCGATCTCTAAGGCGTCCGAGCGCACCCTCGACCGTGGGGCTGCAAAACGTTTGCACGGAACTGAGGGTGACTCCTCAAAACTCCTTCCTTGCAATGAAAAGCGCTTTCATGTTTCGACCGTCAACCTTCACGGCTGTGAATAGCGTCACAACCGTCGTGTTACGGTTCAATACCCGAATGCGACCGTAATAATCTATGATGACCAGTGCAGGCAAAACCGATTGTCCCGGGTAAAACCAGGCATAAAGTTTCACGTGCCTCCTATCAGGGTCTGACCATCTCTGCTTTGCACACAGGACGCGCCACTCGTCCATCATCTCTTCAGGAGTGGCAGGTTCTGGATCTCCCTCCTCGCCGACGGACTCTACATCAATTTCGTCTTCCAAGGAGTACAGGTACCAGAATTTCCAACCCATATCTCTATCGACAACAAGGTCATCCGCGGTGGCGCCCATTCTCAATATTATGGGAACTTGCCCATCCGGTTCAATATCCGATTCGATGTTCAGATATCGGCGTGAAGAGTTCACTCGCTCATACTCTCATATATTATTGTCCAAAATGAAGAGATCGAGATCGGGAATCCGGTCGGGCGAGACGCCGATGTAAGACGAGCTGGATGCGCTTGTGCGGGCCGAGGTCTGGTTGGAGTTCATCCTGCATTACGTGAGGAAGCACGAGGTAGCATATTAGTGATGACGTCCACGAAGTCTGGCAGGAATGGCAACTGCGAGTATACTCCCACTTATGCTAGCTCATAATGAAGTGAAGTCACACACATCTATTGAAAGGAGCAACGGAACGACCTACTCGAGGTTTGATAACTGAGAATAGATTCGGACTTCGTGACAAGGTGGCCATATTCCCAATTATGTAAGGTTCAAGAGAAGTGAAAACGAACACACATTCTTAATGGAACAGTGGGAGGGCCTACCAGGGAGGGAGGTCTGGTTGGAGTTCATCCTGCATTGCGTGAGGAAGCACGAGGTGGCATGTTAGCGATGACATCCACGTAGTCTAGCAGGAATGGCAACTAGGAGTATACTACCACTCCCAATTGTGCAAGGACACACCTACTGAAAGGAACAGTGGAAACGCCTACCAGGGATGCCATCTTCACAGTAAGGAAATCATATACTTTTGTCAAAGTACAGGGGAGGAGTTCCACCTTCTTGGTACCCGACCGGTGGTAATCATCTTTGTGGAAAACAACCTCCGTGTTGTGATCCCTATATTCAACTGTCCATGATATGTCATCGCAATTATCAAAAAGGTAGTGCAACTGACTGTGTACCAAACAGTCGACCCTTAACTTGAGCTCCTTCCTAAGAACCGCATCTAAGGATAGCCGAGTTCTGAATCCCCCTAGAGCACCGGCAAGTGTCAGGCTGAGAAACGCTTCCTCGCAACTGAGGGTGACACCTCGGTACTCCTCCCTTACAAGAAAATAAGCTTTCATTTTTCGACCATCGACCTTGACGGTCGTAAAAACCGTAGTAATGGTAGTGTTGTGATTCAACACCCGAATTCGACCATAGTAGTCAACAATAACTGGGGTCCGCAACTCCGGTTTTCCAAGGCGAAACCATGCACATAGCTTTACGTGGCTTCTGTCTTGGGTTGGCCATCGTTAGATGGTACAAAGGGTGTTCCAAGTGTCAATCATCTCCGTTGGAGCAACATCGTCCTCAGGCTCCTTATCATCCTCCTCGCCACCGTCAGGATCTACCTCAACCTCAACCTATTTCTGCAGCGAGTACAGGTACCAGAAGTTTGACCCGTTATCCGAAACGACCACAATTTGTCTGTCATTGTCATAGGTTAAACGCATAGAGATTTCCCCGTCCGGTGCAACACCGCTTTCAATGTGCAAATATTGAGGGTCAATGCTCACGAGATGGTTCTCCCATATATTTTTGTTCAAAATAATGAGACCCTCTTCGAGAAACGGTGGGACGTCGCATGGAGAGGAACGGTTACTCGACTCGCTTGGGTGAGTGTAAATAGTTGAAGTCTGGTTGGAGTTCATCCTGCATTATGTGTCGAAGCAATAAATGCCATGTTAGAGATGATGCGAGCGCGTGAAGCACACGACACATGCAGGGGGGACTATGTGGAAAGGGACATATCAAGTAAAGGAAATGAGGGTGAGCACTGCACATGACAATAATGACGTGACTTGCGAGGTCGGGAATCCGGTTTAGAGAAACGGCGCCGTGAGACGAGAAGGAAGTGCTTCCGCGGGCCGAGGTCTGATTGGAGTTCATCCTGCATGATGTGAGGAAGAACGAGGTAGCATGTAAACGATGACGCACAGTGAGTCTAGCGGGAATGCCAACTGCGAGTATTCTCCCACTTATGTCAGTTCATAATAAAGCGAAGTCCCACATATCCACCGAAAGAAAGAATGAAATGACCTACTGGGGGTCCGATAACTGATAATAGATTTGCACTTCGTTACAGGGTGTCCGTACTCCCAATTGTGCGACGGACAGGAGAAGAAAAAATAGCAGACCCTTGAGGTGGGAACAGCGACAACAATGACGAGTTAACTCAGACTAACATGAACAACGGGGTCGTCGATGAACCTCGAGGTTTTCCTAAGAGTACAGCAACAAAGTGCGAACTAACTCGGAGTTGTGGAAATCTCCAAATAGGAAGGCTCACATAGCAGGTCAGGGCAATTAGTGTTCATTGTCACAGTAAGGACAATCGTAGATCTGTCTCCGCCTACCACCAACGAATTCCAATGTTTGGACATCCGAACGGTGATGCGAAATATTTCGTAAACTGTAGTCATTGTAGCTTTCCTTGTGTTCCAACGTGAAGAATATCTCCTCACATAATCTGAAAAGGAAGTGAAGTTGGGCATGCACCAAGCACTCAACCCTTAGATTCAATTCTTTTTCGAGCGAAGGATTTATTTCGAATCGATCACGGAAGCGCTTCAGGGCTCGCGAAAGTCTTTCTTCACAAGGAAAAAAACTCTCATTCGCTTACCATAAAGCTTGGCCGCCGTGAAAAGAGTTAGTACACGGGTGTCACGGTTGAACAGACGAACTCGACCATGGTAGTCTATGATCACAGAGAAATGCAACGGCGACTTCCCGATGCAGTACCATGCGCAAAGTTTAGCATGTTGGTTCTCCATACAATCCCAGTCTTGTTCTAAGCGCAGTGAGTCCCACACATCTACCATATCCTCGACGTCGACCTTCTCCTCCTAACTGGATAAAACTTCCTAAGGTTGGACTTCTTCTAAACTCCAGTAGAGGTACCATGTATTTGACCCTTTATCACGAACTATTGTAATTTGTCCATCAATAACACGTGTTTCGGGTTCGATGTAACTGTCGAGGCCGACCCCAGCTTCGATATGCAGATAATCGGTTTCAAGACTGACCAAACCTCGTGCCCAAATATTTTTGTTCATGATGATAAGATCCTTTTCCACATTCTCAATCGAAAAGGAATACTCGCTCGCATATGACGAGGTTTCATAGGACGTTGTCTCATATACAACGTCGCACGATGATGCCCCTTCCTCATCCATCCTGCAGGGCAAGAAATCGGAATTAGTTCGTAGTTAACGTTTCGTCATTATCTTTGCGGAGTTCGTAACTAACAAATCCGAATGAGTTCCCATTTAACTAAATAGCCACGTCTGACGGACCGGAAAGACAACCGTCCCCAAGGGCAACAAGTGTTTTCTCGCAGACGGATGTCGGTCTTGTAAGGTCTGTCACGAATTTGCTTTCACCCATTCCTTTGCGGAAAGGTCTTCTCCAGGAACAAGCCACGGTTTCGGCGCATTGCCATTGTTCCTCGTCTTAAGTGGAAAGTTTCCACCCCTTCGTCCAAGCGTCGGAGTACCTTTCACGAAGATCGCACGAGTGACCTATAGGCATCCACCACTGTATACATAAACAACCGAAATTACGAGAAGAACGCTCGTCCACAACCTCAGACTGTGGTCTACATACCCAGAATGGGATACCTTGAGACAGTTCCTCATCGGGTAGCCGAACAATCACAAAATCGCCTTTGTTTATATGGCGCCTAGGGTCGAAGTTCACTTTTGGACGGCCCCCCCTCAATCCTACGTGTATAAGCAAAGCCTCTGGTGAAGGAGGGTCGATTTTTTGAACTTCCTCCACAGTTTCGACTGATTGTGGTCAGAAGGTATGAGGGTAGATCTCGGGCTCGTCCGCCCCGAGGACATCCTCTTCCTCACCCTCTTCCGTCTCCTTCTTCTTTTGCTCTTGCATCATATCGTCCGCCTCGACGAAGATGGTTTTCATGTAAGACAAAACATTCTCCCGCTCGTCGACCTCCTCCTTCCTATATGTCTGCCACATGTGTCTATATTGTTCGAGGACGTCCAGGAATTTTTTGACACCATCACAAGCCATCCGAAAATCCTCTTTAACGACACGGGGAATAGCACATGGTTGTGGAGGGGAGGTAGGGTCTGCATACTCTCCATTGACAACAGGGAACCAGTGAACTGGTCTGCCTTTCGGCATCCATTCCGCATTGGTGCAGTACTTTTTGTACACCATGACGGGACTGCCGTCACGCATGAAGAATTTGAAGAGATGCGGTTTCAACACACCGACGATATTTTTGTCGACGTATCGATCCACCACTCGACGCTAATCGACAATGTGATCGAGCTCAGTGCACTTCGGCGGTATCTTGTGCGACAACTCGATAATCGAGAACAACTGCTTTATGGTGTAAGCATCGTTGTCCTTCAACTTTTTCGAGAAAACACTAAAAGTCACGTTTATGTTGGTATGCGTGGGGCCAATGAGCATGAACCCCACTTCGACATCTTCGAAAATCCCGAATTTCACCAAAAACGAGGCAAAGCACATAAGGTATTGGTTTTTGTTTTCCCTCCACCAGTTGTCCGCCTGGATTCGGAGGTGGCGTGACCATTTTTGTCCAGACGCCTGCAACTCACATAGAGTTCGCATAACACACGTCATGGTACCATCGGAACCGTGAGCATAGAAAGACAAATACGTGTAAACATAAATGAACGGTTTCCTGCCGTGAGCTACAATTGCGATCAGGTTCGTTTTCATCATCATGTTGTGTCGATGATCCTTGGAGTAATTATACATGCCGATGTGAGGAATGGTTGTCTTTTTTTGATCCATTCCATCCACTATAAGACAGACGTATTTCGCGGGGTTCAAAATGGAACGAAGTTTCCAGTCAGCATAATCCGCACGGTGAGCAACCTGATCTAGTTGGTGTTTACGGTGCTTTTCATCGAAATCCTTACAGTCACGAAGGTGAAGGGCGTTATTTTCTGACCTGTCTAAGGCGGACGCACTCGCCACACTTTGTGAACAAGTTGGATTTGGCAAGGTCGGCATGCCACAAGTACTTCCTCCATATGGAGTAGAAGACTTGCTCTGACCCGCTGCTTCCAAGTCCGCCTTGATAAACTCATAGAGAAGGAGCTTCGTAAAATAACTAGGGAGCCTGACTTTAGGTCTCTGTGAGGTCCCCCTCACAACCATTTCGTTAGGCATAGCATCTCCATGTTTTTCCACGAACCTTGTCACATGAGCGAGCATGCTCACATACTCCGCTCTCGAGTTCAACAATCCCCATCCACCATGTCGAGCACGGACGTCCCCGTCTGACTTGCACTTGCTATAACGACGAAATGTGTTTCGACATATCCCTATTATTTTACACCAACCGACGATTCACACACGATGCTTGCACTGTACTGGTTCGACTCTTTCCACAACACCGTCGAGGATGGTGAAATTGTCAAGGGTTTGCATCCACCACTCGATCCTCCTTTCGAGGAACATTTCATAATAAGCTTCACGCACCGGTTTGGTATCATCAATGGCCAAGACCCGAAGACACTTGTTCTTACAACATTTGTGCTTTGGGACGAGCGCAATATTAGTTTCATTCAATCCACATTTGGCCCTCTTCGAATATTCTGACCTTTTAACCGGCTTGTTTTTTCGATTATATCTTCTCCTTTCTCCAGGTAGGGGATGAGTCAAAACCTGACGAACTGCTTCGGGAGTTCCAGGAAGAGTCGGAGTCGGGGACCGATGCGCTGCTTCTATGAATTCAGATCTGTCCGTGGGAGCGGTCCTCGACAAATCAGATTAGGAGGACTCGGATAAACTGTAGAAATTTGTGTGTATAAAACCAATCTGCCAATTTCCCGTTGCACTCGTGGCTGTCATCAATGAAGTATGTACGTGGACCTGCGAACTCAACAAACCTAGGGGAGAGTCAATTTTTTTGGCTTCACATGCAATTCTCTTAACTATCTCGACACTTTCACACGGACGTTCCGTTGACTGTTCCCGATTAGACCCGTTTCTATCGGACGTACCCCACTGTTGCTGATCAGATCCGTTTCTATCGGACGTATCGCAGAAGTCTGTATCCACCAACGAGTGACTATAGTCAGATGCTAGGGGTTGGGTAACTTCAATGCTTTCACACAGTCGACCCGCTGTCCATACGACATTTGATCCACTCGTTTCGCACACACCACATAAATTTGTGTCCACTAACATCAATCCACCGGGAATCGTCTCCATATCCCGATTACCCTCACTATCAGGGATCAGCGGTGTAGATAGGCGCCGACCATCGGGAACGTCGGTAAAGCGAACAAAACGACGCCGACTGGACATCGTAGAGGAGCCTGAATGATTTGTCGGGGTCAACATCGAGAACTCCCTTTTCAAATCACGAGGTCGTTCAGAGGGAGCTTCCTGACTGCTGTCACAAGAACTACGTTCTCGAACATGTTGCAGGAACTTGTTGCAACACTTTGCGACGATAATCCTCGAAAGTTTCGAATCGAACCCATCTTTGCCGATTGTAATCGATATGAATTGAGGCATCCAGACATCTCCAAGTGTCCATACTCCTATTCAATTTCGTTGCTGCTTCCACAATATCTTACACCTTGTGAAAACTGTCAAGATAGGACAGGTGCATAAGTGTCTTTTTCGTACCAATAGATTCAACAGAGTCATATATGGTAATGTTAAAATTAGAAGAACTTGGTTGTTCCAATGGTCATGTATGGGCATGCAGATGGTCTCTTGATGGTGTATGAGCGGGCACAACACAACTGACAGGAGACGGAGTAGCCGTAGTGGTCGGCAAAGCAGAAACAACAACAAAAGTAGTCACAATTGGTGTTGACATATTGGAGGGTGAAGCATAATCCGTAAAATGTTGAAAATTTGGAGGAGATGTTGCTTGAAGGCGGAGTCTACGGACCGGAGCGGAATGAGGAGTAAAAGAAGCAACCACGGGAGGAATCCTTTTGAGAAGTTGTTGTATCGATGTTGCCATGCGTATCTGTGAAAGGGTTGGGGAATGGTCCCTTCTGTCGGACAATGTGGCAAATTTAATATCATCCTAATAATCTCTTCATTAGAGAGAGTCACGAACTCATCGGTCAAAAGTGATTGCAATATGGAAGAAGCCTTCAAATCCGAAACATTCAACGGGTCAGAACCCGCATCATCATTAGTAGGGCATACAATTAATCGAGGCAAGAAATACTCGACATCCCCCACATTGTTGGACACATCATCAAACGTCCATGAAATCAACTCATCAATTGGTTTATCCGTACAAATCTCACGTGGCAATCTGACCGCAGAAGGTTAATTAGGAACAACACGAGGATGGTCACCATTCCCAATCCGCATCAAAAGTGGGCATACATTCGGGTCATTTCATCATTCCCTAAACTTTAGATTCGCATACTTTCGGTCAGTTGAAAAGTTTTCACAAATGAGACATTTTCATGGACGCATCAATTTGTTGGGCTCACGATCCGTGTTTCACAACGGGCAAAAACTGTCTAAAATCTCCAGCTAGAAGTAAAACTTTTCCACCAAACGGCTCGTCATAGTTACAGAGGTCCCGAAGCGTAATGTCAAAAGCTTCCAAGTGAAACTTGTTACTCATCGGAGCGTCGTCTCAAACAATCAAGTCGGCACGGCGGATAAGCTCCGCAAGACTACTTTGTTTCGGGATCAAGAAGGGACGCGTTGTCGGAGCGAACACCCTTACAAGGGTATTCGCTCATAATATTACATTCGACATAAAACCAATGTCGGCTACCATACCGGGAGTGGTCGGGAGTGAAGAATAAGAACTTTCGGCATGAAGTAGTGAGGCGAATTCCTCGACCATTGAGGCCGGGACTTCCTATGGAAACGTGTCGTCACTGCACCAAGCAGCGACGACCGGTATAAGGTCTCTAAAAACTTTTGTCTTCTTCTGCTCAGACTGAAAGTACCCGGCACAACGACCTTTGCATGGTGTAGTACCAGCATACAACAAACATGCCTACATACAGACTTGGAAACGGGCCCAGACCGCTAGGTGGGCTGAGCCCTGACCCTCTATATGAAACTGAGAAACTCCTTTTTAATCAGAATAAGAGCTAACTCAGTTGGCTTAGGTACAGCCTGTTAAATGATAGGTGCAGGGAACGAGTCCACCTGACCCCTGGGCTAGCTCTTTTTGTGAAAGAGCTCCGCTGTTTTTTTTTGCCCGGGCACGGTCAGTCGGGATTCGAACCCGTGACCTCGGAATTGAGGTTAGATACGGTTAGGCCCCGCCATGACAGTTGGCACGGCGGGGTATTTAGTAGTTAGATTTTGTTCCTTTGTTAGATTTATTATTCTTTTTATTTTCTTTATTATTTTTCGTCTCATAGTTAGTTATCGACTGAACCTGCCTCTGAATCAGGGCAGATTCAAAGTAGGAATGCGGTAACAATCTGGCCCTGGACGAACTACCCGTCGATCGGGAGACACGACGCAGAAGAGGAAGAAAAGCAGGCTCAAGCCAGAGCGTTGTCGCGCGTGGCGGTCTCACACTCAGACATAAAGTATTTTTTGGTGTTGAACCTCACGGTCGTATCACGCTGGAGTTTTAGAACCGTTTCAGTGAAAAGACCAACTCCGATCGTGCGTGCGGGCTATACCTCTTACGGATCTCCAGGATAGGTTAGAGATTACGCAAGGTACAACTCACCTCCACCTACGGGAACTGTCACCATCCCTTAGGTGGGCGTATCCCTGCTGAGCTACTGACCCATGTGCGAAGGCTTATACTTGCAATCGCAGAGGTAAGTCAGTCGATGGCGTTTGCTCGATCGCCGTAGCATAGGCATACGCGCGGTTTGAACGCCTAAGACTAACCCGTATACGCGTCTGGCATCGGGGCACTGATCTCCCGGACCGACTTACAAATCGGGTCGACTCGACTGACGAACGTTCGCGCATACTATGTTTTGAATATAAAGAGTTTCTATATGTGTGACTCATAACTTATCCCATGTTCAAGCAGGACCCCTCTCAGTACTTAAATTATCAGAGGTTGACACATACCCATCCTACATAGTGATTAAGTTCATTCGACATATCGCTTTATGAAACTCTTTGACCATAGCATACACACACGTGAAATTAGATGAGGCTGAGTAATTAGGCGAAGAGATGTCACATACACGTAACACATTCACGAGAACAATTTGAATTCATCAAGAAAACATAGGTCATTGACCTTTCAAATATGTATAGATGAAATAATCAGCAAATGAATGAGGCTTGTCGCCTTAATTATATTCCTAATCTTCCTAACAATTAGGGAAAACACAAGGTTGGATACTCAAACCAAGTGTAGAAATTGCGCGTTGACGAGATGTCTGGATCAAGGCCCAGGATAGCGTAAGTTTCTCAGCGGGTTGCAGTGAATAGCATGTGGCTGGTCGTTTTACTGACCTGCAGACAAGAGTCAATCACATTACACAATTCTAGCAGAGTCAACCATTCATTCACTTTCACACACATCACGCTTACGCTTCCAACCTTTTCAACCAAACATTCTCCTTTCGGCTTAGTCATTCAAGGACCTCTTTTGACCAAACACAGATCCTTTAGACGTTGACCCGAAACAAAAATGTCATTCAGTGCAAAGGTCGATGCAAAGTGTGGGCGTAGAAGGTGAGTGAGGGTTGAGTTGGATAACCAACCTGTTACTATAAGGCAACAACATGTAGTCTTGTATACACTCATAATTAGTCTTCTTCATTAGGATGACCTGCAATCACACACAGGCCAACACGGTCTCAACACCTCTTTATCATCGATATGACCCAATTTGAAGTTCAATATAGTGAATTTCATTTTAGTCGGGAATAATATTACATCGACATAACTCCCCCTAGGCAGCCTTTCTAACCTCTTATCAGATCAGTTTCTAGGGACAGTTGTCTGAAGGAAGAGAAGTATAGAGCCAATATCGCCAAAACTTTTCCCTTCAGACATACATAGACAAAGTATCACCCATCTTTATATGAAGTAGAATCATAAGATTGACATCAATCGATAGGTTAAGGTAGCAGGACATGTCACACTGGGTCACATTACTTCTACCTCCACCTTAGTAGAATCAGGAAGTGGTCTGTTAATAATGGAGCGATCTCTTTTCAGGGCTTTCACCGTTCCCTGTCTATTGAGAAGATTAGTAATAGTCCGGTACACCATTCGAGATCTACTCATCTTCAATAACGTCTGTTTGAGATAGGGCAGGCCTCCAGGGGCCTTGCTCCTCCTATCTACTGTCTTGCATTAGATCAGGTCTGATGGTGATAAGGCAGGCTTCTTGGAGCCTTGCTCCTTTTATCACCTATTATATTTTGTTATTATGGCGATAAGGCAAGCTTCCTAGAGCCTCGCTCCTCTTATCGCCTAGTATATATTATTACGGTGATATGGCAGGCTTCTTAGAGCCTCGCTCCTCTTATCGCCTAGTATATATTATTACGGTGATAAGGCAGGCTTCTCGGAGCCTCGCTCCTCTTATCACATATAATATATCGTTATCACGAC
>BFEA01000010.1:2075449-2096680 GCA_003427395.1 Chara braunii | reverse complement strand
TAATATATCGTTATCACGACGATAAGGCAGACTTTTTAGAGCCTCACTCCTCTTATCGCCTAGTATATATTATTACGGTGATAAGGCAGGCTTCTGGGAGCCTCGCTCCTCTTATCACCTATTATATATTGATATTACGACGATAAGGCAAACTTCTTAGAGCCTCGCGTCCGCAAACGTAATCTTAGCTCGTCTGACTCTGAGGAAGTAGTAGGGTGACTTGTGTGATGTTATCTTATTACACCTTTTTGAGGATAGACTGAGCTCTGACCAAAGAGTGATAGGAGGCTTCCGTTAAGACCACCTATTACTAACTTGAATTTTGTAGTGACACCTGGATCTAGAATGTCTTTCTGAATGATGGGTCGAGTGTTGAGATGGTTCAACACAGGCATCCTAACTACCTGCTTGACTAATAAAATGATACTCCCGGGTGAGTTATCCGATCGCTTGCACTGGATTGCATGAACTGCTTGGTTGCATGAGGATCGAATGGGTATTGAAGGATGGTTGAGTGCTCTCGTGGGTCTACTAGACTACTCCTTTGACGAACAGTTATGTCTGGAATTGATCAAGTAGTGGAAGATTCCCTGGTGAATCAACCTACTACTTGAGTATGTCAGAACAAGAAGAAGAGAAAGGAAAAATGGAGTGCTCCGGCGGGAGCGACTCTCAAAGACATAAGAAAAGCAGAATGAAAGGCGAACACCGCAGAGACAAAGAATTAGAAAAGAAGACACCCCGTGTAGCCACAGCTCACTGGAGAAACCGCCACTGGCTTGAGTTGATCTCGGCCAGACTAACGCATAAGCACCAGAGGGTGTGCTTATCCACAAGAGAGAAAATGCAAGGACTAAGAGTAGGGGAAATGTGAGTTTCCCTGAGACAACTTAGGACATCGGCAAAGAGACTCCTTGAAATGAAAGGAGAAGGGGTGACAAACGACTTAGGGTAGATAGAAAGTAGGGATTAGACTTTGGGATGTTGATCCCAAAAAGCTTACAGACAAGATCTAAGGGTTTGACCCTTAGATATCAATATGTCGGAAATCGGGTGGGAGTGTTGAATCTTTGTTGACTTGTGTGTGTGCAGGTCCCTATTTTGATCTACAACAATTGAAGGAGAAGTCCTACAAAGAGGACTCAAATTTTCTATTATCTCTCGATAACAGGTTGGTCGTTGCCAATTCAACTTTTCCCCCTTTGACTTGATACCCACTTCTAAAGTCAAACCCTGTGGTCAGTAAAATTGTCACCTGTGGTCATTGCCTAAATGGTCCTGGTCACTCTCAAGGGTCCTTTGAAGAAATGTGAGGGGGCTAGGCTTACGTCTCAGAAAATATAGAGTTGTCATACATGGTTTGGGGAGTGAGGGACAATGTCAATGGTTGATGGTTGACGCCGTTAGTGCACGGCATGGGGATTGTCTTTGCATTATTATGTACAAGTCTGTTTTGTTCGTGGACTTGAATTGAACTCGACCTGATCTGTTGAAGAATCCTGAACACATTACACTTGTGAAAGTGGAAAGGGTTCTCCGCAATAATACCTCCATATTCATTATCAATCTTATATAACTTTTATGTTATTTGACGTTCAGTCATATGTTAAGTAGAATAGAATGCCCTCGGTAGTGACAGGGTTGTTTGATACTTTGATCATAGTGGTCAGAAGGAGAATATGTTTTGGGAGCAGAAGCGGAAATAGACGACCATCTCAAAGTTCGACCTGGATATCTAACGGGTCAGTTCTAGGCGTCTTACCGCGCGTACCCCATTTTATGCTACAACGATCGAGCAAACGCCCTCGGTCGACCTACCTGTACAAAGGCATGTAAAAGCCTTCGCATGTGGGTCGGTAACTCAGCAGGGATACGCCTACCTAAGGGTGGTGACAACCCCTTGGGTAGAGGTAAGTTGTTCCTCACGACGTCCCGACCTTTCGCAGGGCATCGTGAGAGGTATAGCACGCTCGCACGGTCGGAGTGGTGACTGGTTCTTTTCGAACAAAACATCCTGCGTGACACGACCGTGAGGTTCAGCGCTCCCCATCAGGGCGCGGGACCGCCACGCGCGACAGCGTGTTATCAAGTTTCAAAGGTGCGCGAAATCGTAAGTGAAACATTCGACCCCCCGTCAAAAGAATCGCCGCTATGTCACTGGACTTGACGGCCAGTGCAATGGCAGAACGCGCCCTGGTGCTCCCCAAAATCATTTCAATGCAAAAAAAAAATTTTGTTCCATCCGGTGCATCGAGAAAAGCACGCAACGGTCGTTTCTCTTGCACAACCTGAACGACTCTTTCCACCAACACTCGTTGGCGTGGACGAAGACGTCGAAAATTATAGCTATATTTGCGTTGCATTTGAATTGGATCATACAACAACTCGTCGTTTAGAATCGAGGATACAATTTTGTTCTCGTAATGTCTGGTTATGTTATCAGCAATCGTTTCCCCATCAGGTGTTGGATAATAAAGGCTGAACTGACGGATATTTTTTCCAGACTCTTGCAAAATACGGTCAATATGGAATAACACTAACGATTGCAAAATATTCGGCAGAACAATTTCATTGTCTGCACGATACTGAAAATTGTCACACGTCTTATCCCAAATGTCGTTCGAAGAAACTGACCGGATTATTCACCGGGTCAAACGTAAGAATCATAACAAATATTTTACAAACTTCTTCAGGCATGTAATGCACAGCGGCTGTGTCTATGCATTGATCGTATGCATCGTCTGTTTGCAAAAGGCTGAATCGAAGACACATGGATCGGAAAAAATCATATTCGACTCCGTCCACCGTACGCATTTCGTCAAAAGAGCGCACCCCATGAGAATGTTCATGGTTTAGAAACACGTGCAGATAGAATCGTTCCCCTTCCGTGATCCTTACGTGATGCAACCGATCTATCTTTTCGAAGGGACTACCGTGAAGGTCACGCTTACTCCAGTTTCACTTCTTATGTTTGTTATCCCACATAAACATGAGTATTACCGATTTTTGCGTGAAAAGGAAACTCCTCTTTAGGAATGCATTCGTTCAAAGAGTTGTGTTTCATCCATGCCATCAATTTCGTTTTCGGAGGCCCATTTGAAACAATGTCATGCTCAGTCCCAGGTTCAAATTGCACTTTTTGCATGTTTTCGAGATGCACGGACAATCTTTCAATTGCGGACCATTGTTCTGCAACGTCGAACTCAAATAGACGTCACCATGCTTCACATGTACCTACAACACGTGTATCTTGATACAATTTGACCTCGTCGATGGGCGCATTATTATCTTGCTCACAAACCATAGTACGATGACACCCTTTGTACACGTACTTATACACGTACTTGCACGCCTTGATGTTAACACAATATTCAACATTCAAGTGACAATTAAACCTTATTAGTAAGTACGGGTTATACGGGACCACATGCCGATTGTCGTAAACAACACAATTTTGAACAATTGTAAAACCACCGTCACTTGGTTTCCTTCTCCTATACGAAGGGTACGTTTGTTCGTCTTTGAATGTTGTTGTTGAAATGAAATCTTTCGAAAATCCTTTTGTGCATTCTCCGTCCTCCGTACACGAAGCGTCGCGTTTCTCCACACTGCAAATCCCGTGCAACATGAACTTGGCTACCCTTTCTCTCAATTCCCCTTCCGGAGGAATCTCGGCACACACCACATTGTCAACAACATCCGCACCCCGAATTTTATCATCCGGATGCAGAATAACCAATATATGTGCGTGTGGTAAACCTTTTTTTTTAAACTCCATCACATACAACATTCCACTCACCCTACCAAAGACCCGTTTGTTCTTTATCTTATTAATCAGTTGTGCAAGATAACCTTTGAACACTCGAGTTAGAAGAGTCGGCATGTCGTTAGGACATTGATCTGACAATAGGGCTCGTTTGATGTCCGGTCAGTTACTGTTGCACGTCATAGTGATGAAGAAATCCGGTTTTCCGAATCGCCTCACAATTGCTATGCTGTCGTGATATCTTTCACTCATATATCGAAGCCCCCCAGTGAACGTTGACGGTAAAACCACTTTTGTCCCAACACCCTCACCACATTGATTTTGTTACACAGCGTCTCGTAAATCCTAATAATACTCTGAGTGCAATTATTTTTTGTAGAATCTCACTCATTTTAAGCGCAGGGATTCAACTTTAGCGTACGCCATGCAACAAAACTCGTGGAAGAGATGAACTGCATAAAGGAGGTAAGGCCTTTCACCATCGTGCTCGTGAAGGTGAAATGCATAGTACTCCTTGACAACTATAAATACCCCCCGAGAAAAGTAAAACAAACCTTAAGCAGTCGTGAGCTCGAGAACATTCCGGAACCACAACCGTCCGCCGCTTACCCGGATGAGGAGCACGCAAACGGATCTTGAGCTCACGAGGAAGTAGTTCATTGGCCATCGCAACACACACCTAATGTAAACCCATAAAGACGGTTATAACGCTTTGCATGTTCCTCATCAGGCATGGAATCCGGATTTATCACCAACTTCCTCCAGTTCCACGCTTCCGGCGGAAGGTCTACAACTGTCATAAAGTCTTTCACGTAATTGTTACATTGTCGTAGCAATTCGTGAAACCTTCTCAATATGTGTTTCGCTCGATCAAGTTCGGCATCGGATGTACGTGTAGGTAAGTTAAGGAAATCTACCATTTGATCAATCGCATCATCCAAACGTTGAGGATCGTGCAAGTATAGTTGCACAAACTGAGGATGTTCCCCTTTCCTCACAGGCAATGCACCAACACGATGCAAGATTGGACCTTGAGTCTTAAGTTGGCCCTAAATCCTCAAACACCATTGCTCGGCTGCTTAAACCTCGAGGATGAGAGGGATAAACTATTATAATATTGTTAATTATCCTCGCATTGTTTCGAAGGAATCGACCGTCGGAAGTTTGAGACGTCCAATGGAAAAGAATCTCATGCTCCGAGGAACCTTCGCAAGGTCATTCCCATAAAGAACAACGTTTTGTACCTTTTCGACAACACATCTTTGTCCATTTTCTTTCATGATGCCCCAATTTAGCACCACAATGCTTACACGGATCTCGACCGCCGATGCCGAACGGTTCAACATTGCTAGCATTCCCAAGAATCGCTACGGTGTTCTCAACAGCCGCATACGTTGTTGCTACGGGTGCCGATGGGAGTGCATTCAGATCAGGAGCCGGAACATCATGCGAATCATTCATTTCTTTCTCACGACTATTTGGTTCATTGTCTTCACGATTGTTCAATGAATTTTGATTCCTCATGGATGGATTATGCGATTGTCTCGCTCATGATGACAGACTCTGCGAGTGCCTCGCCAGAGAAGATTGACTCCACGATTGTCTCGGAGGAGAAGATGCACTCCTCGATTGCGCAGAGGCGCTCGCTCTAATCTCTCGAAGGATATTCACAGAGAACAAACTTCGCCTCACAACCCGCACAAATTTTTTATGAGCACGCTCATCTTCTTTCCTCTTATGATTCTTAACAACAGCTCTCAATGCACGCATGCGTTTAACATGAAAGTTTTGTCGTCTTCCCTGACTTTTCCTTCGTTTTGAAATCTTACATGATGTCGAACATGGTTCATTAACATTCATTCTATCGACTTGTTCCGTTCCTCCACCAGCCTCTACAATACTTTCAACAACTATTGCACTTCCATCATAGCCCGATGACACATGGTGAGGCATCGACGACAATGATCCAAGTTTCAAACGACGCACGACTTCATTGGCACACAGTCGTTGAATCAACAACATACGGTACCGCCTGTTATACTTTGAACAAATCAGTTTCCATAATTATAATCTTCTCCGTCGATTATGAAATTCAATAAACTTTCTAATCAATGTGTTCGGCGAATTCGGTTGGGCCGTGGCAACAAAAGATGGATGTGCATGAACATTTGTCAAAGTGGGAGAAAAGTTGCTCTCCACACATTTTTGTCGGACATCGGCAGTCAATGTCGACGATGAACAATTGTGCACATGTGCCGAGTGCAAGGGAAAATCATCGAGTAAAACCGATCTTTCGACCATCGAAACGGAATGTGCATTTATTGCAACATCCGTAGAAATTTCAAGTGGACGTTCACTTTACAAGGTCATAGAAAGATTTTCATGACAACTAATACGATCCGTACGAACATTGATATTTCCTTGACTTGTTCTTTGGAAAAACACAGGGCTTGTGAAATCATTCATCGGTGGAATCGTTTGTCGAAAAGATAGAGACCTATCACTATATTGTTCTTCGTGAGAACAATCAGGACCATCATCTTGAGTTACCATCGGTTGTTTATCTCTCCTGGGAGCAATCCCCTCACCTACAACACCTATCGCCTATTGTAAAGACCTTCGGGTTCGACGACTTTGGGAAAGTGGTCGTCCGCATTTGTGGTGTTCGTGTTGTGATGACATCGATGTCCCACTCGCAGAGCGACCAGGAGTAATATCCGAACCTATACGCAATCCCAATCCATGGTTGGATGAGGAAGAAGGGCGGTCTAACGAAGACAAACCGACTTGACCTGGAACAACGGAAGGACACCGAGTACACTCTGATACTATCGGCGAAGACACCAAAGGATCCTTAACAACCCTTTCATAATGACGAAGGTCTTTGCGACGCTTCCACGGAACATGCAAGGACCTATCCGCAGGTGAAGAGAAGGTTGAAACCATGAATAAATTATTGTTGGTTGAATCGTTATGTTGACCTTGGTCCTCTGCCATTTTAATGGGTACGTACGTACGTATTTGTACATGGGCACGTCATGACGGATAGGAGGAATAAGATGCATATAGACAATTGGAAGGAAAAACACACACCTCAAAACATCCGTACATAGATGTAATTATATGAAGAAGAGTAATATAGTGTCAAATATAAAAGAAATAAAACAGGAAAAACAAAAAAGATATAGTGCAACACATAGAACGCAGCCGAAATGAAGAACACAGAAGATCGAAGAAAATAAGGAGTCAGTTCGTTTTGTTTTGTTTTTTTAGCGCGTCTATCGAGGTTAATCAATGTTAATTCGTATCATAATTTTTTTGTCCATGCAAATATAGATGCATAGGTCCACTTTTATATTTGTGCAAACGTTTAATCGGGACCGAAACTTCTTTGGACTCCTATTGAGGTTGAATAAGACGCCTCATATTTTGTTGCTATGCCTCATTCGGTTCTTATGTTGGATTTGTGATCCTATACGCCCCTTAGTCTTTTCAGGGCCCCATGCGATAGCGTCATACGTACCTCGTTTGTCCACGTTTGCCTTTTGTCATTCTCTGGCAGGGCTCACTTTCGTGTTCGGATAAATTTGTTACTGGGATCATAACTTCTTTTGGCTCCGATCCACATTAATCGAGGCGGCTCCTACTTGCAGTCAGCCTTAGGTATCCTAAGTCAGTCATCCGTCCACAAAAGATTTGAAGAAGGTAAAATGTCTTCGCTGACCTTTCCGAGCCCCGATTGCTAGGAAGTACTCCGTAGTACCCATTCTCCTCGCCTGAGTATGAGGCTCAAATCTAAGAAGGAGGCGTTGGCTCCACCACAACAACATTACAATACCCCCATAAATGGGCTTATGCGGCATGCCGCACCTCTCCCCTGCCAGCCTCGAAGGTCGTGGATCCAGAAAGAGTCGTTCCTAGCGATCGAGGTCGGGCAAACCGTTGATGGCCTCACCTTTCTTCTTCTTTTTTGCTTGGGCGACTTTGATGAGATAGCAGCAAAGGGGGTAGAGAGCATGACTTTTTGAAACGGGTCTAGGCGAGAGTAGGTCATTCGGGATAGCACGGGTGCCTTGGGAAAAAGACTACGTTTATTGCCAACTTTATTCCTTCTTATCGGTTTGGTTCCTTCTCCAATATTCATTCGAAATACATAGTGTGACCCCCCCTCCCAATAACACTTAATTTGCTTCACATAAGCGCATGAGTATTTTCAGCGCCCTATGTAGACCAATCATACGTACCTTAATTGTTATCGAGCATGTTTTGCTTTCCTTCGATACCATTTACTGGAAGACGACCTAAGTTTATTGTTGTCTTTTTAATTTACTATCGAGACTCTTCCTTTCTAATTATTCATAAAATTTACATTATAACATCACAGAACATTTAAACCTACATTTTTTTCTTCTTCAAACTTTTTACTCATCTTAACTGGTTTTGAAGATTATCTCATGTCTATATTTTGAGGGATACTCACCTGGTTGTTTTTTAAGAATAAGCAGAATAGTATAAGAATGAACATACAAAACCATACAATATTGAAGAACAGAATTGAACGAATGTTAGCAACTAAGCATTAATATCATCTCCATAACCATGAACACGTAAAACGCGAGATCACATACCAACAAACGACCAAGGTAACTTTTATTTGTATATATCAATAATATTTTCTTTCAATTCCATGAATAGTTCTCAAAAAAAAAAATGCCAAAAAAAAAAAAAGGGAAAGAGAGAGAAACGACTTAAATAAGAGAGAGAGAGAGAGAGAGAGAGAGAGAGAGAGGCAGACAGCGGCTACACACTCTGAATGGGAAGCACAAAAATGTCCGAGAGTTACACACAAAAGGAAACCTCAGAGTCTGCATAAAACCAATGCGAAAGATACTCCGAAAGATTTCAACAAGATCATCCATGCTCTTGCTTCCCTCGAACACCAAAGCATACTCTCCTCAAAATGTAGGCAAAGCAGAGTCCTTCAACCAGTTTCATCCGCCCACTTAGCGGAATCGTCAGGAAGGTGCATTCTCATGAATGCTTCTGCCAGAAAGAGAGGAGGTGAGCCTTGCCTCCCTGTGTTATATCTGCGTTGTGAGCTCATCGGACTGACACTACCTCGGTACCGTGTTCTTCGTACACCGACTGGAACTCTCTACCAGATCCCTATACCCTCGCGT
This sequence comes from Chara braunii, assembly GCA_003427395.1. NCBI lineage: Eukaryota > Viridiplantae > Streptophyta > Charophyceae > Charales > Characeae > Chara > Chara braunii. The sequence continues at coordinate 2,087,734 of BFEA01000010.1, read as the reverse complement.
AGTGCGAAAAATTCTAAAATTCTAAAATTTTAAAATTTTAAAATTTTAAAATTCTAAAATTCTAAAATTCTAAAACTCTAAAATTCCTAAAAATCGATTCAAGCGCATGATCATGGACGTATGCCAAATTTATCCTATCGAATCTTGCTTTGTAGAAAAGCGTGAATCTCTGGAACCCAAAATTGTCGAAAATCTGCCATCAAAACATCCTACATATATCCGGAAGCGTCAGCCTCCGGTACCTGCCAGGCCCGTACGCATGTCTCTGAGGCCCCCGGAATCCAGTGAATTTCCTTGTCATCATTTATGACATTCCGTATGTACCCATTCCGTAGTTGTCCGTTCCTCCACCGAGAGCAGGTGTCATTTCGTGTGACCGGGAATACAATTTCCCGCCGATTCCTTGCGTGCCGTAGTGAAAGTCAAACATAATAAGCGTAACAAACTTTCCCCCGTAACCTTGGCTAATTTAGCCAAGATCCCGAGAGATACCTCTGGGGTATATCCTCGGAGGATGCTTTCCACCACCACGTATGCCACTACGCTAATGCTTAGCGCCTTCGAAGTAGACGTGTGCCATAGCCTTTTCAATGTGGCGAAAACTACCGCCTTCTTAGCCTTCTTGTCCGAATAGCTGTCATAGTCTTGCACGGTCTGGTACTTCAGCTTTCCTGAGGTACGCAACGTCGTCGTGTTCTTGGTTTCTTGTGTGTAATACAGCTGCACCGGGTTATCCAACACGTACATCCTACCTCCGACAAACGACCAAGTGTTGGCACCTTCATCTTTGCGTTCAAGCTTCAGTTTGCAATCATAGGTCTCTTCGAAGAGCTCAAGTATTTGCCCAGCTCTTTCCCATGACCGTTCGTCATTCTTGGATCCCACCATGATGGAAATATCATCCACCATCCTCCAGCCATGCATCAGTGTTCTGTCCGAACCCAGTGACAGGAGAAAACGTATTTTGGCCATCGCACAAGAAGTGGTCGCCAGAACCGGGCTTGTGGTCCTTCCCATAGGAATTCCCATGGTCTGCCTCTTAACCAGATCTCCGCACACCATGTATCCGTGATCTAGATCGTATTTGACGAGGCTCATGATTGTCTGGAACTTAACCGAGACATATCTAGGCGTCCTAGTGTTCGTACGCAAGAGCATACATGTCTTCCCCCTGACAGCTACCCGTACCTGCCTCCCACCTTCTTCTTCGAAATGTTGCACCAGCTCGAAGACCGCCTCCATAACTGTCGAGTGTGATATTGAGGAAAACATTTCCTTAATATCGTAGCACCGCCCAATGGCCATGTTGCACCCCAACCCTGTCAAAGGCTCTCCCGTGCTCTCAAGCTCACCTACCATACTGCGTGTGGCATTGAGATGGAATTTCGCCTTCTTAGAAAACCGTGTGATAAGACAGTACAGCGCTCTGGCACATCTCCGTAGCCCAACGATTCCTGGATCTCCACAGGCTGGTGCGATTAGTCTTTAGCGCTGCAGGTCTCTGTCCTTGGGAATAATATATGATTTCCCCAAATTTCTGTAAGGCTTCCAACTGCCTACTTCCTGCAGTCCAGTTCGAGTGTAGTCGATCTTGCATATCTTAATAATCTCCTCCTCCGTTTTTCCAATGTTCTCATACTCTGAATTCCATATAAACATCTTACCGAACGCGTGTCTGAATAACACAGGACAGATAATCCGAGTGTCTCCCGCATTCCTATCTAGCGGTGTCATAACCAACCCATCAAATTGAGTCGCCATTGCTGCCCAATCCTTCACCTGTTCATCGGTCCATGCGGCTTCGGTACTGTTGTACGCTGTGTAATACCTGCCAACATCGAGATCTTCCAGCTATTACCTTTCAGATGTGCAGTTGTCGTTAGTATGCTATCCTTCAACACGGCCGCCCCACTACTGATGCTTGGTCTCGTAATGCTTTTTGCATTTCGCACAAACTTTGGTACATCCTCCGAGTCTGTCTGTCTTGTCAGTACGTGTCCGTCATGCTTAGCTAGACCAAACCTTTCGCACATGCATACCACGTCCTGTGTATTTGCATACCTTCTATGGTTGTGCACTATCTCGCCTGCATTCTTGTTCCTCGTATTCACGATCCTAGTCTTCCTTTTAACAAACGTAGCTACTGCTTCATCCGTCGTCTTCCTTTCCACAACTGACTCTGTCAATCGTCTCACCTCCTTCTTCACTATCTCGGAGCAATACGGATATTTCACCGTTACTTTTCTCCTCACGCTCACACCTGTTTTCCGTCTTAGTACTCGGTCAATCTTGAACTTCAACGTATTCCTGGTAGTCTTCTTCCCGAACAGTCCAGTCGTCCTGTACAACCCGATTAGTTTCGTGGAGGTGTACCTAGCTAACGTGGCCACCGCCCAAGATTGCTTCAGCATTCTTTGGAGCAGACTCTTGTTGCGCTCTGTAGTCGTAGCCATCTTGACGATCTTGGTGAAAGTGATCTCTCCTCCAACCTGACATAATCTCTTCGCTCGTCGAAGTTCCAGAATCTTCCCCTTAATCTTGACCTTTATCTCCCCAAACTTCGACCGTATCTGCCTCCATCCATCTGCCCAATGTTGCCCTGCCGAGAAGTCCGCATCGATCTTCCCTTCATGTCCGTACTGCTCATCCTACCAATTAAGCAGAGATGTACGTTTCCCTTCCTTAGTGACTAAGGTGGCCAATGTTTTCCCAACTGTCCCCTTCCCATTCCTCTTCCACTCTCTCCGCCCTTTACGTTTTCTGGTTCTGAAAACCTGCGGCCTCGCGGTGCAGAGAGTGTTGAGGCTAGGTGACATATCTCTGATCAGATGCTGCTCGAAGGCAAAATCATCGTCTTTCGTCGTATGCCTAATAGGAATGACCACGAACTTGTCTGGTCCGAAAGTCCTCATCCATCTGTATAGCTGCGGTGACTTTCCAAGCGCCTTGGAATTTGCAGCTATCAGATGTTGCCTCCACCTATGTATAATCGATCGAGATGTACACCCGACGTACACCCGCTTCGCCCATGGGCTAGCCACAATATATGTCCCTCCCGTCCCCAGATCCAGAGTTTCATCGTCCAGTTCCATCTTATCCAAATACTTCGCCAACCAGTGTACTTCCCCTCTGAGCCCGAGAAGTATCACCGTCGCAGAGATAGCTCTTTCCACCATCGTTACCTTCTCGCCCGTAGTTCCCTGCCCCCTAAGGGATTGCCGATGGCTCATCAGCCTCCGAAGAGTAGCCAAGAGCTCCTCGGTACTAAGGGGCGCCGCTAGTCAATCCGCTTGTTACTGTTGGGCTGGAGCCGATTGTAGAATAACCCTTGGTGTTGCCGACCTCTTGAGAATTCCCCTTGTCCTTATTGTTGCTCCCGTCGGCGGTGTCTTCTCGCCTTCATCCTCCCTTCCAGTCTTATGTGTCGGTGTAGCGAAGAAACCCTCGTACGCGCGTTCAGTCTGTCTTTTCACCAATTCCGACACCATTGCGTCCTTCTTAGAATGGCGGATCCCCTGCTTCTTACAAATTTCTTTCAGTTCGAAAACCGTATTCTTCGAGTACTCCTTCATAGTTGACAATGTGAAGTCGACCATGCCTTGCTGAGAGCATTCCGCTGCGATTCCCTTGTATCCGCCCGAGAAAGGTGTCTTTTCCATGCTATTCGCGATGTTGATTGGTGTCGGTGACCTCTCCGTCTTCCTCGAGCATTCTCCCTTCTCATACGTTGTCTGTGATCGTCTCTCCTTCTTCTCCCCTTTCACATGCTTTTCCCTTTGGCCTTCCTTCGTAGCTTCTCTTGTCTTACAACCCGTACGATCCTCCTTGTTTCTTCATCTGTGTCGTCACTCGCTTCCTCAAACTTGTTGTCTTCATCTCCACTTGTCTCCTCAGTAGTAGTTGAATCGATGCTCCTCCAAGTGCTCTTCTTCTTCCTCGTAGTCCGTCCCGAACTTCGTTTCTTGTCCTTAGAAATCGTCTTACTCTTTGGGGAAACCTTCGGTGATGCTTGCTTCGAAACCTCTTTTTGAACCTCCTTCACCTTTTGTTCAGCTTCCTGTACTTGCTTTCTCCATCTCTCTGCGATATTGGCCTCAAGCTGAAGCTTCATTTCTTCGGTCCTCCTTGCAATATCTAATTCTGTCTTCTTCTCTTCCGCCTCCTTCAGCCTTTGTTGCTCCTCTTTCTCTTTCTTTTTCTGTTCCATCTCCCTCTCCTTCATCATCTCTCTTACAAAATACCCAACTTCATCCTCCTGCTGACTAAACCTCCCTTTTCGTGACCAGCAATCACGCGCGATATGACCCACTTTCCCACATTGGTAACACTCCAAACCACCCCTTCCTCCATTCCCATTCCCAGCATACCCACCCATACCTCCATTGTTCGAATTGTCGTTGTTCATATTCCCATTATTCATACCACCGTTTCCTCCGTCGTACATTCTCACCTATCAATCTAGCAGACCTTTAGTCTAACCAGATACCGTATAGTCTTCTTAGCTTTATCTAAATCCCGTTCGTATTCCTACATCCCCTTGCTCATTCAGACATACACAATCAGAGTATCCTTAACCTACCTCTCTACAAACTGTCGTATCCTCACTTTTGTCCTGCTTGTCTAATACCTCGATCTGGACAGGTAATGCACAGACAAACCTAGTCGCACCTTCTATGAGCCAATCTTAGTCTCGTCTACCTCTACACCGACTAAAGCAAACATAACCACCGTCAAGCTCATTAAATCCCTGTTACTATGGTCCCAAGAGTGGCAGACAGCGACTACACAGTCTGTATGGGAAACACAAAGATGTCCGAGAGTTACACACAAAAGGAAACCTCAGAGTCTGCATAAAACCAATACGAAAGATACTCCAAAAGATTTCAACAAGATCATCCATGCCCATGCTTCCCTCGAACACCAAAGCATACTCTCCCCGAAATGTAGGCAAAGTAGAGTCCTTCAACCAGGTTCATCCACCCACTTAGCGGAACCGTCAGGAAGGTGCATTCTCATGAATGCTTCTACCACAAAGAGAGGCTATGAGCCTTGCCTCCCTGTGTTATATCTGCGTTGTGAGCTCATCGGACCGACACTACCTCACTACCGTGTTCTTCGTACACCGGCTGGAACTTTCTACCAGCTCCCTATCCCCGCCCGTAGTGCGAAAAATTCTAAAATTCTAAAATTCTAAAACTCTAAAACTCTAAAATTCCTCAAAACCGATTCAAACGCATCATGAGCATATGTCAAAATTTATCCTACCGAATCTTCCTCCGCAGAAAAGTGTGAATCTTCGAAACCCAAAATTATCGAAAAATCTGCCATCAAAATATCCTACATATATCCAGAAGCGTCAGCCTCCGGTACCTGCCAGGCCCGTACGCATGTCTTTGAGGCCCCCGAAATCCAGTGAATTTCCTTGTCATCATTTATGACGTTCCATATGTACCCGTTTCGTAGTTGTCCGTTCCTCCAGCGAGAGCAGGTGTCTTTTCATGTGACCGGGAATACCATTTCCCGCCGATTCCTTACGTGTCGCAGTGAAAATAAAAAATAATAAGCGTAACAAACTTTCCCCCGTAACCTTGGTTAATTTAGCCAAGGCCCCAAGAGAGAGACACAGACAGACAGACTGAGACGACTTAAATAAGAGAGAAAGAGACAACTTAAATGTGTGTGTGTGTGTGTGTGTGTGTGTGTGTGTGTGTGTGTGTGTGTGTGTGTATGTGTGTGTGAGAGAGAGAGAGAGAGAGAGAGAGAGAGAGAGAGAGAGAGAGAGAAAGACGACTTAAATAAGAGAGAAGAGAGAGACATGATTTAAATAAGGGAAAGAAAAAACAGAATTCAAGAGTCTTATCATAAAACGGTTTCAAGTGTCATCATCATTAATGGAAGAAAAATAATGTCAAATCACACGTTCTTCCTGCCATCCCACTCCACCTCCTCGTTATCCCTCTCACTCTACCTACTCCTACTCATGCATCATCTTCCCCACGAAGCGGCACTCATCTACCTATCTAACAATACATCACACCATGCTCTTATAGTCAAAACAACAAAAAACAATTTTATTGCTTCTATTTATAGCTCATTTCTCCCTTTGCAACTATCGTCATCCTTGCACCCTACATCCTCCGCCTCCTTCCTCTCTTACCTCCTCTTTCACTCTTGTTACTTTTATACCTATCAACGGTGAATTCAACAATCATGAAATGTCACCCTATTCATCTCCCCCTGCCATTTCACAAAGTTGTTTTTCCCCCTGCCAGTTCGCGAAGCCGCTTCCTTTCTTTGCTTAAATACGATTCACTTCATTGTCAATGACAAAGATAAAATTTACTATTCATCTACATCGTCACATCAACGAAGTTGTCTCCTCCTTTCTTCCATTGCAAACCGCTACTGCTCATCAACAATGACATCTCCATCAGGATAAAGGTTTGTCGTCTTGTCTCAGTTGCGTCTAACAACCGTCAAATCATTAATCTTTCTATAGTCCCCACTTCTCACATTGCTTAATAAGCGGCCACACTTAGGACACGGACACCTCAATGCTTCAATCAACGCAAGCACCACCTCATGGAATTTTATCTCATGTTCCTTATTTATGCTTGCGAGAGCATTCAATTCCTTTTTCAGATGCTCCATCTCCTTCTTAAACCGTTTTGGTGAATGAGCATCAATGACATTTGCCAACAAAATTCTCAAAGTGTACAACTGTTCTTTGTAACGTGTCATCATGTCATTCGTGAATCCGTCGTCACATCGATTAGAAAAATTATCCCTGAACATTAAATCCATTAACTTTTCCCTTGTCTGCTTGTACAAATGTCCAAGCGTGATCACTGTTCCCCTCAACTGACTATCACTTACCGGGAACTTCATCTCATTTTGTACCTCTAAGAGGGCATTCCTGTGTGCCAACTCCGAACCAACATTTCACAATGACTCCAACATAGCAATCAAACGCGCCTTTGGGAGAGAAGGTTAACAACAATCGTATTTTTCATCACCACTTCAGGATGCAGCCTGCCTAAACAGGTGGTTTTTAGGGTCTTCGGACCTTTCACCACTTCAGGACCATTCAGGTCTGAAAATCCAAAATGGTGATGAAGTGGTGAAAGCTCCGAAGACCTTGAAAACCACCTGTTTAGGCAGGCTGCATCCTCAAGTTGTGAAGGGTGGTTTTCATGGTCTTCGGATCTTTCACCACTTCAGAACCATTCAAGATTTTCATACTACCCAAAACTCTCACTTGACCACTTCAGGACACCCTTCACCACTTCAGGATGCAACCTGCCTAAACAAGTGGTTTTCAGGGTCTTTGGACCTTTCACCATTTCAGGACCATTCAGGATTTTCAGACTGCCCAAGACTGTCACTTCAGAATTTTCATTCCTGAATTTTCAGTTACCCAATAACCGCTTGTGACCTTTGGAAGGTCTACCAAAGTTGCAATCAATGGAATCTCAAATACCTCCGAGGCAAAAGAAAAATCAATCGATGGTAATGAACCTACCAACAATATTTTTCTTATCCCACTCTCGGCTTCTACTAATCGCCGACGCAAATCATCACACTCTTGCAACAGATGTGGGTCAACTCTAGCACTAAGCTTACAAACTTCGTCTAACAAATCGTTTCTAATGGACGATTGAATTAAACGCTTAAACTCTCTGTCCATGTCCTCAGCAGCATCCGCCTCCTTCTTCACAATCCCAACACCCGACACAGAGGAATCTCTTACCTCTTCACTTTGTTTCGATGAAACTTTCAACCACTAACCGTGCATTCAACTCAACTTTCATAAATGCATTTCTCAATGTATTCACTTCCTCCTTCTTCTTCAACATCTCTAACAGCTCATCCTGAGTCCATCGAAGGCCTTCATTGTCTGTGAGGTAGCGGTCACATTCCCTCCTCAACGCAAAATCACTGGGAAACTTACCTTCAACACCATACCGCAGTTTAGACTGAGGTTCATGCAAATCTTGTTCTTTCTCGTGAATCTCATCCGCCTCGCTATACTCGTACCATTCGTTACACTTCTCAATGTACTTATGCTTCAACTGATCTTTAATGAGGGGATGGTCGAATGCATCATCATATGCGGCCTTATCCCAATCACACCGCAATGATCTCTCAACCCCCCTTTCCGTACATCTGTCCACCATCGCGTTGGTTTCACCAGACACTTGTCTGTCTGCAGAAACTACCACGAAAAAAAAAAACGAATGTACCAATAACGAAATTAGACGATAATCTAACCTCTATTAGAATGTAATACTCATTGTCGTATACCAACAGTACTGTTCAAGGCATAAAAGAGGAAATTAACCAATCAATTGATCGGATTGACTGGTTCATGCAGTCACAGAAACAGACACACATACAAACGAAGATAAATCGACAGATGGAGAGAGAGAAAGAGAGGGAAAGAGAGAGAGAGAGAGAGAGAGAGAGAGAGAGAGAGAGAGCAAGAAAAAAAATGTCCAACACCCGTCGAGGCCTCGACTTCGAATTAGAAGCGGGTGTGTGACTCCACACAAGAAAAAGGCTCAATGGCATCAACTTCGTCGAGCCCTCGACTTCGCATTAGGGAAAAAAAAAAAAAAAAAAAAAAAAAACAGCAACCATCTAGCCCCGTCCTACACCCCAACTTGGAGAGCACCTTAGGCCCGGATCTGGACCTAACATCCAGGGTGCAGGCCCAATCTGGGCCTATTCACGGCCTGGCTTGCACCCGGGGCTGGTCAGCTGGTCACCCTTGGGCGTGGTTACCTCTATGCATACCTGGACCCGGCCAGCGATTTAGGCCTGGGCCTGGATCGAACACCCAGTCTGGGCCTATGCATAGCCTGACCTTTGAAAGGGAAGGGGGAAAAAAAAAAAAAAGCACAAAAAAGCCTCTCAGCCTGCACTTGGGCTCGGTTAGCTGCTGAGCCCTGGGCCTGGACCCAACACCCTGGATACAGGCCCACTTTGCGCTTATGCACATGTCCAGGACTGGGCTTTGAGAACAGGCCCACGTCCTGGCGTAGACCCAGCTAAACCTGAGAACAGGCCCAGGTCCATGCTCAGGTCGACTATGGTGGATGGATGCAGAAGGTGGAGGAGGAAGGAGTTCATGTCTGCCTGGGCCCCGACAGCGGCTTAGGCCTGGACCAAACACCCAACATTCAGGCCCAATTTGGGCTTATGTACGGGTCCAGGCCTGGCTTTGAATATAAGGGAAGAAAAAAAAAACAGCAAGAAAAAGGTCCAGATTGATTATAATTGATTGATTGATTGATTGATTGATTTAAACAAAAAATAAATCAACCAAGCAGTCAGTAGATAAAATTGCCTGCATATTTGCATGCGTGTTTGCCTGTGTGTCTACTTCTTTGTGTGCCTATCTGCCTGTCTGCCTCTGAGTCTCCCCGCCTGTCTGTCTGCCTGCCTGTCTGCCTGCATACATGTGTGTCTGCCTGCCTATCTCGCTGCTTGTCTGCCTATGTGTCTGCATGTTTGTCTTCCTATGTGTCTGCGTGTTTGTCTGTCTGCCTGTCTGCTGCATACCTGCCTACCGGGGCGTCTGTAGGCTAGGGCCAGGTCAACGTCTTCCTGTCTGGCTCTCTGCCTGTCAAACACCCAGGGTGCAGGCCCAGTCTGGGCCTATGCACGACCTGAGCTTTCAAAGGGAAAAAAGAAAAAAGAAAAAAACGCTCCCAGCCTGCACTTGGGTCCGATCAGCTGGTCAGCCCTGGGCGTGGACCCAGGATTCAGGCCCAGTCTGGGGGTTGGGCTTTCAGAACAGGCAGACGGACAGACGCACAGACAGACATACACCAAGGCCATGTGTGCCAGTATGTCTGTCTAAACCTTGGGATTCGCCTGGAACTAATCCTCATTGTTTCAAAAAAAAAAAAAAAAAAAAAAAAAGGTCCTTTCACAGTTGCACTGTCAAGCATGCACCAGGTCCAGGTCAACAGTCTGGGCCTGGGTCTTTAAGGGTTTGTTTCTGACCGAGGTCAATGTGAGTCTAACCTATAAAGACATATAAGTACAGGTTTGGTCCCATACCCCAGTCAAAGGGGCACAGGCCCAGACCCAATCAAGAACCCGGGCCCAGACCTGTTACCTGGCCTCTTCATGCATGTATGTCTGTCTGCCTGCCTATCTCACTGCCTGTCTGTGTGCCGGCCTATCTCGCTGCCTGTGTGCCTATGCAGGACTTCCACCTGGCCTCTGGCCCTGGGCCCAATATGGCACCTGGGCCCGGGCCTAATATGGCACCGGGCAGGACTTGCACCTGGCCTCTGCATGCATATCTGTCTGCCTGCCTATCTTGCTGCCTGTCTGCCTATGTGTCTGCTGCATGCCTGCCTACCATGGCGTTTATGGGTCAGGGCCAGGTGAACGTCTTCATGTCTGCCTCTCTACCTGTCTGTCTGCCTCCCTGTCTGCGTGGGCCCCGACACCGGCTTACGCCTGGACCAAACACCCAGCATTCAGGCCCAGTCTAGGCCTATGTACGGGTCCAGGTCTGGGCTTCGAATTTAGGGGGGAAAAAAAAACCAGCAAGAAAAAGGTTGTCTGCCTGTCTGCTTGTATGCCTCCCTTTGTGCCCCCTGGTCTGGGCCTGGACCGAACACCCAGCGTATAGGCCCAGTCTCAAATAGGCCCAATATAGGCGCATTCTCAAACAGATAGTGACTGACACACAGACAGGCAGACATGCACACATAGTAAGGCTTTGAAAGGGCAAAAAAGAAAGGAAAAAAAAAAGCAACAAAATTTGTCAGAGCCTGGACCTGGGCCCGGGCAACGTCTTAAACCTGGGCCTGGACCCAACACCCAGGATCGAGACCTACTATGGGCCCATGTAAACGCGAGACCAGGCCCAAGTCCACACTGATGTCAACATCGGTACCGGCCCGGGCCTAGGATCAAGTCAACGTTCCTACAGCCTAAGGCCTGGGCGAGGTCAACGTTTAAAACGTTGACCAAACCGAGGATGGAGCATGTGAAAGTGCAACTCGTGCACTCTGCCGCTCCATAGCCTCGCCATCGCTCTGCCTCTCTCTGTCTATTTCCTACACTCTTTCTTTCTGTTTGTCTCTCTCTCTCTCACACGCACACACACAGACACACACACTCACACACACATGCGCACACACACACAAACACACAAACACACACACATTCACTCTATCTTGCTCAGTGCATCACAATGGTGCATGGCAAAGCCATGAGGTCAAGGAGCAACACGAGCGGCGGGACGAGCTCGAGGAGAAACACCACCGGCGGTCAAGGAGCGTCCATAAGCCCGTTCAACATAAGATGGCCCGACGGCAGCCTGTTCGACAGCAGGGATGTCGTCGATGGGGTGCAGTGCACACATGGAAGATTCACCTGGCAGCTACGTTATGCATAGGTGATCCAAGCAGCTTCCAAGGAAGAAGAGAGACAACGAGCTGAAGAGGAGAGAGACAGACAACGAGACATGGAGGCGCATAGGTATTTGGAAAAGGAGACAGACAACCCGACGTCGTTGGAAGAAGAGGATGCGAGAGAGAGAGAGAAAGCCCGCGACATTCCACCGTCCAAAGTAGAGGAAGAGTGGTGGCTAGCACTAGATATGGCGAGGAGGATCGAAAGGCAACGTGCGGCAGCGAAGAAGAATGAGGGATCCGCAGGAGATGCATAACACGGTGGACGGAGGAAAGCGAGTGATCGTGCAGAGAGAGAGAGAGAGAGAGAGAGAGAGAGAGAGAGAGAGAGAGAGAGAGAGAGAGAGAGAGAGAGAAACTTGAAGAAGAAAAAGAACAAGAAGAAGAAGAAGAAGAAGAAAAAGAAGAAAAAAAAGAAAAAAAGAAAAAAAAAAAGAAGAAGAGCGGTCCTCCGGCATAAGTATGCCGGCCAACGACCCATGGTGGAGGGGGTGGTTCCGGTGATGAGGATTAGAAAGTTTGCCACGTGGCAGCCTTTCTAATCAGTCAATCAATCAATCAATCAATCAATCAATCAATTAATCAATTAATCAATTAATCAATCAATCAATCAATCGATTAAATTAATCGATCGATTGATTGAAAGATTAATCGATTAATCGATGGATTGAAAGATTAATCGATTAATTGATTGATCGATTGATTCGTGAGAGAGAGAGTTGGCGAAAGGGGAACCATTGTCGTCATCCCCAAGAGAGAGAGAGAGAGAGAGAGAGAGAGAGAGAGAGAGAGAGAGAGAGAGAGAGAGAGAGAGAGAGAGAGAGAGAGAGAGTTGGCGAACGGGGGA
>BFEA01000010.1:2030360-2043397 GCA_003427395.1 Chara braunii | reverse complement strand
GGGGCCGGTGGCGGGCCTACGGGGTTAGGCGGCGGGGTACCCGGGGCTGGGCGGCGGCGGGGGTCGTCCGGCGGTGGTAGGGTTGGATGGCCCCCGCGGCGGGGGTCCGGGGGCCGCAGCCTCACACCGGCTTTGCCCCCGGGGATCCCCGCTCGACAATGCTGGTTGTCACCAGAAGACTGATCATTTATGCGAGTTCGCAAAATTCGATATTTTTCCGAAATGATTACCTTCTGTCTTATCGAAAAAAATAGATAAATTGCGAACTACGTAGCACCGTGTTCGCGTTCGGAGGCGAACGCGAACATGTTCGCTCGCCCGAACACGAACATAAAAAGTATTTATAAAAAAACAAAAACAAGTTCTCATAAAAATCGGAGAAAAATATATGTGATGTAAAACAACAATACAAGCAACTTTTACCTTGGAGTCATGTTCAAATTCGTAGCCAATCATGATTTAAAAATAAAAAACCGAAACAATATACATATATATATATATTTTTACGGACAAAAAAAAAAATCGTCCGAACATGTTCGCAAGCTGTTCGCGCGAACGCGCGAACACGTTCGCCCGAACGTGAAGGGGCGCGAACACGTTCGGTGTGCTACGCAGATCGTGAAAAAGATTGTCCTTTGTGTCATGTCTTGCCAATAGTGAAATTGGCTTCTCCAACTTTGCTGACATTTATTTCTATCCTGCTTAAAGCGCCTCCTGACCTTTTCCGACGACGCACTGTGCGAATGCATGTGCGAATTAATTCGTGGTTTAAGATTCTCTCCTCTACCTTTGCTCGAGGGAATTTATAACTCGCTTACAACGCCTCCTCACCTCTTACGACTTCGACTTTTAGCCTTTTGCAATTTCCGCTAAAAGGGGTGCGATCACGAATTTTGTTATCGCCAGAATACATGTGGTAGTCTCCACTGAATGATGATTGTTGTTTCCGTATGACAAATGCGAACATATTCCCACTTTAGAAACCATACATCTGTGATGAGACCGTTTATATCCACAAATTTGCCAAAATGATTACCGTTTGTGTTGCCACCAAAAATTTGTTCATATCTGCAAGTTCGCCAAAATGATCATCAATTGTGTTATCGCCATAATGTATGTGTGCTTGACCCCTGTGCTTCGATGTTGTTTGTCGCTCAAGGATCAATATGCAGCATTCGCCAAAATAGATGATTGGTCAAAATTGTTAACTTCTGCGTTGTCACCAGAAGACTGATATTTTTATATAAATTCGCAAAAAATGATATTTTATCCAAATGATTACCTTCTGTCTTATCCAAAAAAATGAATAAATCGCGAAAAAGATTGTCCTTTGTGTCATGTATTGTCGATAGTGAAATTGGCTCCTCCAACTTTGTTGGCATTCATTTATATCCTGCTTAAAGCGTCTCCTCACCTTTTCCGATGAAGCACTGTGCGAAAGCATGTGTGAATTAATTCATAGTTTAAGATTCCCTCCTCTACCTTTGCTCGAGGGAATTTATAACTCGCTTACAACGCTTCCTCATCTCTTACGACTTCTGCTTTTAGCCTTTTGCAATTTCCGCTAAAAGGGGTGCATATCGCTAAAAGGGTAGCAAAAACATTTAATGTGCACTTGTCGTCGTCGCTTTTGCGATTCCCGATGCCCATTCCTTTTCGCTAAGGGGTCAACACCGGATCTTCCATGGGTGAGCGAGCGTGAAATCTAGTTGGAATCTCACACAATGCGGAAATGACCGTTAACAACGAATAATAATTGTTGGCGCTTCTACCGTGAGTTCTCACTCGCCTTTATGTTACGTCTGATGCTAGACCTTGAAAATGTGTGATGCCTTACCCCTGCGCTTTGATTTTATTTCACGCTCAATTGCCGTATTGACGGATAAAGATGCACCAGAATTGCAATGATTCACATCTGCAAAAGTGGGAACTGTACAATGCATCACAATTGTCAGGCTCAGTGTGGGCAAGGTACTTATATACGACAGCGCCTCCTCACCTCTTCCAACGACTAAGTGTGCGAAAGCATTTGGGAATTAATTCGTTGTATAAGATTTTGTCCTCCACCTTTGCTCGCAGGAATTAATGACCCGCTTAGGACGTGTGCGAAAGAATTTGCGAATTAATTCGTAGTTTAAGATTCACTTCATATTCAGAGGGTTGGGATGTTGAGGCTCGGATTGCAAGAATACAAAACCAAGTGCTAATTTCTCAGATGCCGCTCACCTCGAAAATAACCAAAAGGGCAGAATGTGATTTCCGAAGGGAGTCAGTGTGATTTTGAAGAGGGTTGGGGTGCTGAGGTTCGGATTGTTCAGTCAACGTTTGTAGCGCGATATTAAGTTTTGACGTTGAGGATTTTTGCCCGGCAAAAGAACTTGTAGCGTACTATTAAGATTGTCCGACAAAGAACAAAAGGTAATACCAAGGGGATTCGGGTGCAGCAAAAAAGTTTCCGCAGGTGGCATGCAGGAAAACGTTGTCAGGCCGAAACCCGGTAGACTTTTGAGCCTTTGTCGACCCCGCTGAGGGTCCCACTTGGCTCGACCCGCCCACGCTCAAGCTCTGGGCGCGGGTCATTCGTCCCGGGGCCACCCCCACCTAGTGCTTTGGTATGGATGGGGATGGGCCAATAGGGCGAGAGAGCTTAACATTGGGGATGTAGCTCAGCCCTTGCATTGGGTGGTAGCCTCGCTGATAAAGCTTCGCAAGCGTAAGTTCTCGATCCTCGTTTGTGTTCGCAGGCAATTGCTCCTTCCAATACACATGCAGTCCAGGGGGGTTCGTTGAGGTTTTCTCTTCTTTTCGGGCGTAGGCTAATCGTTCTCCTTAGGCCACGCACCTTTTCACTAACGTCCCTATTGTCCTACGGCGTCATCGGGGCGAGGCCACACCACTCTCCACCATAGCCTCTACCATTTCTTCTATCGGCCTAAACAGTTTTCATTCAACGTTCTCATTCTGAGCCCTTAGTTTTTTCGGGCGTCCATATAGCATGCAACAATCCAAAGCACATTCTCATCATACAATGTCATGCTCCTCTTCCAATTTCCTCCCGCGGCATACTTTCGCTCCGATACCTCTCAAGTCATCCCAAGCCACTCACCTGCACAGGCCCCACACATGCAAGAAACAACATCCATCCCCCCATTGGGGTCAACGCACCGCCCCTCATGCAAGCCTAAGTTCTTTTCTTTGCCTTGGTCCCTTCTTCTTTCTTCTTGTTCCCGCAGTCAGGCCACGCTCACTTCCTTAGTCATGCAATCGGAGGAGATGGTTGAGTCAACTGACCTTTGCCCAAACTCGCACTTGTCTTCACTTTTTTTTTCAATGATTCCGTTTTTTCCAAGTTCACAAGTCTTTCACTTTGCTCCTTCTTGGTGGCACAAGGGACCGGCTGCCCCCCCCTTGCCCTCTTTCTCCACCAAGTGAGGCTGCCCCTTTTCTCCGTTCGTCCCCTAGCAATGTAACAAGTGAGGGTAGGTTAGTCATATGTCAAGTGGGGAAGGCGGAGAGGGAAAGGGTGAGGTTGCTTGGGGTGCTCGGGAAGGGGGACGTCGGTGGAAGGAGAAGCGGCGGACGATGAGAAGATACAAGGGACGAGAGAGAGAGAGAGAGAGAGAGAGAGAGAGAGAGAGAGAGAGAGAGAGAGAGAGAGAGAGAGAGAGAGAGGGAGGAGAGAAAGAGACCCCTAGGCCTAATCAAACTTACTACTTAATCGCCCACCTACCCTACCCAAGACGCCCCATGCCCCTTAGTCGCCCTACTTGCGCACGCTATACGAGTGCCAGAAGGAGACGGGGGAGGGAGAAGGCACAAGGTCCTTGGCTATGGAGGACGGGTGCGGGGGATGAAGGAGGGAGAAGGTCCAGGGTGTCCGACTATGGTGGATGGGTGAAGGAGATGGAGGAAGAAGAAGGGGGAAGGTGCTTGGTTATGGTGGATGGGTGAAGGAGACGGAGGAGGAAGAAGGTGGAAGGTGCTCGGCTATGGTGGATGGATGAAGGAGATGGAGGAGGAAGAAGGTGGAAGGTGCTTGGCTATGGTGGATGGGTGAATGGAGATGGAGGAGGGAGAAGGTGGAAGGTGCTCGGTTATGGTGGATGGGTGAAGAAGATGGAGGAGGAAGAAGGTGGAAGGTGCTTGGCTATGATGGATGGGTGACGGAGATGGAGGAGGAAGAAGGTGGAAGGTGCTCGGCTATGGTGGATGGATGAAGGAGATGGAGGAGGAATAAGGTGGAAGGTGTTTGGCTATGATGGATGGGTGAATGTAGATGGAGGAGGGAGAAGGTGGAAGGTGCTCGGCGATGGTGGATGGGTGAAGAAGATGGAGGAGGAAGAAGGTGGAAGGTGCTTGGCTATGATGGATGGGTGAAGGAGATGGAGGACGGAGAAGGTGGAAGGTGCTCGGCTATGGTGGATGGATGAAGGAGACGGAGGAGGAAGAAGGCGGAAGGGGCTCGGCTATGGTGGATGGGTGAAGGAGATGGAGGAGGGAGAAGGTGGAAGGTGTTTTGCTATGGCGGATGGGCGTGGGTGATGGAGGAGGAAGAAGGTGAGGGGTGCCCAGATATGGTGGATGGGTGAAGGAGATGGAGGAGGAAGAAGGTCCAAGGCGCATGGCTATGGCGGACGGGTGTAGAAGGTGGAGGAGGAAGGAGGTGTAAGGTGTTGGGCTATGGTGGATGGGTGTGGGAGATGAAGGAGGACAGAGGTGGAAGGTGCTTGGCTATGGTGGAAAGGTGTGGGAGATGAAGGAGGATGGAGGTGGGAGGTGCTTTGGGTTGTCCTTTGGGCATCTGGGCAAGGTGGATGGGTGAGGAAGATGATGGTGGAAGAAGACGTGAGGCGGCCGGCTATAGTGGATGGGTGTGGAAGACGAAGGTGGAAGGTGCTCAGCTATGGCAGTCGGGTGTGGGAGATGAAGGAGGATCGAGGTGGAAGGTGCTTTGGGTTGTCCTTTGGACATCTGGGCAAGGGTGGATGGGTGTGGAAGATGATGGTGGAAGAAGACGTGAGGCGGCCGGCTATGGTGGATGGTGTGGAAGATGAAGGTGGAAGAAGAGGCGAGGTGTGGTGCCGTTCTAGTTGCCCATACGTCCGGGAGTTCCACCTATCTGCAGCCTAGTTCCCCAGCACTATCCCATCCGTAGACACACCGATGTCACTAACACATACCCTGTAGGGAATCACCGAGGTTGCAGATACCCCATCTTGCAACAAACACAGATCTTTGCAGGAAATTTAGAAATTGCAGGAGAACACAGAATTTGCAGCAAGTACCGTTCTTTTCATAGAATTGCAGACTTTTAAAGAATCGGAGCACTATTACCCCCCATGCAGATGATCAGCACAAGCGTGGGCGGTCAAGATCAAAGGGGGAACATCATCACATCATTCAAAGAAGGATCGTAGCACAACTACCTAGTATATGAGTGAAAGGCATGGGTGTGGACAGTACAAATCACAAGTGAACAGCATTACACATTCAAAGGTGAATCGGCACACAACTACCTAGTACATGAGTGAAAAGCATGAGTGCGGACATCACAAACCACAAGTGAACAGCAGCGGATCATCAAGGCAAGTGTCAGGGTACTACCGCCTACCAATCAAGCACAAAGGACAAGTTTTATCAAGTCGACGGCCAATGTATGAGCAGCGGAACATCAAGGTAAGTATCGGGATATCACCGCCTACCTACCTAGTACAAGACACAAGATTGAACAGTCCTACAACCAAGATTTGAACAACGGAACATCAAGGTAAGTATCGGGGTATCACCACCTACCTACCTAGTGCAAAACACAAGATTGAACAGCCCCACAGCCAAGAATTGAACAGCGGAAACGTCAAGTGTAAACTTACCTTGCCGCATGAGGAAGTGTTTGTGGCTGCATCCTACTTAGAGGGTAGTGCAGCACGATGGTTGAGCGGTTTAGTGCAACTACAGGGGTACGGTCATGACTTCCGCGCTTGGGCAGCCCACCAAAAACTGGAGGACTTCCTCAAGATGGTGGAGGACAGGTGGCATGATCCTCAGGAGGCTCAAAAAGCCATTGATGCGATCCTGACACTGTACACGAGACAGTTTAAGTCAGTTAGGGAGGCCACTGACGTTGTAAGGCGTCTGATCTGTGTCCCTGGGGTGCGCTATGACCCCAAGGTTCTACTCACCTCCTACCTGAGATGCTTTCCTATGCCTCTCAGGAATCAGTTGGCAGGCGAGGCCAACATCAATGTTCACAACTTCCCCTCGTTCAGCAAGAAGGCCCTAGACCTTGAGGCGAAGATAGGGCATGGACATAATCCCACAACAGACAGTAGGAAGAAAACACTGCCTCCCAACTGGAAGGCGAAGGGCCGCATTATGTTTGTCGATAATTCAACCATCGAGTTAGACGACAACTTCCAGGCGGGAATAGGTTCAGAGGCTGGCAACATTGAAGCTTCAGGGGGTGGAGTTGTCGGTGCCGTAGCTCAAAAAGGTAAGGTGACCGGTAGACGCCGTGGAGGCTCCCGGTCAAGGAGTAAAGTTGACCCCAACGCTCCCCCATGGGAGAAGGCGGGTCTCACAGAGGACGTGTGGAGAGATCGGTATACACGGCAGGCTTGCATTCGTTGTGGTCAACACGACCATAACCAATTCAAGTGCCGTAATAAGAAGGTGACCGAGAAGATTCCTCCTACAATGGGGCAGGCGTTGGGATCCTCCCATCCCGTTGGTAACAATGTAGCTTGCACTTCTGGCACTGCTCCGGGAAACACGTCGGGCCAGTAGGAATAATAGTTGTTCCTACTAGGGTCGAGGTGGTGGCTACACCCTCACCATCTCGAGAGATGGCCCAAACTACTGACTCCAGCGTCGTCCCGCAAACACGTTCAGACCCATCGAGCCTCTGTTCGATGAATGTGTTTGAGTCCTTAGAGGAGCTAGAGGAGGAGTGGTCTACATCAGACCCGCTAGCTTCTTGGACGGCCCTAGTCAAAGCCTCGAAGGGTGAGACGTTCGTCAGTGAGGTGGTCATTGGCGGCCGCAAGGTCGGAGTCTATTACGACACTTGCTCGACTAGGAACTTCATTAGTCGCGTGTGCGTTGAGAGGCTGTGCTTACAGGGGCGAGTGTAGCGCCTGAGTCGACCTGTGCCAACAAATAATGCATGGTAGTCAACGACTACCTCCAAGATGTTGAGTGTTGTTTCCCGTACGCGGGAGGGGAATTGAGACATCGCGTTTCGTTCCTAGTGAGTGACAAGCTCCCAATGGATATATTGTTAGGTATATTTTACCTCTCTGTGGCACATCCCCAGTTTGACTGGGATCGAAAAGTGGTCAAACACACTTTGCCAGGTGGAGGGACCGCCAGATTACGTAAGTGCAAAGCTAGTAGTCTGATTGAGTCCCACGGATGCATGTGTGCGGGCGCGTTTTATAATTATTATAAGCAAAATCACCAGGAGGGTATGTACCTAGTTTATGTCTCTGCTGCTGGCGAACCGGTGAAAATGTCGCCGGAGATAGAGGGAGTAGTTGCCAAGTACCTTGATCTATTTGAAGAGCCGACAGGGGTTGTAGAGAGGGAGGTCGTCCACGCGATAGAGATTATCCCAGGGTCTAGCATCCCGAAGGGTAGGATCTATCGGATGTCTCCAGGCGAGCTCGATGAGCTTCGCCAGCAACTCAAGGAACTCGTAGAGAAGGGTTGGATCCGACCGAGTGTTTCTCCTTATGAGTCTCCAATACTATTCGTACCTAAGAAGAAGGGAACACTTAGGATGTGCAATGACTATAGGGACCTCAATGCCATCACTGTTAAGAACAGAGAGCCCCTACCGCGCATCGACGATATGCTAGATAGAGTGCAAGGGTGTCTGTACTTCAGTAAACTAGATTTGAAGTCCAGGTACCATCAGATTGCAATCAGGCCTGAGGATGAACACAAAACTGCATTTCGGACTAGGTATGGTCTGCACGAGTTTGTGGTGATGCCTTTCGGTCTTTGCAATGCACTTGACACCTTTCATCACGCTATGAATCGGATCTTTCATGACTACTTGGATAAGTTTGTCATCGTGTACCTCGATGACATACTTATTTTTAGTAAGACTGTCGAGGAGCACGTTGCGCACTTGGACAAAGTCCTGAGTCTTCTGTGACAACCCAAGTTCTAGATCAACGGTGAGAAGTGCGAGTTTGGTCGCACTCGTGTCTTGTACTTAGATCATGAGATTTCCGTGGAGGGAGTGAAGCCTGATGACACGAAGGTGGCCAGCATTCGTGACTGGCCGCGTCCTCAGTTTGTGACTGAGATAATTTCTTTCTTAGGGATGACCGGCTACTATCGCAATTTCGTGAAAAACTATAGCTTGTCCTTCGCCTCGAGTCTGCGTATGATCTCAGCCATAAAGGGGTCCTCGCGATAGGCTTCCACCAAAGACTGAGTAACATTGTCCGCACGATTGAACTAAGTAATCAGCGCACCTGAGAAATCAGGTCTACGCGACAAGGCGTCAACAACCTTGTTGTACTCGCCCTTGATGTACTCGGGCTCGAAGTCATACTGCTCGATGACTTCGATCAACGCTTGAGAGCGTCAGAGAGTACTGGTTGAGTTCTCATCCATCTCAGGGTCTGATTATCAGTCCTGAGGATGAAGAACCTCCCAAGGAGGTAGTGCCTCTAATGGGTCAGAGCCTTGTAAGCCGCATAGAGTTCCTTCTCATAGGTGGACTTAGCCAACTTATGAGACGACATTTTCTTCGACATGTACTCAACTGGCCTCAACTTTTTCCCTTCCTGTTGTGCAAGTACGGCGCCTATGCCATATTGGCTAGCATCCGTAGTTACTATAAATGGTTTGTCGGCATCAGGAAGTTTCAAGACCTCGTAATGCGTCAACGCATGCTTCAGATGTCTGAAAGCAGCCTCACATCTCTCAGTCCACTCCCATGGGGTGTCAAGGCGGGTTAGATCAGTCAAAGGGGCGGCATGTGAAGATGATAAGCGGATAATGGAAGGCCAAATTTTGACGAATTTTTCACCGAAACTGCCATATTTCCTTGAATTTTTACTTTTTTTTTTTTTGCCTGATATGTATGTGCTTCGCCGTATTCGGACCAGTAACAAGAAACTTGGCAAAAACACCGGACTCGAAGAAAGATTCGACGAACTCTGAAAGCTACTTCGAATAGGATTTTTTTTGTTTTTTTTTTTGTCATTTTGGGTTTTTTATGTTTGTATTATGACCCTGCATAGTTTGTTCGCAAAAGTTTCAACAACATTGCTTGTAGGCTTGTAGCGATGCGGCGAAAAACGCCGAATTTTGGGCCTTTCATTAACCGCTAGTGTTGTTCCATCCTGCGCATGCGGTCGAGCAGGTCGGCGATGAGCCGAGCCCGCTGTTTGACCAGTGTGTTCACGCAGAGAATGTCCTTTTGTTGAGCTGTGCACGTGGCCACCAGATCGGTCACGTGCACAAATGCGGCGGTGGCATCTTCTGCTTCAGTAGCCATCCCCCAATCGCCTAATGCTTCCTCGATATCGCCTCGATCTCAAAGAGTGCATCTCGACGGATTCCGCGTTGCTGGTCTGCAGCCGTATTTGTTTCCTCAACGTCCTCCATTTGCTGTCTTGCAGCGAGGCGGCGCTATTCTTTTGCCTCCTCCTCCTCCTTTTTCCTTGCGTTTGTGGCCGCATCTACCCGCTTCTTCACTTCAGCGAGTTAATCCAAAATGCGGGCCTCATAGGCCTCCTCAATCTCCCCTTGCTTATGCTCCATGTCGCTTGTCTGTGATCGGGTGACGGTTGGCGTATGTTGCGGAGCGGTGGCAAGGACCGACATGGCACTAGCTGCTGCCGACGTGGCTTGATCGGGTGCTGTCGTGGCACTGCTGTCCACTGACGTGTCGTTGACATGCCCTGCTGACGTGGCCTACGAACGTGGCCTGCTGACATGGCAACTCACCAATGTCGCAGCAGAGAAGAAGGAGATCGATGGGAAGAGGGGAGAAAAAAATGGAGCAGCATAGATGGGGTGGGTGGAAGGGGGGAGAGTGGTAACTATACTTTCCCACCCCTATTGGGTCACATTGATCGCCCCGATAAAGAGTCGGTAATCAAAATTGAAAATTTCATACTTTGTTTTAAGAAAAGAATTTCGAGATAAAAATAATAATAATAATAATTTCGAAATCGCAAGTTCGGTAGGTCTCCCAATCCCCATAGTCCTAAAGTTGAAAATAAATAAATAAATAAATAATTGAAAATTCAGATTGCATATGTAATAACGAAATGAAAAAAAACAAGTCGAACTACGAATTTTTTTTCTTACAAGCTCGGGAATTTTGAATAAAATAAAATAAATTTTGGAATATTCCATATGAGACTAGACACAACAGTTTCCGATTTTGAGAAGTGGAATCCTCGAAACACAACTTCGAAGAGAGATTTATCGAAAATAAAATTTCGGAATATCAAAGCAACGAAAAATCAAATTCAGTTTATTCAGAAAAATAAAGAAAATCCTAGGAAAATTTTCATGCCCGGGTATCTGGGCGTGCAAAAAAAAAAAGAGCAAAAACCTTTTTTTTTTTTTTTTTTTTTTCTGCGCTGGCTCAGATGACTCCAAATCCGGCTCATTTCTTTTTTTGCGAGTTGGCTTTCAAGGGGGGGAGAGGGGGTATAAATTGGTTTTAAAAGGGCTAAAGGGGTTCAAAGAGGGGTGCCTTAGTATGATTCTGTTATATTATTTTTTATCTCCGATTCGATGAGGAATTATAATGTGACCCTCAACCAAAAGTTGTTTGTATTGAAATTTTACACAACATTTTGTTTTTCAATTTTTTTTTATTTATTTATTTTTTTTCCTGTTGGGCTGCCCAGAACCCTGCCCGGGGGTCATGCCCGACCGCGCACCTAGGCGGGTACCCGGGCATAAGTTGGGTGCCCGATCGCCCAGAAAAACAACCTAGAGAAAATCAAAATTTCAGCTACTAATTAGTGCACGATTCCGAATTAAAAAAAAAAGAATGCGCAAAAGAAAGAATTCAAAAAATCAAAAAGAAAAAAATATATAGAATTTAAAAGTTAGGCAAAAATCGCAAATGGAAATTAATTATGTAGTCCTAATCAATCAATTTACCAATCAATCAATCAATCAATCAATCAATCAATCAATCAATCAATCAATCAGTCGATCAACCAATCGGTCAATCGGTCAATCATAATCAATCAATCAATCAATCAACCAATCTGTCAATCAATCAATCAATCAATCAATCAATCAATCAATCAATTAATTAATCAATCAATCAATAAACCAATCAATCAATCAATCAATCAATCAATCAATCGATCAATCGATCGATCCTCCTAATCGAGCGCCCGGTTAGATTTCGTCCTGATTCACTGACTGCGGGTCCGATACCAATTAATATATGCTCAGTCGAGCGATGTATCTGGAGCCAAGGATCCACAAAGTGATAAAAAGGACACAAATGGGCAATTCAGAGTCAGCAAAGCATCAACAAGCAATGTACATCCAGATACATACGAAAATTGCACAATGTAGCGCAACGGAAGACTCAAAGATATGACCTGACCTATCAGATACTGATGTGACACCCCATCGTATACCACACATGTGAGAGGGAGAGGAGAGACCACATACATAGAGGAAAGGCCCCTCCTTGATGAGGAGATGGGGGAGAGGCGAGATGAAGATGGAGAGGAGGGAGAAGACCAAGGTCGCGATAGCGAAGTCCAAAAATAGTCTCCAATGTATGCCACAAAAATGTTGAATCAGATCCTGGGCTTCATAGCCCGATGTAACCTCTGCTTGTAAACTCTCTCTCCCTCTCTCTCTCTCTCTCTCTCTCTCTCTCTCTCTCTCTCTCTCTCTCTCTCTCTCTCTCTAAAAGGAGAAGAAGAAGAAGGAGAAGAAGAAGAAGAAGAAGAAAAAGAAGAAGAAGGAAAGGAGGAGAAAAGACAAAGGGCAGAACAACAACAAGAAGAAGATTTCGCCCTCCTCGCTGTCTCACCTGTAGGTAACTGATGCCATGTACTAATTGACGTCGGTGCGTCTGATGCAGGTCGCTGGCATCAAGTCCAGCTTTGGCGCCTAGGTGAGCACTCCGCACTGCAGGTATGGCCACTACCTCTCTCTCTCTCTCTGTCTCTCTCTACCTACTCCTCTCCCTCTAGCGCAGTGTCGTGTCGAGCTGCTCCAACAGCGTGTAGCCCAAGAAGTGAGCTACTCGAATTGTGTCTTCCTTGGCCTGGCCCAAATATAAGTAACGTTGGACCTCGCTGGTGTGCCTTTAGTCCTTGGCCTGAAACGGCCTGCCTGGATCCTACCGGAAGTCCAGGCCCTCCCTGCTGATGCAGCAGGGAGTCTCCATTATTGGACGAACACGAACCTGGCCCGAATGGGCTTGACTTCGAACGAAGAAAACCCAAAACGTGGCCTTTGTCTGAACAAACTGAAAGTCTGTTCGGACGAACTGCAAGTCCGAAACAACGCTGGGACCGGTTCGCAGCACGTGCGGCTCCCCACAAATAGATTGGAGCATTGCCCCAAAAAGAAAAAGAAAAGAAAAAAGTTTGAAACGACGCTTGAACAAGAAAAAACAGGACAGCAAATAAATAAATGAATGGTGCCTCAAATTGAATCCTGCTGCCCTCAGGTCATCCGTGGGCCTCCAGGGCGCATGTTTGAATATCGTGCCACCTGGGGGTCCCAGCAACCGTCGGGCCCCTGAAACAGGGCCGGTGTGCAAGCTCAACATGTAACACCACATATGATGCGTTTGTGGTGATGGATGGGTTACTCTTTCTTGAGAAGGCAGGGATAAAAAAATTGTGTGTACCATCTATAGAGTCTTTGTATAGTTTGTTTTTAGGAGAATGTCATGATGCAACGGGACATTTCGGGTACAAAAAGATTAGTGCTAACCTGCAGGGTTGTCACGCGGGGATCACCGGGGCCCAAGCCGAGGTAGGGGTTTCACCCCCGCACCCCCACCGCAGGGCTACCCA
>BFEA01000010.1:2013687-2029878 GCA_003427395.1 Chara braunii | reverse complement strand
TCGAAGAAGTGAGTGAGGATCGGCTCATGGTTGGGTACACACAGTCGGTCGTGTTTCCCCTTATACACATCTAGATGTGTATAAGAGACAGCACCAGCACTCAACCCCACCCCCGCCGGCTGTTGGTCCCGCCCTCGGCCCCACACCAGCAGCTACCCCGGTCCCACCAGTGGTGGGGGTCCGAGGTGGGGCAAAATGGGGTTTAGCCCACGTGGTGCGCGCTCTTGCTGCGCAACCCCCACTATTTTATTTTATTTTTGAATTTTTTTTATTATTATTTTTTATTTTTTTTTTATTTTTTTGGTGGGGGGGGGTCCGGAGCCGGGGGTGGGGGTGCCCACCCCCAGACCCCGGACCCCCGCCGGAGCCTCAGGGCTGGGGCTCAACAACCCTGCTAACCTGGTATAACATTTTTGGTGGCCTTCTATGCTTGATGATGGGAAGCATTATGTGCAGACTTGTCAAGTCTGTCAACGAGACAAGCCGAGAACTCAAGCACCGCATAGGTTAATCAAGCCCTTGCCCACTCTTGCTGGCGCGGGACGGAGCGTTTCCATGGACTTCATGGATACAGTCATGACCGAGAAGAGTGGTAAGAGACATATTTTTGTCGTAGTACATCGGTTCACCAAGTACGCTAGGCTGGTTGCCATGCCAGAAACTGCAAAGGCTGAGTACATCATAAAGTTGTTTATGGATAACTGGTGCGTGCTTTTGGACTGCCCAAAGTCAATAGCTAGTGATAGAGATGTCTGTTTCACCAGCGAAATGTGGAAGAAAGCGGCTGAACAGATGAGCAGCCCACTCCAGATGACTTCAGGCAATCATCCTGAAACAAATGGCCAAGCAGAGCAGATGAACCACATGGTACAACACCTACTGCGGCATTACATTAAAGCACCAGTACATGCCAACTATCAACCTCATGCTCCTTTTGGAGGCCACCGGCCGCCAATTCATTTTATCTACGATGCTCAGCCTGGAGAGGATCAAAACAGGTTCTCTAGTTGCCTAGGGCCATGTAATGGTGGTTTAAGCCTAACCAGGAGGACTAGGATGAGAAACTTCCTCTCATCACCAGACTGTACAATAACGCAGTTCACAACACCATCGGTGTCTCTCCGAATGAGCTGCACTTGGGGTGGAAGCCTAGATCAGCACTAGACTTTCTCCTTCCCGAAAACCGACCAGCTGCAACACGTGGAACAATTCAATTTGGTGTTCAGTATGCGAAACTGTTGCAGCAGGCTGTCGAGCATATCAAGAAATTTCAGGAGCCATGATAGCCTCTTAGAACAAACACAGACGACGATACACATTTCACGTAAGAGAACGAGTTTGGGTTAAGGCTAGTGAGTTAGGACACGAGTTCGACATCTCTAGAAAGCTAATGCCTCAGTATTCCAGTCCTTGAAAAGTCTTGGATATTGTGGGTAGTGATCCGGATGGTCTCTTCGATGTGATTAGAATCCCTGGTCACCCCACACACTTACCTAAGGCTTATCTTTCATGCTTCCAAGCTTGCACCTTTTGCTGAGACTGACAGATTCCCATCGAAGAGATCAATGCTGCTCCCAACCATGGATGGCCACATGGACGTCGACGACATTCTGGATCATCGAGTCCTACCTGTTCCAAAGCCTGCTGGCGGAGGAAGACTGCCAAAACCTACCAAAGAGTATCGGGTCAGATTCAGGCATCACACGAATCCAAATGAAGACCGTTGTTTCAGAAGGGAGGCGCTGATCAAGACAGCACCCCAGGTCTTTGCTGAATATGAACCTAAGTTGAAGGGGAAAGCACCTGTGTAGAAGCATCTCAACGGACTTTCGAAGCTAAGGAGGAGGGAGTACGAGGAATGAGCCCTCACAGTGGCATTTCTGGCCGCAGCACCCGACAGACAAAAGGGCCCCCAACAAGCCTCATGCCCGCCCAAAGTGAAGGTGGGCCTGCATTTCGACATGAGGCCTTATTTTTGTCATTTATGCATTGTGGTGCGCCAGACAGTCTCCACACACCAGTTGGTTACAAGGTCATGCCAGTGTCAGCACGACATTTTGAGCCTCTGGGCTCTTCCAAGTTGCGACGTGGCCAAAGGCCTTTCAGCCAATTGGAAGGTAGTGTGTAACGCTGGCCACGTGGCACAGTTGGGCTGCGTAACTGTTGCGGGCCCAGGCCACTATCTGCATTGGGCCTGGGCGTAGACACTTTGGCCCGACGCCAGGCTATTGGGCACACACTTGCCAGACCACTGGGCACACGCTCGCCAGGCCTAGGGTGCAGCTCATTTTCCATATAGGAATGTGGGAGTTCAGGCCCTGGGAGCTTTGTGCAGCAGCGCTGCTGCTTCGTAGTGTTGAGGGGCCGCTACGCAGTCGGGCAGAAGGGCGCAAAGTGTGAGGGTGCTGCTGGGCAGCGGGCGCACAGCAGCCATAGCCAGGCTGGCCTCGCCCGTGCTAGTATCGGGGATGGTGGCCTTTTGGAGAGGGGAGACTAACTGGGAGAGAAGGGAATGAGGTGGAAGAGCAAGGGGAGGGGCATACCTGGTGTATGCGACAGTCTGCATGTGCGACTTCGTCACGTACATTTTCTTCAGTAACTCCTGTTGCATATCATAGTGCTGGCTAGAATAGGTGCTGAGTAGGATAGGCTGGGCACTAACCACCAATCAAGAAGGTTAACACTAGATACTATGTTGGTGGTGGCAAGAGAGGGACAACATTGACATTTGAGTTCATTGTATTGCTCTTATTTGGCTTGTATCTCGGTGCATTGTGCTTTCCGTGTGGTACACGACTCTTCAGCATGATAATGCAATTTGGATTTCTATCTATCGTTTTCGCTCACTTTTACTCCACCCAAATGTCCAACCCATTCCCATGCATCATCATCCTCTGCTGCAACCACCGTACTTCGTACACCCAAAACTCGGCCTGCTACTCTTCCCAAGGAGAAGAAACCGCAGCAAATGGTCCCCTCTGGACCGGGACCTGCAGGCTCATTTGTGTCTGAGCCCAGTACCCCAAGGTGTCCCAGCCTGACAAGTTCATTGGGGATGCCCCAAACTGGACGTGTCAAACTCGGTGGCCTCTATGAAGTCCTATATCAGGGGCTTCACTTGTCCAGAGGCAGGTAAGGTAATATAAACAGTGACCCTCATGGGAAATAGGCTAACTCTGAGGCTAGTCTCATAAACAGCTTGCTGACTGGGCTGCTGCAGCAGGGTTGGATGGGATTTCCAGGGCCTAGAGGCAAGGTTTGCAGACAAAGAGAAGGCTTGGAAGGTTGCAGATGAGTTGGTTGGCCTTGGCTAGGCCAAATACAGGGGTTCCCTGACCAAACTCTATGCAGAGTTCGAGCGCCTTACCTCCACTCCTGGCTTGTCCATGTCTAAAGAGGACAAGTTGACATGGTTTCTCATAGCAGCACCTGAGAAGTACACCACGGCCCTGTACACTGCAGGACATAAGGATTAGCGGTCCTTTGGCGGAGCAGCCTTGGACATGGACGCTACACTTCATGTTCAGTCCAGTTCCCAAAAGGGAAGCACTTCCTTTTCCCAGAGTTGGAAGAAGGGAAAGGGAGGTAACTATGCCATGAAGTTTGGGGATGACTCTGCGGGCACTAACACCGATCAAGTCCCCCAACTGGGTAGGATGTAGGAGAATTCCCAAACCAGGTTACTCAAGTGTTGGCCCAGGCACTTATGACCCTTACTAGGGGCACTCAGTCCCAGGGACAAAGGCCATTAGGTTTTAAGGGGTTAGGCAAACACCCCAGTGGTCCTCAGCACCAAAACCTTCCCAAGTTTGCTACGTGCCCAACAAGTCTTATGGAAGCTTCCTCTTTGCCTTGGAGTGATCTGAAGATCCAAGTAGTCTGGGAGAAGAGGAAGGACAGGGGGGGTTGTCTGACATGTGAGGGCAACCACTATGTGAAGGATTTCCCTAAGCTGATCACAACAACTGCAGCCATTCAAAAAATTAGCAAGGCCAGCAGAGGCAACAGCCAACTCTGCTGAATTGACTTCCTCCATATTAGGAGAGGAATCAACATCTGAGTCTGATTTTTGTGAGGCTGCAGACGACTTAATGTTCTCATACATTGAACCCTTTATTGTTGAGCCCTTATTGAATGAGGAACATGACCAGCTTTGTTCTCTCCATCTCTTGTTGAAGGAGAAGAAGAAAAAAAGATCAGAACAGATTATGCTCAAGCCTCAAATTGACACAACCAAAACAAAGGCCTTGCTTGACTGTGGAGCAACCGGGAACTTCATTTTACCAAATGGAGTGAAGAAACACCATCTAGGTCTCAAGGTTTCAGACCTTGAGTATCCTCTGGAGATTCAGGTAGGTAACTCACAATCTGTCTCAATCAAACAGGTGGTCAAAGGTGTATCAGTCACCTTTGATGAAAAAGGGGAACTCAAACAATCTTTAAATTTTTATGTCTTCCCTCACCTCCCCTTTGATCTGGTCTTGAGTCTGCAGTGTCTAAAAGCCACTCATCCTTCAATTCACTGAGCCATGCCCAGTGTTCAATTGAAGAACCCACAGGGTGAGCTAAGACAATGTGTTTTAGCTACTGATTACCATCCTTAGATAAGTTGTTAATGCCTGAAAGTCAGGGAGTCTTACAACTTATCTAAGGAGATTGACCATGAGAATCTGTTTATGGCTTATGTCACTCAAACAGATTCAGACTCCTCCTCGTCTCAGACTGATCTCTCCATTCAACAGGTGGTTGATGAGTTCGTTGATTTCACTCAGGAGTCTACTGGACTTATCCATAGGAAGATCAAGCACCACATCCACATTCTGCCTGACTCGGGTTCCCAGGGGAATATTCTACAGAATGCCACCTGTTGAACTCGATGAGCTGAGGAAGCAGTTAGAATCCTTGATAGAAAAGGGATGGATCAAGCCTAGCTCATCCGAGTATGGGCGCCAATTCTCTTCGTTCCATTGGGAAATGGTGAGCTCATATGTGCATAGACTAGAGAGGCCTGAATAAGATCATAAGAAAGAGCTAAGTCCTTGCCTAGGATCGATGACTTGTTCGACATGGTGCAAGGCCGCAAAGTCTTCAACAAAATTGATATGAAGTTTGAGTATCATCAGATCGAAATGGCTAAAAAGAATGTGCACAAGACAAACTTTAAGACCTGCTATGGCACCTATGAGTAGTGTGTCATGGCATTTAGCCTGTGCAATGCATCAGATTTCTTCCAGACTAAAATGAATCGCATTTTCATACCATATCTGGATATGTTTGTTGTGGTGTATCTGGATGACATTCTGGTGTTCGACAAAACTGTTGAAGACCATGTTGATCATCTCAGAAAGATTATGCAGATTCTGAGAGAGAACAAATACAAATTCAACAAATAAAAGTTAACTTTTGGTGCCTCTTCTCTTGTGCATTTAGGACATGTGATTTATGTAGATGACCTCTCCCTAAAATCCTTCAAGGTTGTTGTTGTTAGGGACTGGCCACAACCACAAGCAGTCAAAGACATCAAGTATTTCATAGGTCCGGCACCCTACTATAGAAAGTTCATCAGGAATTGTGCTACTATCGCCACTCCTCTGACTAACCTACAGGCGAAGGATGTTCAATTCAGATGGACTCCTACATGCCAGTTGGCTTTCTCTTAACTGAAGAAAGCCTTAACCCAGACACCTGTGTTGAACTGCCTGACCCTACCTTGTCATTTGTATTGACTACATATGCAAGTTAATATGGAGTTTGTGTAGTTCTTCAACAAGATGATGAGACCGACCTGAAACCAATGGAATTCATGAGTAATAAAGTTATAGAGAATTCAGGCTTCCACCTATGAGAATGAACTTTATGCTCTCGTATGTGCCCTCAAACAGTGGAAACATTTCTTTCTTGGGAGACACTTCAAAATCTTAACTCTCATCACTTCACCTTGTAGTGGATGAGAACCCAAGGTGAGTTGAAAGATAAGTTGGCGAGGTACATTCAGTTCATAGATGATTTTGACTTTGAACTGAAGCACAAGAAGGGGTGCTATAACAGGGTGGCTGATGCATTGTCACGAAGACCTAATACTTTTTTTGCTATTGTCAATACTTACTCCTTTGCTGATTCCACCAGTCATGCCATCGATGATGCATTACCTGAGGACCCAATTTTTTGCCCCATCCTTATGAATCTACAGATTAACCCGGATTATGAGCCAGACTATGTTTGGACTTCAGGTTTGTTGTACACAATCAGCAAGGGGGAAGAGCTTGATGATCGCAAGCTCATTACTCATCTGATTTCAAAGAGTCATGATGTTCCTGGTCACTTTGAGTGCCTAAAGACGCATGCTGCCCTGACCCAACGTTTCTGTTGGTCTAAGATGAAGGACGATATCTTGCATAGAGACTCGCGAGTTGTGTTAAAGGAACAAGGTCCGTCGGCGACCTCCTATGGGACTACTCAAACCTCTACCTATCCCTAATGGTCCAGGTGAGTCTGTGTCCATTGACTTTACAGATTTGGGCAAGACCACGCCACGTGGGATGAGACAAGTAATGGTTTGCATTGATAGATTCCCTAAGTATGTTGAGTTTATCCCCTTACCTGTTGAGGCCAGAGTAGCTTTGGTCAGAGAGCTTTTTTGTGAGAGGTGGGTGGATGTCCATGGGTGCCCATCCTCCATTGTCGGTGACAGAAACCTTAGATTTTACAGCGATGACTGGTAGTCTTTCTGCAAAGACTACCTGCATTCCACATTGGAGATGACCTCTGGGAGACATCCTGAAGCCAATTGACAACCTGAAGTGATGAACCAAGTCCTATTTCAACTGTTGTATCCTGTGATTACGCCTGATCAACAGGACTGAGACAAACATATGTACAAGGCACAACTGATGTATAATACTTTTGTTCACAACTCTAGGTTTTACACCCTAGGCTGCACTTTGCAAGAGACCCGATACAACCTCTGGATGATATGATTGACAAGTCTAAGCCTAAACTAACTCCTAGAACTGCAGAGTTCACAAAGAGTTATGAAAAGGACCTATAGAAAGCTAAAACTAATATGTTCAAGGCCAGAAGAGGATGACCAAGCAGACTAATAAGCATCACTGTCCCTCTACGATACGACCAGGTCACTGGGTCTGGGTAAAAATATATGAGCTAACAAATGAACAAGATATTTGTTACGATCCTGGCCAATTTCGAAGTATACAGTCATTTGAAAGTACAATGCCATCCAATTGCAAAAAGAAATGAATGAACTTGAGAGGAGAGAGAGGGAAAGAAGAAGAAGAAGAAGTAAGAAAGAAGAAGAAGTAAGAAAGAAGAAGAAGATGATGTACTCCAGCATAGACCAAGACAAGGCTCTTCTTCTTCGCCAACCAATCTCTTCCTCCTTATCTCCTCCCCTCTTATTCAAACAAGAAATAACAATAATAATGTTGAATGACTGAACCAGAATCAATGTCTGAATCCCACTTCTACTGCAGGCACAACATGAGGTTCACCATACCCATGGCCCCCCTTCTTCTCCCTCTACATACAGACCGAGGCTATGGAAGACTATTGAGGCTTCAGCCTCCTATCCAAAGGACAAACCAAAGCAGTTATGTTGCTGCCCCACTTCAAGGTCAACACCATGCAGCTATGCCGCTGCCCACTCAACCGCCATGCCTGACTCTGTCCCGAGCTTCCTTGATGCGGCACTACCCCCACTGAGGCCTTCCTGATGTAGCGCCTAGCAAGGTGATGAAGATGGTGTCTACCACAGCCAGGTAAGTACCTCACCACTCTCCTCCTTGGTCCCCTTCTCCCTTCTCCTCCTACCGGTAGAGCTCCACCATAGCCAAGGTGGAAGCTCTCGGGTTCTTCCTCCCAATAGCGTTGTAGTACCCAGCGCCACTCCAGCCAGCGCTCCAGCAGCGTGCCGCCAAACTTGCACACTGAAGAATGAAGCCGAGCTCCTGCCTCGACCTCTTGATATAGCGACCTGCTTGCCTCTTGGGCGGTGACTTCCAGGCCGCTCGGCCTCCCAAGCAACTGGTACCTCCTCCCTTTCGGAGGGAAACATCATTGTAGACTCTGATATTGCCCGTACAGGCTCTAGACTCAGAATGGATGGACTGGTACCGGCCTAGACCTAGCCTACCACTACTGGGCCTCTAAAAATGCCAACTTTGTCTTTTTCTGCTCGGCCTCGAGTACCCAGCACATCTACCGCTACTGGGTGCGGTACCAGCCTACCTGCTACTTGAGTGTTTTTCCGCTGCTCTAAGCACCGCGGGCCCCTGGCCCCGCTACTTGAGTGTTTTTCCCTGCTGGAACCCTTAATGCCATGGCCACAGGTAAGTACCGGCCCTACGGGCCTGCCAAACAAGCAAGTACCCTTGCGGGTCACACACACACTCGTATTGACAAGCACTCAGACAGGCACGTAGGTCACAAGCACGCACACACAAACAGACTTAGAAAACACAGCAGAATGCGGGAATCTCAGCAAGGCATCCATTCCATCGGCAAAACTTCAGAAATCAGCAGTGTTCTCAGTCTATGTTTTTACGGGTCATTACACTACCCCCCCCTCAAGAGCAAGGTCCCTTCGAGCAAGTAACTCAATCAGAGTCCTTGCAAATGCGTCATAAGCGTAGATGGCAAAGAGAGATCGGGTGTGTTCCGTAGGTGTGAGTGTAGCA
Organism: Chara braunii; assembly: GCA_003427395.1. Taxonomy (NCBI): domain Eukaryota; kingdom Viridiplantae; phylum Streptophyta; class Charophyceae; order Charales; family Characeae; genus Chara; species Chara braunii. Next base: position 2,021,185 of record BFEA01000010.1, on the reverse strand, counting down.
GTGAATTTCGGTTGCTGTTCAGAGCTAATCAATCGTTCATATGCATTGACGACTCATGGAGCACTTTGCAGCAAGTCTTTCTTAGCAATCCAGTAGAAGTCATTCAACGGGTGGTAAAGGAAATGTACTTTGTACTGTCTATTTCTCCCCTTTCCACTATGCTCAACAATTCTATCTAACAATTCTATCTACCTCATGGCCGCCATTGATTGCGCGAGGAATTATTGATTCTTGATACGAAAAAGTTTCAGGTGGTTCATATGGAAACAACTTCGATGCGTGAAAGGTTGGATATGTGCGCTGATGAGCAAGCACGCCGATCGTATAGGAAGGACCAAAGGAATCATTGCCTACTCGGTTCAACACCTTCCATGGGCCGTAGTACTAAGGAAGAAGCTTTCGTGATACGCCTACTGAGGAAAAAGCTTTCGTGATACGCCTACTGAGGAAGAAGCTTTCGTGATACGCCTTCTTCTTCAGAAAACTCAGACATCTTGACCCAAACATAACTTCCCACTGTGAAAAGGATCAGGCTGGCGCTTTTTGTTTGCATGTCTAATCATGTTACTGTGCCGCTTCTCCATATCTGCAACAACAACATTGAGCAAACGATCATATTTAGCGTTGTAGCCTAGCTGGCCAGGTGTTAGGCCAGGCAGTTGTTCAGGGAACAGATAAGATAGAGGATTGCGGATTTTCCATCCAAGATGCAGCCGGTTAGGCGTCATCCCGGTGGAGGAGTGGATGAAGTTGTTGTACAACCCTTGCACGATCGGCAATTCCTCATCCCAGGAGTTCTGATCAGGCACAACTAAGGCTCGGAGAAGTTGGATCACAGTCTAGTTGATATCCTCGGCCAGTCCATTGGCTTCAGGATGTCGACCTGATGTCATCTCGAGTTTCATGTCATAGACCTGGGAGGTGAAGTCCCTCCATTTTGCACTTATGAACCTAGTGTCCCGGTCACTCACAAGAGTTTTCGGGGGCCCACACTGCAGAATGCATTTCTTGCGAAATTCTTTGATCACAAGGTCAGTTGGGGCGTGAGGTGGTAATCAAATCAGATTCAGAAACTTTGAAAAGTGGTCAACTATCACCATTACTTGACAAATATCCATTTCTGCTCTTTTTTCCTATGCCCGTGAAGTCGATGGAAAGAGACTCACCCGGGCCATCAGGAATAGGAAGAGGATGCAGCAGTCCATAGGGCTTCTGCCGAGATGGTTTGATGCGTTGACAAACTTCACACTCAGCCACAAACTTTTGTGCCATTCCTTTCATTCCAGGCCATACAAATTTTTGTAACAGACTTCCGTATGTCTTCTCAAAACCGAAGTGTCCACTCCGGCCATGAGCCAAGTCGAAGAAGTGAGTGAGGATCGGCTCATGGTTGGGTACACACAGTCGGTCGTGTTTCCCGTACCGTCGGAAAAGGATGCCCTTACATTCATGGAAATCAGGCTGACTGCTAGCGTCAGCCCGAATCTGCTCAAGGATGGGACTGAGTTCAAATTCTTGCGGAGATCATAGGAACCCACCAGACAAGTCATGTACTCAAGATGACGAGACAACGCATCCGCAACACGATTGTAACAACCTTTCTTATGTCTAAGTTCGAAATCATACACAACAATCTCATGCAGCCAGCGGGTCAACGTAGTTGAGGGATTGTTCTGTATATGAACCCATTTCAAGGTCTCATGGTATGAGAACACTTTGAATGGCGACCCAAGAGATAGTGCTTCCAATGGTCTAGTGCCTCTCTCAAGGCATAGAGTTCTCGCATGTAAGTGGAGGCAGCTACCTTGTGACTAGGCATACGTTTGCTGTAGAATTCGAGCGGACGTAAGCCGTCGCCGTCATCTTGTTGCAGCACTGCACCAATCCCACATAAACTGGCATCCGTGGTTACTACGAATGTAAGTTTGGGATCTGCAATGCGGCGCACTGGATGACTCACCAAAGCCTCCTTTAGTGCTTGGAAGGCTGTCGGCATTCCCCATCCCATGTATAGGACACATTCTTGCTGGTCAATCTGGACAGCGGACGGGCGATGATAGAAAATTTGGACACAAACTTACGGTAGTATGACGCAAGGCCAAAAAAAGAATGCAACTTGCGGACATTTGTCGGTTGAGGCCATTTGCGGACGACCTCAACTTTGGTTGCCTCGGGCTCTTGGCCTGCAGCAGACAACCGGTGTCCAAGGTAGATGACGTTGTCCCTCCCAAACTCAAATTTCTCCAAGTTGAGATGGAGCTGCGCATCCTTGAGGATCTGCAACACTTCCTCAAGGTGCCTCATGTGTTCCTCCATCGATTTGCTGAAGATTAGTATGTCATCCAGATAAACAACAACAAACCGATTAATCTGGTTGCGAAATACCTTGTCCATGAGACTTTGAAAGGTGGCTGGTGCATTTGTGAGGCCGAAGGGCATGACAGTAAACTCGTACAGCCCGTCGCGAGTTTTGAATGCAGTTTTGTGCTGGTCTGCAGAATCGACTTCAATCTGGTGGTAGCCAGACTTGCGATCGATCTTGTCGAAGACTTTGCACCCACCTGCAACATCAAGCAGATCATCAATACGCAGCAAGGGATAGACATTTTTTCTTGTGATCCTATTCATTCCGCGATAGTCGATACACATCCGTAGTTTGCCTCCTTTCTTTGGGACAAACAAAACCGGTGCACCGAACTCTGATTCGCTTGGCTTGATCCATCCCTTCCCAATCATGTCATCAATTTGCCTCCGCAACTCCTTCAATTCACCTGAGTCCATTCTATAGACAAAACCTTTTGGAGGACTGCTACCTTCAATCAACTCGATCTTATGTCGGACCGGACGCACTGGAACTCCATGCGGTTCGGCCAAGACTTCAGGAAATCGGTTGAGAAGGTTGCAAATTTCTGATGGGACTTCCGGAGGTGGATCATCACTCTCAGGTGCAAGCATATCGGGTGGCATAGGTGCAGACAAAACAACAGGATTAGAAGCAGAGTGATTTGGACTAGAAGTAGATGTAGTTGCATTAGAAGTAGAAACTGCATGCAAAGTGAAATCATTATGTACAGCAAAAACAGAAGGCACATGAGCAGGCCTAACAAAGGCTATATACATTTGCTCACCAGCTTCGCGCCTGCACCACTTTTTGCAGAATTGCATTGCATTGAGAAAAGTTACTTGGGACTCGCGTGGCTCATCCAAGAGGACTGGACGCTCGATTCCCATGGCATCTTTGACCATGAACTGTGAGTCCTTCCACGTGGTTCTTTCACATTGGGCCTGCAACCAGCCGAAGCCAACCGCGTCGAAGGGGCACTGATCAAGGACATAGAAGTTCAGTTCATGCGTGATTGTGCGGTCTGGGTCAAAGGTAGTACGCACACCTTTGACTGCATACGTAGAGGTGACAACCTCTTGGTTTCCTACTTGGGTCCGACAAGGATTCTGCAAAGTCACTTGCTTCATCCCCAAGCGTGCCTTACGAATGCCGTGCAGTGAGAAGTAGTTGGAGGTTGCGCCACAATCAGCCAACGCACGGATGTAACGACCGTTAATTCGGAGTTTGAAGAAGATCAACTTCGTTTTCCCTTGCACGCGTTCTTGCTTCATGTGAGCCCAGCGTGCCAAGAGGGCATGAAAGTCGAGTTCTTCCGACTCCACCCAAGGCTCCTTGTATAGGATGTGTACTTGCTGAGCCTTGGAATCAACATCAGATGGGGTTTCAGGAGAGGTTTGCTGAGTGGGATCAGAATCCTGAGAAGGATCTGCACTTACCTGTCCATCTGTAGAGTGTATTGATGATGTCTCTACCCCCGTTGTTGGTTTCCCTGCTGCAATCTGAAACAATGTTGGACTGAGTGTCCCGGTTTCGTGCAATGCAGGCAAACCCCTCTTTTCACCCTGTTCTTCCACTCACTTTCACTGATCCGGAGATGTACCCATGGTTTGGTGGCAGGATCTTCCAGTTTGGGTGGAATTTTCGCCCCCTTTGGAAGAAGAATAGTGTTAGTATTGTTCTTCGTCATGGTCCTCAGTCCCTTGCTTTTGAAGGCAGTCTTTTTGAAGGCATTCATAGATTCTTCGTCATTCACACACTTAGACTCATGGGCTGACGAAGAGCAAGATGCCTCACAGCCTTGCTCTTGATCGTCATCAACAGAAGGATCCTCTGTGAAGGTCTCCTCGTCATCCTCAAGTAGATCCTGCGTTGAAAAACGGTTGCTGCCTGGAAACCGTTTGTGGCCGGTGGACTTTTTGCCATCCGATCCACTCGGGAGGTCTTGTGCCTCCAGTTTGACTAAGTCCCGCATGAGGGTAAGCCAATCTGTATATGCGATAAGTCTGAGCCCCAGGCGATGTGTTATAGTAGAGGGGACCGTGCCTTTTATCACATCCAAGCAAGACTGCGCAGTCATCTCCAGATCCGGGGTAGCAAATAATTTTACTAACATACTGCTGCAGGCTATGCATAGTGCCGGTCCACTTGCTGTGCTTGAGCTTGTCAAGCTTAAGTCTAGCTTTGGCTGCAGCATGTGGATCAGCATACTGTTTGATCAAGATTTCCTCGAGTGTGGCTATAGGCGTAGCCTTCAGCCACTTGTTCAGGTCTATTCTTTTATAGCCTGCTTGCACAACTTGGATTTCTAAGAATCCTCTTACGGCGGGTTCCACATTGGTCCCTAGGACCGACGACTGAGTAACCGGGAGTGTTCCCAACACATCAAAGTAGGATCGCATAGAGCTGATCCAGGATTCAATTCGTCCTTTCCGTCATATTTAGACGGAATTTGTGCCGCCTTTTTATCCATGTAAGGAAAGCTGCAGCTTGGACCAGTAGCTGCTGGGTCCGAACTCGGGACTGCAACAGTTCCAGAATGCCCTGCATTGTCACTTGCCGTTGCAGCAGCAGCAGCAGCAACAACGGGGTCTGGACCTGCTGCAGATCCGGATAGGCTGTTAGTCACACTCAAAGAAAAAGAAGAAGAAGTAGAAGAAGACACATTTAGAGGGGCAATAACGGACTGACACACAGCACTAGAAGCAGGGTAGGCAGGCAGAAGGACACGTTGGGCAGGCTGTAAGTTAGCAAACTGTTGCAGCTGGTCACGGTGCTGCTGCGCCATCAGGGACATATCCTCGCGTAACTTCTTGAGTTCGTCGAACACCTTTGCAAGTTGGCCTGTATGGTCCTCAGCAACCCAGACATCTATCAAAGCCCTGAGGAGTGAAACGGTTTTCTCTTCCACCTCCTCGTCAGTTAAGGCGGGCACAGTACTGAAGACAGCTTCGTGAGTCTTCACCTTTTCTTCCCTCTCCTTCTCCTTCTCTTCCTCTTCCCTCTTCAATGCTTTCTCATAGAAGAATCGGTACTGCGCTTTTTTTGCCATTTGCAGCTTCCATTCTGCTGCAGATGCCATAGTGGAGGATGAGGGTGTTAACAAGTCTCTCAAGAGGGGTCTGTACTTCCTCACACTTCTGGGACAAACACTCCTTTTCCCTCTCCTCACTCCCTCAAGAGCAACTCTCAGAAGCTTCTCGCTTCTCTCTCGATCTCTCTCTCTTCTTTGCGATCATGTAGACGCAGGTATTTAACGAACCAAGTCAAAAAAACAGCTTTGAAAACAATCAGAAGAGAAGGTAGAACTCCTAGCCAGAGCCGCAATTCATTTGGACTGGAGAGCAGTCAAAACAAAAAGAAATAAAGAGCAGAGAGATCTGGTCCAGCCACACAGTCTGGACCGACTACGTATGAGATCCTCTCAAGCCTAGCCGGGCTCAGCTCCGTGAAAACACAACAAATCAGATTCAAAGTGTACAGCGTAATGCAAGAGAGAATTGAGCGGTGCCCAAGGTGCGAGTCAGACGGCGGATCGTGCGGTAAAGTCCGATAAAACGTCTCAGTGGAGATCCCCTCCGCAGCGAGTGTCCTGGTCCGAAAGCATAAAGTCCGAGTCCCAATCAGATAGAGCAAGGTAACTGACGTCAACAGATTTGGCTTGAGGGGTCCTTCTTGTTTGGGCCTGGTCCCACTGAGTCCCAAACAGTCCCAGTGGAATCAGAACCGGGTCCCAACCAACAAGAGTTCCACGAAGACCTACTCTGTCCCTACCAAATTGAAAAACGGAATTTTGCCCCAGAAAGAACCTACAGACTACAACCGTTCAGAATGAAATAGATAAAAAGCACTGTAGAAACATATAGCATGGCACACAAGACACTCCATCCATTCACTCATCAGGCGAGTAACCAGTTCACACACTTCACGCAAGATCAATACTATGGAGGATGGAAGAAGTACCCAGAATACCCCAACAGGCAGTCAGTTCACGCACTTCACGCAAGATCAAGACTATGGAGGATGGAAGAAGTACCTAGAATCCCCCAACAGGCAGTCGATTCCATGCACACACAGATGGGCACCCTGGCGGCACGACACTTACCTGAGTGGCCGGGCTCTTGAGATGAAAAGAACTCACCCCCCTCTCACATAGTCCTCCTGACCCAATTAGCATCCTCTACACTAGTGTCCTATCGTCTAGGAGGGTCAACATCTACCCCGAAGTACAAAGCCGGATCCCCCGTCGATGTTGAAGATCAAAGCAGCAACTTGCAGTCCGTAGGTGCAGATATGGCTGCCACCCTCAAGCTTGCCTGACTTGAGGGGAGCCCTAAAGTCACTCCTCGTCTTCCTTGAAGTCCAGATTCAAGTTGTAGGTGGCCTTCACTGTTGCCTCTCTCAAATCGCATCACGAAGTCCCACCTTGTGTCTCGCCACCACAAACATGCACTCAAGCAACCTGGCCGGGTTTAGTGTCGACCCTACACGGCCCTGCCAGATGGGAGCAGCTTCCCTTTACCACGCTGCCCCACTTAACCCTAACTTCCAGCCCTAACCCTAAGTGGTTAGCCCTTACCACTAGGGTTAGGGTTGTGGCAGCAAAGTCAACTCTCGCCAGCAAGTAGAATCCGCTCTGATACCAATGTTACGATACTGGCCAATTTCGAAGTATACAGTCATCTGAAAGTACAATGCCATCCAATTGCAAAAAGAAATGAATGAACTTGAGAGGAGAGAGAGGGCAAGAAGAAGAAGAAGAAGTAAGAAAGAAGAAGAAGATGATGTACTCCAGCATAGACCAATGACAAGGCTCTTCTTCTTCCCCAACCAATCTCTTCCTCCTTATCTCCTCCCCTCTTATTCAAACAGGAAATAACAATAATAATGTTGAATGACTGAACCAGAATCAATGTCCGAATCCCACTTCTACTGCAGGCACAACATGAGGTCCACCATAGCCATGGCCCCCCTTCTTCTCCCTCTACATACAGGCTGAGGCTATGGCACACTACTGAGGCTTCAGCCTCCTGTCTAGAGGACAAACCAAAGCAGCTATGTCGCTGCCCCACTTCAAGGTCAACACCATGCAGCTATGCCGCTGCCCACTCAACCGCCATGCCTGACTCTGTCCCGAGCTTCCTTGATGCGGCACTA
>BFEA01000010.1:2003448-2013542 GCA_003427395.1 Chara braunii | reverse complement strand
ACCGGTAGAGCTCCACCATAGCCAAGGTGGAAGCTCCCGGCTTCTTCCTCCCAGCAGCGCTGTAGTACCCAGCACCACTCCAGCCAGCGCTCCAGCAGCGTGTCGCCAAACTTGCACACTGAAGAATGAGGCCGAGCTCTTGCCTCGGCCTCTTGATATAGCAGCCTGCTTGCCTCTTGGGCGGTGACTTCCAGGCCGCTCAGACTCCCAAGCAACCGGTACCTCCTCCCTTTCGGAGGGAAACATCATTGCAGTTCTTTGCGGGCTGTACACTAATTTTGCTTGTTGTTGTCTGTCCTTGAGCTCTCCGGGACTTGACCCCACGACATGTAAATGGTATGTTTGGTTTGTTAGCTTTGAGCCGTACTTGGCTTGATCCTTAGATCTGTAGCTCGTAGTCTCTATTTGGCAGTCTTAGACCCTTAGGCCTCACTATTTTGTCATTTTCTGCAGTCGCTGAAGTCGGTAGGCCCGTAGGCCTTTCTTTTGTGGTAGTAGATTTGGTCCCTCTCTAGTCTATGTTTCTGTCTAGATGCATGTATGTCGACAGGCCGTAGATTTTGACTGTTTGGGCGATCAGATAAGAGTTGCTGCTCGGTCTGTCTTAGGGCTAGGAAAAAGTGGAGTTGCAGTAGGCTGGGCCCGACAAGCGGCGAGTTCTGTTTTCTTCATTTTTTTTTCACGAAGTGAATGAAGGTCGCGTTCATGCTGCTGTGTTAATTTTGGACCTGCGCAGCTATCTGCATCATGTTGGTATGCTGGCAGCCATAGCTGGGCCAGCCAGCTTCCACGAGAGCAGTGCCTGGGTTACAGGCCCTGTGCCCTGTAGAGGCGCCTCCTCATCTGTGCCTGCGAAGCAGCTCTTCCATGAGGTCCTTCGAGAGTGGCAGGCTCCATCTTCATTGTCCTGGAGTTCTTCTTCTTCGTCCAGGAGGCTACTCTCCCCTGTTGAGAGGGCACTTCGTCTGCAGTGGGCATCGTGATTGGACTGCTGAATGCCGTGTTGGGTTCAGGAGGGTTGGGGGCGACTGATGGGCTGTTGGGTTGGGCGCTATGCTGCACCATAGCTAGAGCGTGACTGGACTCCCATATATTTTGATGAAACTTGTGTAAATAATTGGTTCCTGGGTGTTAATAACATGGTTGGGATTCTTGGGAAAAACAGTGTGTTGATTGGCTGGAGGGAGAGGGGTATGAATTAGGATTTGTTAATTTCAATTCTATATTTGGCTTGGAGTGCTTCTGCTGTGTATGCTCTCACCTTGTGGGGTGTGATTTGCTCTCTCCAAGATCTCTTGTATTTCACGTGGATGGGAACGTGTGGATGCCATGCTGTATCTCGTTTCAATCAGGCACGTAACAGCAGTACTATTCTATTGCTGTCTGTCAGGTGTCAGCAGTCCGTAAACACCTGAACTAATCAAAATAAAAATAAATCCCTTGCATAGATGCATGTGAAATGGAAATAACAATAATATTAAGCGAGCACCAATTGGAACCTTCCCTCTCCTGTGTCCTACGTCCTGGCTACATCAATTAAGCAGCGGTGGCTATGGTGTGCACAACAGCCCACCCTTGTGCCCAGGTGATGAAGAACAAGCCAGCCCAGTCCGTACTGCTTTTATCCTCGCGTACAGCGCGAGTCGGTTTCCCCGCAGGAGTATCTTAAAGTTTAATGACGGTCCGATGCACGTGAATCCCCCATAAGGCTCACCTGCCGAACACCCCTCTATGCGCAGCAAGAGCTAAAAAGACAATGCAGCAAAGCATGCGTCCTCTACTCCCTTGGGTTGGCATGGTGACTGTGACCGGTGCTTCGTCCACGGCCCTTCAGAAGCACCACTCTCTCTCACCAGATGTGCCACCAGGAAGTATGTCAACTCTCAAGGTAGAGCGCTCACGAGTCCTAACCAGAAGAGGACTCTCAAGCCGAACTCTCTTCCTCACGGTAAGATAGGTGTTGTACGATGGGAAGATAAGACAAGGAACAATGTACCTGAGGATAGCGGTCCCCAACCACAGATTCTCACCATTTGAGTTGACGGCCTCGGTACCAACACAACGCAATGCAGTGCCTCCTCAGCACAAATGCCATGTCAGCATGCCCTCATCATTCCACATGCATCTGCTGTTGCCATAGTGTTCGAGCCCACTCCCCACTACCCGTGAGGGAGTCCAATCAGGAAGAAGAGGGTTGGCGAGGAAGACGAGCCGGCAGCCATAGCTGACCGGAGGGTTGACCAAGAGGGTTGATCGGAGGTGTTGACCGGCGGTTACCGGAGTTGACCGGGGGTTGACCGGGGCTGATAGCAGCGTTGACCGACGTTGACCAAGGCGTTGACAAAGACTTTGACCAAGCTGGAGCCGGTAGCATCTCGCCAAACCTTCAGCCTACCCCTCGCCCTATGGATGTGCACACACCCCTTGGTACTTGCTGAGTCCAGTCTGTCTGTCTATTCTTTCTGCATCGAGTCTCTTCTGTCCTAGGTGATAGTACTCTGTGGATGAAGGATAGGGGCTTGTTGACCAAACCCACACGGGATGAGTAGGGCTAAAAGCTGTGTCTGACGACTTGACTGTCCCGGAGGTCAAACCCTCCCAAGGACCGGTACTGACCAGCGGGCTGCTCGGTGTGGCACGGTAGGCCCGAAATCCGAGCTGTGGGCTGCACAACAGACAGTCTAAGTCTTGAGAGACCTGCTGATCGCGTCGTCCTGTCTGCACGTTAAATAATTCCTGAGGAGTTCGGGGGATCTCCTTAAATGCCTCCTGATCAGCAACAGGTCTAGTAGTGACAGCCATAGTTAGGTCCAGGCTAGAGACCCTAGTTAGCAAGATCCCTGTCCGGATTCTGTGAGTCCTTAGATTTTGTCAGTCAGGGGTTATAACTTAGAAGTCTACGTGGTGAGGTTTGGAACCGTTGACCCGGTTGTGCACTAATCACCATGGTTGACACCCGGAGTGGGAAGAGCACTAGCCCCTACACCCAGGAACAGCAAGAAAAGATGGTCGCCCTAGTGAGAGAAAACAAGGAGAGGAAGGAGCTCGAGAAGTAGGCGAAGCTAAAGGCTATCGCCGAGGAGCAGGCGGCGAAGATGAAGAGATTGGAGAAGGAGATGAAGAGAGTTCAGAAGGAGGAGGAAGAGAGAAGAAAGGCTGCCGAAGAAGAAGCGGCAGTAGAAGAAGAAAAAGAGAGAATGCGTATTGAGAGTAGAGAGGGGAGCAGTGGCACGAAGAGGGATACAAACACAGAGATGAAGAAGAGAATAAGTGAGTGGGTCGCTAATTTATCGTTGGGAGAAGATGAGGAGGCGGAGTCGTACGTGACTCAGGATGAGAGACATGCGCTAGCCAGTGAGCTAGCAGCCATGGGGGACCTTATGGAACGGCGAGAAAGGGAGGAGGAGCAGAAGTTGGCATGGAAGTTAAGGATGAAGAGGGAGAAGAAGAGGAGGAGAGAGGAAGTAAACAAACTGACCGCAGAGGTGGCGAAGGTGCAGGAGTGTAGGAAAGAAGTGGAGGCCCAAGCAGACGACAAGGCCAAATGGGATAAGGTGTTGGGCTACCTAGAGGTGTTGAGCAGAGCATGGATGGAGGAGCGCCAGACTGGTTGGAGCCAAGAGGTAGCCCTGAGTGCCATGCGGTCGGGATTTAGAGACTTTGCGCGCGAGATCGTCACCCACATTTGGGGCGAAGTCAGGCAACTGAGGGATAACGTAGGGAAGTTTTGTGAGGGCGCCATTGAGGATGCCAAAGCGATAGTCGCTGTAGAGGGCGAGGCTAGACCCCGTAAAGAGCCTGTAAAGCTTAAGTTCCCAGATGCGTACGGGGGAAAGAAGGAGGAGAACTTTGACAACTGGGAGACCAATGTCAATAGTTACATATATCTACAGCACATCCTGACAGAGGAACAAGTCCTCGTGGCCTTCCAGGCCCTTAAGGATGAGGCGGCTAGTTTTGCCAGGTCCCTTGCACGCGCAGCCGGTTGTGAAAACAACCTGATTGCGTATTCAAAAGTCACCCCCCTTTCTCAATTCTTCAAGCTCCTGAGGGAGCGATTCGCTGATCCAACGAGAGGCATCAGGGTATCTGATAAGTTACAAACGATCCACTCGCGACAGTGGAGGAGTGCAAGAGCACTCAAGGGCACTATGGACGACTTGGTAGCCGTCCCAGACCATGGGGTCACTGAGACCCAGTTGGTCCAATTATTTTATCGTGCCATACCAGAGCCCTTGCGTGGGCACTTCTTTGAGAAGTCTCAACAGGCCGGCATCACTTATGATGCATTGAGTAGAGAAGTCGTCCTGTTTGAGTCAAAGTCCATGCAAGTTTCCACTTTCTGGCACAAGGACTTGGACAAGGGAAAAAGGTGGAAAGGCCGTACCATCTCAGGCCAGGTGAGGGCCAAGGATCGCATGATCCTTACTTTAGAGGAAGGTGGTACTGATGAGGTCCCATACAGTCAGATTGAGTGGGGCCTAGAGGAGGAGGACAGTAGCGTGGGACAGGGGAGGTCCTATGCTGCTGTTGCAGCTGGAGGGAGGCCGCTAGTTAGAGGAGGAGGCCAGGGCCAAAGGGGCCAGGCCATGGGAGGCCGAGGACCGGGCGCACAGGGGGTTGGCGGACAAGGAAACTGCCAAGTGGGAGATAGGGGTCAAGGTCCCCCGCCAAATCGCCAAGGTTCTTGTCGGTCCCCACAACGACGAGGTGGAAGGGCACCTCAAGGAGGATGGCACCCAGGCTTGCCACAGGGTAGGCCTTGGGAAGACTTGAGCTTGGACCAGCGCGTATGGCAGGAATGCGTGAACTTGGGTCAGTGCGTGTTTTGTGGTGACCCGACCATGTAATTAAATTTTGTCCACAGTATAGACAGCCCCGTTGGGCTGCCTAGCAGTCAAAAGGCAGCCGCCAGCAGGGGTCGCAACTGCCCCTACTTTAAGGCCATGTGGAGAAGTGAGCGTGCGCGAACAGGACACTCCCAACCCACATGAGCCTATGGCAGAGGTTGTAGGCCCGTGCCTAGCTAGCTGTCCGGAGACTGTTTGTGTTAGCGTCTCTCTCGGCACGTCCCTCACAGGTGTGGCCGAAGAGTTAAAGGAGAGGATGCCCGCCTGCCAAAATGAAGAAGGAGAGTAAAGGACAACTAACCTTGGTAGACGTAGAGGTGTTTAGAAGTAGAGTAGGGGCCCTTATAGACTCAGGGGCCACCCACAGTTATATTAGCCGTAGGGCGCTGAAGAAGTTGAGGCTAGGACTAAAAGTCCAGAAGTTAGCAGACCCCATAGTCAGTGTCCTCGCAGACAACCGCACAATGCGTGTTGAGGACTATGTAGAGGGAGTCCAGGCGTACTTTCGCCTAGAGAAGGATGGGAAAGTGGAGAAAGTTCTCCATTCCCTGACTCTCCTCGTACAGGATGACCTTCCTTTCGACATAGTGTTAGGAATGGATTGGGGAGAGGCAGCAAGGGTCACACTCCATTTGAGAGAGCATGAGTGTAGGCTCCCTGGTCCATCAGGCGAGGTCAAGACTGCCCGCCTGTTTCATGTGTCAGGTGTAGATAACACCTTGGCACATTGCTGTCTCAGTGCTCCCGCGTTTGCGCGATTAGTGAAGAAGGAGCGATTAGAGGAACAGGTCTTTGTACTCTATGTTAGACATGTCACTGAGGCCAAGGAAGAAGATACTTCCATAGATCCAACAATTGCCAAGCTGCTGGAAGAGTTCAAAGATTTGACTGAGTCGCCGACAGGAGTAGTGCCGCGACCCGTCTAGCACAGGATAGAGATAGAGCCTGGTAGTAGAACTCCTAAGGGAGCAGTCTACACGATGTCCCCCAGAGAGTTAGAGGATTTACGCAAGCAGTTAGACGAACTCTTGGAGAAAGGTTGGATCAGGCCCAGTTCGTCTCCTTTTGGAGCACCAGTTTTGTTTGTCCCCAAGAAGGAAGGAGAGCTTCGTATGTGTATAGACTATAGGGGTTTAAATGCGATTACTGTGAAGAATGTTAAACCGCTGCCCAGGATAGACGATCTCTTAGATCGGGTGCAGGGTTGTAAGTATTTCTCAAACATAGATCTGAAGTCCAGTTATCATCAGATAGAGGTCCATCCTGATGACCAGTACAAGACTGCGTTCCAGACTAGATACGGGCACTATGAGTTTATCGTGATGCCCTTTGGACTAACCAACGTGCCAGCCACCTTTCAGCGTTGTATGAATGATCTGTTTAGACCATGGTTAGATAAGTTTGTAGTAGTTTATTTAGATGATATCTTAGTTTTTAGTAAGACCCTCCAGGAGCACCAGGGTCATCTGAGGCAGGTCTTGGAGAAGTTGAGAGAGTCAAACTTCAAGATCAACGCGAAGAAGTGCGAGTGGGCCAAGACACAAGTCCTGTACTTGGGCCACGTATTAGACGGAGATGGCATTAAGCCAGAGGACAGCAAGATAGCGGCAATTAGAGACTGGCCGACGCCCCGCACATTGACAGAGTTGCGGTCGTTCCTAGGCCTAATTAACTACTATAGAAAGTTCGTCAGGAACTTCTCTACTATCGCCGCTCCCCTGCGCAGGTTGCTTAAGAAAGAAGCAATCTGGCAATGGGACAACGATTGTACATCTGCGCTCAAGAGACTCAAGTGCGCACTAATAGAGTACCCTGTCCTTAAGGTAGCAGATCCGTCCTTGCCATTTGTCGTCACCACGGACGCGAGTCAGTATGGAATAGGCGCTGTGTTGCAGCAGGATGACGACAATGGCTATAGACCCGTAGAGTTCATGTCCGCGAGGATGCCCTCAGAGAAGGTAGCCACCTCGACGTACGAGAGAGAACTCTACGCTCTCAGGCAGGCTCTAGACCACTGGAAGCATTACTTGCTTGGGAGGCACTTCAAAGTGTATTGTGACCATGAAACACTTAGATGGTTAAAGACTCAGGCCAAGATGACACCTAAGCTGACTAGGTGGGCCGTAGAGATAGACCAGTATGACTTTGAGCTCAAGCCAGTGAAGGGCAAGTACAACGTAGTTGCGGACGCTCTGAGTAGGAGATCAGACTACTTTGGAGCCATAGTACATTATCTGGATATAGGAAGAGACCTGCAAGAGAAAGTGAAGCAAGCGTATGCGCAGGACCCTATCTATAGCGACCTCCTAAAGAGAGTTAGAGAGGCCCCAGAGACTGAGCCAGATTACCGCACTACTGAGGGATTACTATTTGAGAAGACCAATGTGTTTGGCCGTCTATGCGTTCCCAACAACGAAGAGATCCGCAGTGTGATTTTAGGGGAATGCCACGATACTGAAGGACATTTCGGTTGGCAAAAGACATTAGCCAATCTGATGCGTGCGTACACCTGGCCAGGAATGAAGAATGACTGCGTAGAGTATGTCCGCAGTTGTAAAGTGTGCCAGAGGAATAAGACTACTACATGCGCGCCCCTAGGTCTTCTCAGACCCTTGCCTATTCCTGATCAGTCGGGAGACTCAGTGTCCATAGACTTCATGGACACCCAAGTTAAGAGCAGACATGGTAAGAGCCAAGTCATGGTCATAGTTGACCATTTTAGCAAGTATGTCGTTTTTGTTCCCTTGCTTGCAGAGGCACGAACGGACTTAGTTATACAGAAATTCTTTGACTTTTCGGTTAGTGGGAATGGAATCCCATTGTCAATAGTTAGCGATAGAGACAGTCGTTTCACCAGCCAGAACTGGCAAGAACTCATGAGAGTTTACGGATCTAAGCTATTGATGTCGTCTGGCCGCCATCCAGAGACAAACGGTCAGACTGAACAGATGAACAAGATCCTACAACAAGTTTTGCGCATGTACATTAGACCTGACCAGATCAACTGGGATGAGATGTTGCCCAAAGTAGCTAGTGCGTACAACAACAGTGTGCATCTATCCACCTGCCGCACTCCCAATGAGCTGCACAAGTCCTTTAGACCGCGCAGACCATTCGAAGGAGTGAACCGGGATCAAATACACAGGCTACCGCCTGGTACCAGGGAGTTTGCGATACAACACGAGAAAGAGCTAACAACAGTTGTAGAGAACCTCAGGAAGGCCCAGCATAGAATGCTAGAACAGGCTAATAAGCACCGTCGCCCGTCGCAGTTTCAGGTAGGCGACTTAGTCTGGGTCAAGGCTAAAGAGTTTGCACCTGAGGAAAACATCTCGCAGAAGCTACTGCCTGCGTATAGTGGACCGTGGCCGGTTCTAGAAGTCAAGGGCGGAGAGGATGGACCGTCCTACACTATAGAGATTCCAGCACACCTCCACACATACCCTGTGTTTCATGCTTCAAAGCTGTTGCCGTGTGTCACAAGTCAACAGTTCCCTTCAAGAAGATCCATGATCCCCCCGGATATGGATGGAAGCTATGACATTGACGGCATTGTAGATGAAGATGTCTTTAGAACAGGAGGTAGAGGTCGTCCACAGAAACAGTATAAGGTCCGGTTTCCTTATCAGGAACCGGAAGACGACCGCTGGTTCACAAAAACAAAACTTCTAGAAACAGCTCCCGACATAGTCAGAGCCTATGAGTGTGATAAGAAGGGTAAAGGCCCTGCCTTGGACTAAGATGTTCTCGGAGGACCTCGAATTTAGGAGGGCGGGAGTGAAACGGTTTTCACCTCTTCCAGTAACAGATGCAGATCCCAGGGCTCGATCCCTAGACCTCACCCTACCCATGTACAGTATATGTGTAGACCCCGAGAGTTGAACCTGTGACCTGTGTATTCGTAGACAGTTGGTAGGTCTGTCATAGGTCCATAGGTAGCAAGGGTTCGATCTGTAGATCTATAGAGTAGAAGTCTTAGCGAGTTCCAGAAGTCTAGCTGTAGTCCTTCTAGAAGGTAGGTAAGTGGGCAAGTGGGCAAGTGGCGAGTCAAGTGGTGGACTAAACTGCAGTGCAATCGCAGTCCGACCTTGGTAGGATAGCAGCGAGTCCACAGTCAGTCAGCGGTAAGGTCCAATCAGTCCCAGTCCGGTCCAACAAGTACCACGGGGAACTGTGAGCACCATGGGCCGATGGCAAAGGGCAGGCCAACGAGTTTCCAAAGTATAAATCAAGAGGCAGCGCCCAACCTTTCATTCATTCCTGCGTGAGCCATGCGGAAGCGTTGTCATAGCGACTTGTGCAAGGAGGTCTGCAGTGAGCCCGGAGGACGCAGTGGGCGAGAGGAGGAGCTTAGTATAGCGATAGGGTAGAGGCAGCCATAGCTGCCATAGCTGTAGTTTAGTGTGAAGTGTGTGTGTGTATGTGTGAGTATTCAGAGTTAAACGTGTGGGATATCCAGGGTGATCCAGTGTGTGTGAACAGTGAGTTGTTTGGGCGCTGAGTCGCCATAGCCAATTGGAAGTGAACTCGTATCTGGATACCATATCTCTGAGTTTTGAGTAGGTGCATGTCGCCAGTTTGCTGCGCTGCTGTTTACATGCATGAAAAGTGTGAATGAGAACGAGTCTGATTGCAAATCAGCCAGCGTCAAAGTATCCTTACTGCGGAGAAGCTTTGTCAGCGCACCAAGTAACCAACACACCAGCACCA
Source organism: Chara braunii (assembly GCA_003427395.1). Lineage (NCBI taxonomy): Eukaryota > Viridiplantae > Streptophyta > Charophyceae > Charales > Characeae > Chara > Chara braunii. The sequence continues at coordinate 2,003,982 of BFEA01000010.1, read as the reverse complement.
GTATGGCGATCTGAACCAGCTCTGATACCAAATTGCAAGGAAAATGAGTGAAAGTGATAGACAGAAATCCAAATCGCATTATCACGCTGAAGACCAGATAGTTGTGTACCAAGTAGACAGCGCAATGCACCAAGATACAAGCCAAACAAGAGCAATACAATGAGCTCAAATGTCAATGTCGGCCCTCTCTTGCCACACCAACATAGAATTCAATGTCGCCCTTCTTGATTGGTGCTCAGTGTCCAGCCTATCCTACAACGCCTACTCTAGCCTACGCTATGATATGCAACAGGAGTCACTTTACGCTGAAGACCAATGTATGTGACAAAGTCGCACATGCAGACTGCCGCATACACCAGGTAGGTGTCTCTCCTTGTTCTCCAACCTCCCACTTAGTATCCCCTCTCCCGACGATCACCATCGCGGATACTAGCACGTGTGCAGCCAGCAGGGTTGTCAGGCTGGGGCCCCCGGGGGCAAAGCTGGGGTAGGGGTTTGACCCCCGGAACCCCACAGGGGGGGTGCCGCACCCCC
>BFEA01000010.1:1955330-2003204 GCA_003427395.1 Chara braunii | reverse complement strand
CCGCCCGCACCCCGCACCCCCAGTCAGAAAACGGGCATCCGCTTCTTTATTTTTTTTTTCTGGTTGCGCAGCCTTACTGCGCTTGCTAAGTACAGGCTTAGGGCGCCCAAATCAGCCGAGAAACTTCGACTTTGGGGGGGGGGCGGTCGGGGGGGAAGGGTGGGGGATGGGGATCTTCAGGGGGGTGGGGGAAGGGATGTGTCGGGAAAGGCTTAGGGCGCCAAAAAAAAATTGGGGTCACCTATTCCTCATTGAATTTAGATTTTTCTTTTTCTGAATGCACCCTAGCCGAGAGTATGCAGGGCTTGGGACATTCGTCAATTTTCATACGAGAGAGGAGCAGGCCAGCAATATATCTTCTGGATCCGAAGTCGGGTCTGTGTTCCAGGAGTTATGGGCTGCAGCTACTTACCACCGTAGCTCTCTCTTTTTTTTTTTTTTTTTTCTTTTGCTACGAGTAGTGGCCCTAAGGGCCTGGCTCCACTCGTCACCACTTGCACAAAAGACAAAACATATGGCAGCGTATGATTCCATGTTCTACCAGAAGATTCATTCGAGTTTTGCACACTTCTTTTTTTTTTGTTTTCCCTTTCCTACGAGCAGTGGCCCTAAGGGCCTGGCTACCACTTGCACAAAGACAAACAGTGTATGATTCCATGTTCTAGCAGAAGATTCGTCGAGTTTTGCACACTTCTTTTTTTTGTTGTTGTTTTTTTTCTGCTCCACTCTCCACCACTTGCACAAAAGACAAAACATATGGCAGTGTATGGTTCCATGTTCTAGCTGAAGATTCATTCGAGGTGTTTCACATTTGGTGAGTAGTGGAGGGAAGCCCTGAAAATCACGTGGTGAGTTGGCCTGCTACTGCCCAGATAATCACGTTCAGTGGTCCCATAACTGCTGAAACAAGGACCTCAATGCAAATCTATACCATATATAGTTGGAGTGCTACTACACTGCAACATGGTCTAGAGCTGCCTCTTTCTCAGCCAATGACCCCGGCCCCGCACCTCTCTGGTGTGCTGCAAGAGGTTCTGAACCAAAAAAAAAAAAAAAAAGGAAAAAAAAAAAAATTTACGGGGTGTTGAGTCTGTCGAGCCCACCCCCTCCCCCGGCCTCGCCCCACCCCGCACCCCAGCCCCTGCCCCGACCCCGCACCCCCGCCCCCGCAGCCAGTCAACCCCGGCCCCGAACCCCGCTGGCCCCCGGCCCCGGTCCCTCGCCCGCACTACCCCGGCCTCACAAGGGGGGGGTGTAGCCCCGGTGGGGCCCCAAGGTCGGGCCAAAACTGCAATATTGCAGTTTGGCCCAGGGGGTGCAGGCTGTGGCTGCGCACCCCCTTGTTTTTTTTTTTTTTTTTTCTTTTTTTTTTTTTACCCTTTTTTTGTCGGGGCCAGGGGTGCCGACCCCCGCCGGGGCCCCGGGGCCGGGGCTCGACAACCCTGGCAGCCAGCCTGGCGATGGCTGCCCTGCACCCTCTTCCCAGCAGCTCCCTCACACCACATTGTGCCCATGTGTGCCCTTCTGCCCGACTGCCTAGTGGCCTGCAATAACCCGCTCAAATATGCCTATGTCGTTGTCTAAGGGCCACCTGCAGGCCACAACATGGCCCTCAGGCCCTACATCCTACTAAGGGCAACAAACCTGTGAAATGTGGCTTCAGAGGCCCTGCGCCCGACAGTTGACCGAAGCCAATTGCCTGTCGGAATATTGAGGCCCATGAGTCAAAGTCTACACCGACCCAGTCCAGGCCACTGATCAGACACACACTTGGTTGTGCGCAGGTATCCAGACAGCATTCTGTCCAAGTGGAAGTCTGCAACTGTACGAGATTCAGGGCGTCGACTGTGAGTCAATCTGAGCCTCCGTGGGTGAGAGACCAGAGGCTGGTCAACGCCGTCAACACTACTTATTGACCCAGCCCCTGGGAGTCAACATTTAGTCTTGCCTTGCTGACTTGCTGTTGGCTTGACGCTGGCTAGACGCTGGCTTGACGCTGGCGAGGCACTGGCTCTACGCTGGCATTGTGCGACGACGACGCGAGACTGCTGCATTCACGTGCTGGCGCCTCTCTGCTCCTGGCGCCAACTGTCTTCATGCTTGCTGACGTCGCATTTGCCACACTGTCTTCTACATTGCTGACGTGGCGCATGCCACACTGTCTTCGATACTGATTGAGATGCGACAAGGAGGGAGATCGGGATCTGTGGGATTGATTGAGAGAGGGAGGGGACTTACCAGTTGTTGTTGTCGACACTATGTGCTGCAGAGACGTCTTCATGGGAGAACCATGCCTACGTGGCACTTCGTTGTGATCAGATCTCGTCAGGCTCATTTCTGGGACACTGTTTGATGACGTGGAGGGCCGGAGATGCCCAAAGAAGGAGTGGGGATTGAGGGTTTTCTATCTACGTGGACATTGATGGATACTTTCTCTTCCACCTCCTAAGTCTAACCTCCTCCTCTACTCCTTCGTCCTCTGGTTACGAGACATTGTATCACAGATCACATTTCACGATCATTGGGAACATTTATCAGCATTGAGTTATCTTGTATTTCAACACTTGACGAGTTTCCTCCAGACTGGGTTCATTACAATTTGGTATCGGAGCGTACCTTCTTCGTTGCGATCTGCTGTTGCGCGTTCTGATGCGTCAGGTAAGTAAGGGAGGTGCCTCGCGATAACTGAATCACTTCTATAGATGCACGTGATTATAATCCCGATCTAGACATTGATGCGCGCGCGCGCACCTACCCGCTGAAGAAGATGACAAGGACTTGAAGACGGTGACATTGCTGACATGGTGCTTTGTTGCTGACGTGGCAATCGGCTGCCGGCGAGAGCATCGTTGGCTCCGGCGTTGATGTGGCGCTGGACGATCGGGAGAAAGAGAGAGAGAGAGTGGGAGAAAGGGACCGCTGACGTGGCATTGGAGCGCTGCCTACGTGGCAAGGCGCGAGGGTGCTGATGTGGCATCCAGTGGTTGGCAGGGTATTGTCTGATGTGGCACGTACCTGTGTTGCGACCTACCTGCTGATGTGGCGCTCCATACTCCAGCAGATCTTCGATCTGGCATGGCACACCAGTGGCAAATGAGCTGGCGGATGGTACATCGCTGACGTGGCACCACACTTGCAGGCCTTGCTGGCCATTGACGTTGATGTGGCAAACTCCGTGGAGGTGCTGCGTTGGCATACCAGGGGTGTGGCATGAATTGTGCACTGCCATTGGTGAGAGATTGATACTCGCACTTGTGTGTGCTGGCGGGCGGTACAGCATCACGGAAAGGCTGTAGTGCCACTCATCGGCCCTTGTGCCTGGCTGCACTGGCATTCGCAGAAGGACAGTCGAAGAGGATGAGCTACTGGCATCTTGATTGATTGTTGTTTTGTCGGCTGACTCTACTCACTGTGGGTTGTTCTGTGAATGTCTGCTACTCACCAATTGTGTTGTTGGCTTGATCACAAAGGTCGTGGCTACGGAACCTGTACACTCTTAGATAGAACATCATCACACAGATAAACAGCAAAATGAGAAATATATAAAATTTAAAAATTTAAGTGAGGCCGTGGAATTGGTTGTTGTCTTTATTTAAGTTTATTGTGCGGCGAACTCATTGGACATAATGGCTTTTGTGATGGCTTTTGTGTGGAACTCTCTGCCTGCGTCCATCTTGACCCGCTTCATCCCCTATCTCTTCTACCCCATTTCCATCACGCTGTTTCATGATGAGGAAGAAGTTTTTTTTTTTTTTTTTTTTTTTAATTTATTTAAACCCAGCTGGTTCTGCTAGGGATGGTGAAATACTTCCCCACCCCTAGCAGACCACCTGTTGGCTCCATTCTATTGGTGGGGAGCTGCACCTGCTGGAAACCGGGTCCAGCGTCCCTTATACATCGTCTTTTTTAAGAAATTGGAGAAACTGAGAATTTGCGAATCATGAAAGATCAGCCTCTTCAGCCTTGAATGGCCGCCAGAACAGAGTATCACCTAGCTGATTGCAGAATACCAAAGCCAATTCCTCCTCATATGCAGCCAAACCAACTCATGGGGACCAGGGATAGTGAGGATGGGGGGAAAGGATCAGGGAACTCTGAAAGCGGGCGAAGGGGTACTGTTGGGTCCACGTTTGTCCAATCATGGAAAGACAGGCTGTAGTCTCTTTGGACTTCCTTCTTTTGCCCTTCTGTATCTTCTCTTTTGACCCCACTCTCTTTGATCCTCCCAATCTTACCACCTTGAGCCCCCCCTAGCCAAGCGCCACTGAATAGTTGAATATGATGTTGGATTTCTTTTTTGTTTGACAGTAATTTGATTTTTTCTTTTATTTTGTCCCATTGAGCAGTAATAACAGTTTGCACCTGTAACTTGATTGCCTCAATAAACTCTGGGCCATCCAGCCTTGCTCCCTCCATCTCAAATGTGCAGCGACGTTGCCAAAGGGCCCATAGGACAACTCTTCTGCCGGTTATAAATAGATTATGAGAGAATTCATCTAGTTCCTCTGGAGACCACGTCTCGCATAACAGGGCCCTCCAGTCCCACGGCCACGTCAGTGAGGTATCTAGGAAACTCCAAATTCTATCCCACCATCGCCATAGCCAGACTGCACCTGGGCATTGAAGGAAGATGTGCTCAATGGTTTCCGGAATGGTCTTTGATGGGAATGCAGAGGAGCATAGTTTACACCAAGTTAAGGCAATGCCTTTCTCTTCCAAGGAGGTCCTCTCTATTAGCCAATCATTCGTGGGAAGACAGCGATGGTCAATTTGCCACTGTAAAGAGGCAATTTTGGTCGGCATTATCTTAATAGTTTTGACCCACTTAATATGTCTTATATCCTCCCTGCTTACATTCAGATGTTCCATCCATCTGGCTTTCACTCGATCCTTTAGATCCAATCTTGGTCTCAACAAACGGTAAGTTGATCTGACTGTCAGGGAGTGGATATTACGAGTAGACTTGCTACGTTTCCCCAGAGGAACYGTCCATGAYCAAGATATTSGGTCTATAGCCAAATTTTGTATTGCACATAATGGTTTGAAAACAARCCAGCGGTCTTTATCKCTCAAAACTCTGATCYTGAATACTTKATYGGCGTTKACYCACTTGGTTTCCTTAGTATGACTTTCCTTTATTCGATTTTTCTGATCGATTGAGAACAAGGAGAGTAAAACTGATCTCTCGTCATTCACTATTACCACATTTCCTATTTGTTGGGGGTTTCCTTGGATGCCCACCCAATCACTTTCTTTGAGTTGGGGTCCTTTTCTGAGAATCCTTATCCATTCTATCGGGACAGTATCAATGATTGTTTCTAGTGCTCTTTCTGTGTTCCTGCAATAACGCAAACAAGACAAGAGATCTGAGAGAGAGTACCAGTCTCGAGTTTCTGAGTTCCAGATATCCCCAATCCTTAGGATCCCATTTTTAACCCAGCCCCTCCATGGGGAATCCATACAATGAAACATCCTTTCTTGTGAGTCAGTCAGCCACCTGTTATTAAAGAGAGGTTGTTGACAGACCTCTTCCCAACGGTTTGGAGAGATTTTATCTGGTAAGGGTAGTTTGCGCCAAGTCTTGAGAAGGTCTGGCCAAAAAGAGTCATTTTTAATGTTCATTCTTGTGGCCTGACGATGAGGTTTCACTGACTGATTTGGGGGTTGTGCTCCACCTCTTGGAATGGACCAGTAACGGTTTTCTAGCCACATCAAGGGCTCTGTCCCTTCTGGAACTTCAGGTACCAGTCTTGCAATTTGTTCTTTAGCTAGGGCTAACCAAGGAGTCTCTTGGTCAAAAAGTAGTCGTTTAACCCATTGAATTGAGAGTGCCATGATCTGGGTGGAGGGATCTAAGATTCCTAACCCTCCCCTTGCTTTAGGCTGAATTACTCTTTGCCAGGCAACTCTACTTATGACATTTTTGAAATCATGATTTCCTCTCCATAGGTAGCCTGTTATTTGTTTTTTAAAAGGTTTAAGCGCTGATTTGTCCATAGCCCATATTGCAGACTTATACCAGAGGGAAGCCAGAATAACATTATTTATGACCAGCGAGCGTCCTATAATAGAGGTGCTTTTATCCTTCCACAGTTCAAGTTTTGCCAGAGCTGGTTTAGATATCCATTCATTATTCCCTGTTGGTTTACCCGTTGCTGAGAGTGAGATACCCAAAACTCTAATTGGGGTTTCTGCTGTCAACCAACTGATATTTGGGTATTCTGGAGGTCTTACTCCCTGATGGTGTATCCACCACCCTTGTGTTTTTGTTCCCCAATTGATTTTCATATTAGAGAGGGAGCAGAATTTATCCATCAGTCTTTTGATTGCTAGCAAGTTATCGTATGAGGCTTCCACCATCAAGGATAGATCATCTGCAAACAAGGAACAAACCGGTATAGCCTCTTCTGGGATATAGCTGGTTTGAATACGCTTAATGTCTCTATTACATCTTAGATTGACCGCTAAGGCTTCCATCATTATGACAAAAAGAAAGGGGGCGATAGGATCTCCCTGTCTCACAGAACGTTCCAACTCAATGGGTGGAGCCAGATTCCCATTTATCATTACCCTCGTTGTAGCATTCGAATGTAGAATCTGGATCCATCGTCTGAAGCAAGGACCGAAATTGAACTTTTCTAGACATTTATCTAAAAAAAAACAGTCAATGTGATCATAGGCTTTTTCAAAATCTATGAAAATAAAGGTCGCATTGTGCTTAGATTGTCTAGAGAGTTTGACTAACTCATTTACTAGTATAATATTATCTTGAATATTTCTTCCTTCAATGAAACCCGTTTGAGTAGGATGAATGATGTCAGTAGTGACTTTCAGTACCCGGTTTGCAAGAGCTTTAGCGGCCACCTTGTAAACTACTGTAAGAAGAGTGATCGGTCTGTAATTACGGATGTTTGTCTTGTCCCCCTTTTTGTATAATAGAGTTAGTACCCCTTGTCCAACTATTTCCCCCATTGTGCCTGAGGTCCAAACTGCATGATAGAAATCCATAAGATCCTGAGCTAGGAAATCCTACATGACTTCCCAGAATTCTTTGGGAAGACTATCGATACCTGGAGTTTTTTCCTCCTCCATCAACATAAGTGCAAACCATATTTCCTCCTTTGTGAGGGGGTTTTCTAGCATTTTTTTCTGCTGGTCTGTTAAGGCTTTCGTAAGTGGTTCAAGAAAATCTTCTATCTCTTTTACTCTCTGTTCCCGCAGTTGTTGTTTACAATCAGATGTAAAGAGGGTCTTATAGAAATCTCTTGCTATTTTTGTACATGCCGCTGTAGATGTGACTAGAGAATGTTGGTTTCCTTGGAGGTCCGTAAAGGCTTCAATGATGGTTCTTCCAGTTTTGACCTTTGCCGTGGCAAAAAATCTCGCATCCATCATCCCCTCTATGTTATGTCCCTTTAACTTACCTCTAATTCTGATCCCTTGCCACCGGTATTCCATGTACTTTAATAGTTTGGCCTCTGCGTCGCTAATTCTCTTGGTGATCTCCGTTAGATGAGGTTCATTTACTAGAATTCTTCTTGTTTTTGAAGTTGATGAAGTTGTTTTTGCAGATCTATTTCCTCTAGATAACGTTGCTCTGCCAGCAATTTTGAGTATTCATTGCATTTACGTCCCAGAAATATCAGACCGTTGTTGAACCACCTTGTATCATCCTTAATTTTTTCATTCTGCTCTCTCCAGAAGGACCAAACATCTTGTAAGTATAATTTAAAACGATTGATGCGCAATAGGGAAGTATTTAATTTATAGAAACCTTTACCTTGATCCGGCTTTTTTCTAAAAGAAAGCAATACTGTTGTCATAGCATGATCAAGGTCAGGGAAAACACTTCGAGGGAAGATCTGTGCTATCTGAAGGGCACCTTCTAGTTCCTCTGATAAAAGTATGAGATCTATGCGAGATTTTGATGCTTTACTCGTTAGGCTTTTCCTGAAACATGTGAACTTGCGTTTTGTAGGGAAAAGACGTCTGTAAGCATCAAAAAGATTGAGCGACTGGCATAGTCCTTCAATTATTTGCTYGTCCCTCTCCATGTATTGTGGACAGGGGGAGGGGAGCTGSCAACGGTCCATYTGTCTATTTGGTGCTGCATTGAAGTCTCCTGCCATCACTACTGGAATACCGGCGGGAAGGCGACTCTTTAGGGATTCAAAGAAGCGGCCTCTTTCTCCTATCTCATTGGGACCGTATACACACAAGATTGTCACTACTTCAATTTCCAGCATAGCTAGGAGAAATACTCATCTTCCTTCTTCCTTATCTGCTTCCCAATAGAGGGGGTTAATCCTTGAGTCAGGGGGAAGCCATATTGCTACTCCTGCGCTCCCTGGTCTAGGCACGTGTGCTCTGAAGGCCTGATGGGGCCAAATCTGTTTGTGGGTGTGATTGTGATCTGCGTTATCCATTAAGTGTGTTTCCTGAACACAGATGGCGTCAGGCCGTTCCTTACCTTCCACTCCTCTTAGTTGGTCTTAAATCGCTTGCCTTTTTTGTTGTTTGGCCGATGCTAGACCATTTACATTAAGTGATCGAAGGTCTAGATCTGTAGCTCTTTTTAGGAGTTTTCAGTCTTTATTCCTATTGTATAGCACTTCTAACACATTTGGACCCTCCATAATTAACATTACTCAATCAATCACTTATGTGTGGAATGGCTTACAAGGTCAACCAATGACCTGAGTCCAGCTTACCACCTTGGCCAAGTAGGCTCTGACCATTCTTTATAAGGCGGGAGAGCAGAATCGTGGAATCAACTTCTGTCCAGAAGTCACCGGCCTTGACCTTCATTTGTTGGAGCTCTGTTAGCGTGTCTTGAGTGAACCACCGTAAGTTAACTACTCGTGAGTGCTCGTATCTAAGGAACACATTCTTAGTTGATATCCTATGAGCGTCAGAGGATAGGATGAGCACAGCAGTACCCCCAGGCGGGAGTTGCATTTGAATAATTTTAATAATTTCAGCTTTGAAACGTTCTTCCCCTGACATCTTACCAAGCAGGGATGAGAGCGGGTCTACTGGGGCTCCATGTACTGTTACCTCTCCATGATTTGAACATGTTAGTTCTGACAAACCTACCTCCCAAACACCTCCTTTCAATCTGACTGGTAGGATTAGCACACCAAGTTTAGATAGGGCAAGATCCACATGCCCTCCTGCCACCAGCAAACGTAGCTTTTGTCTCTTGCTAATCAGCGCACCCTTCAAAGGATATATGGGAGGAAGAGAGTGCTGCGGCTGCACGGGTTTTGTTAGAGCATTGATTTTTTTCTCTTCTTTGGGTTGACTTGCTAGGGGGATAGGGGGTTTTTCGGGAAGCTTCTCATAAAGTATTGTCTGCTTGTGTTCCTCTATTCCTTCTGAGATAACCCCATCTGGCAGGTCAGATGGGGGCTCTTCTTTTTCTTCTGTTTCCGTTGTCTGCAACCCCTCTTCTATTGCTAACTCTTGCTGCTCATTACTTGTGATCTCTACCGATTGGGTAAGCAATATTGGGTAAGCAATAAAAACTTACTTTCCCCCGTTAGTTCAGATATCACTTGTTTGAGCTGATGGGTTGTCTTACTTCTGCTTACACAACGTGGAGGTCCATCTTCTTCTGTAAGATCCCCGATCAGATCCTCATCCCCTTCCCCTATCCTCTTGCCCTCATTTGAGTCTTCTATCCCATCATCAARTCCCAGGTCTCCTTGGACATGCTCATWGTCAGTTTGTTGTGTGTGYTGATTCTCTGTCTGTGCACTCTGAGATCCCTGTTCTGCAAAACATGACCCAGTTTCTTGTGACCCCAGGTTTGTTACTATTGAGATGGTATCGCTCTCTCCCAGATCTGGGATTTGCTGAGCATTCCCCAGTGGAACAATTGAGCCTGAGGCTTGCGTGTTGTCCAACTCTGTCTGAGCCTGATCTCTGGGGGGTTGGAATCTAACTGACACTATGGGCAGCAAACGGTGACACATCTGTTGCCAACTTACTTCCCGTGGTAGACCTTGATCCAATGCTGTTCGGAGACTTGGACTTGTCTCTAATAGAGAGACCAGCTGCACATATGTGGCATCCCATAATTCCTCTGAACGGCCTTGGAACTTTAACTTGAGACTTTCGAGTAGCCATTCTGCCACATTCTTGAGGTATGCAGCACTTTCTTTTGTACGTGTTTGCTCAGAATCCGAGTTTGTGCTCCTTTCTGGGGGAGGGGGAACGCCCGAGACTGGTTCTATTTCCATTGGTTGTGGATCAAAGATCTCCTTCAGTGGGTCGATGTCCATAGGTTCCAGATCTGGCTCTGCATTTGGTTGGTCCAAAGGTGCACCCAGAGGAGCTTCCAGGTCCCCAATTTTCTCTTTGCCTTTGCTGTGTCCCTTTTCTTGATCCGATTTTTTGTKYAGGGMAGATTTTGTTGGTTGCTKCCCTTTTGATTMWTTTTTTCCTCSATCCTCYCYTCCCCCCTCAATGCTCAATGGGGTAAACCGATTACCAGTTGGTATATAGGCACCARCATTTGGTCCGATGCGAATACCATTTCTTTTTACCTTACCTGGTTCACTTGGTTGTTTGTTCTTGCTCCCACTCCCTTCTCCCCCATTTTTATTTCCATGGGATGTTTGTGGTTTTGTTTGGGGGGGCTGCTGTGACCGGATACTGTGTCCAGATGTGTGCTGAACAAGAGGTTTCCAGTCTACAGGTGGTCTTGATGACCTCCTAGGGTCACCTCTGCCCTCCCAATTCCACCCACCGGGTTGGCCGCTAGGTGATATTTCATCCACATATACCCATCCCTCATACCCCGGGATACTAGGTAACCATCTGTTAGCTCGGAGTGGGTCTCTCTTCAATGCACCGTCCTTTCCATCAGCCTGTTGAGGATGTTGTGGGCAAGCCACTTATGTGGAGAGGTGGCCGTAGGACTTGCATTCATAGCACCAAGGTCGGAATTTATGTGTTGTATGGATTTGATATAACCTTCCCCCCATTTTGAAAGGAATGATATCATCGAGAGAGAAAGGCTGATCTTTGGGAAGGTCCAGTGCCAACATCACATAGTCATCTCTTTTCGCCACGTATGTCGGTAGTGGATCTATAAAGTCCACTATCTTGTAGTGTTGACCGAAGTCATGGATGAAGGTTGTCTGAACCTCTATCGGGATGTGGCGCAATTCCCCCCAATAATAATCCCTCATCAGTTGATCTCTCTTTTCCTCAGGGCCTATCTTCTTCGGCATCCATGGGTAGATACGGACATCTGATTGGTCTCATCGTAACTTTTTCCACCCATCCATTTTACTCTTATCTTGTTCAAACAGACTTAGTACAGTGAAGACTGTGGGTGTCACTGACTGAATGAGGAAAAATTCTTTAACTGCTTTTGGCCCATCCTTTATAGATTCCAAATGTTAACAGATCCATTTGATTTTATCATTAACTGATTTATATGCACAGTCATCATAAAAGATCCAGTTACTCGTATGTTTAGTGTAGATTGCATCTCTTTGTGCCAGCTTGTCTGCAGGGTAAGATTTCATCAGCATCTTCCTTCCTCCCTGGTCTACTACCTTCTGCTCCGAGGGAAGAAGGAAGAGTGTAAGGAAATAAGCCCTAGCGGACGATAGATTTCTCAGAGGAACTTTGAGTTCTTCTGCTGGCAGACCTGTATCAGTGACAGGGGGTCTCCTAATTGTTAGAGATATGCCTTCAAGAGACTCTCTCACCTTCTGTGCCCATGATGGTTTCCTATGGTCCTGTGCAGAAGGTTGAGAGGATTGAGATGTTTGTGTTGTCCTTTTATCCTTTTCCAACATCCTTTCCTCCTCTGTTAGTACCTCATCGTCCACTTCTCGCATGATCAGATCCAGTGCTGGGGAAGTGGCTCCCCGCTGTTCCAACGTAATCTGTCCTTTCAAATTGATTGGTCCGCCTGGCAACATGGCCCTTTCTTGTGAAGACGGATGAGGAAGAAGTGGTAATAAGAACCCAAGGCCAAATTGAAGAACGACAGCAGCAAATGTTGAACCGTCTTCGCACATTGCTGCAAGAGATGCAGGAAGTTGGCCCCGAGGCTGGACAACACGTACGCAGCCAGTTCGATCTGCAAGCAGCAGAAGATGAACTGAAACAGGTTGAAACTGCTGTCCAGAAGTTGGAAATCAGCGGAAGAGTTCAACAAACAATTGATCGAGCGCGGATGGCACTCGATCATTTTGTTGCTGAACAATTTGCGAAGATGTCAGGAAGAGAAGAGGCCAAAGAAGAAGTGAGGGCAGAAGCATCTGAACATAAAAAAGAACTGAAAGAAGAAATTATGGACCACACCATTAGATAACTTCAGAATGCATTGGAAGTGGAAATGAAAAAGAAAGCAGACTATTAAAGACAAAAGAGAGAAAGAGAAGAACATGCAAAGAAAGTAGAAGAAATCAGACAAAAGTTTCATGTAAATATAGACGGTTCAGAAACTGACTTGGCGGCAGTTTTGCAAAATATGATGACATACCTTGCGCATTTGGAAATCAAGATTGACAATGTCACCGCTGAACTGCAGACGATGACGAGGTTAGTCAAAGGAAAGAACAAGGTGGTGCATGAGGAGGAGACAGATGGGAAAGAAGAGAAAAAAAAACATGAGAAGTTAATGCAAGACGCAATGAAAGGTGCCAAGAAGACGCCGAAGAAACCTGGGACATCTTGGAAGGAACTTGAAGAACCGGCGAAGAAAAAAGAGCCCGCCAAGAAGGAAGTTGCAAAGAAGGATGAAGGGGAACGCCCCAAGAAATAAAATGTGAAAATGAAACCTCCTTTCACGTACAACGGTAATCGAGGGGAACATCTGCTATTGTGGATAGCAGAAATACAGACCTATTGTAGTACTACTCCTGTTGAGGCTGAAAGCCAAGTGGCGTTTTCAACCTTTTGCCTTGGCGAAGTCGCCAAGGAATGGGTAATGTCTTAGGCTAACGCTGTTGGCTTTGAAGACATTGGAAAGTGGGCCAAATCCATGATACTCAGGGAATTTCTGCAAAAGATTAAAGAGATATTCCTTGACAAAACAGTGGTTGACAAAGCTTTTGATGAACTCACAACGATCAACCCAAACTGTTGGACTACTGTGAAATCTTTGTCTTGCGAAGTGGATCGTTTGTTGTAGGTATTAGGGTTGAGCCTGCAGGACAACTAAGTCTTGTATATCTACTCTCTCACGTTGCCCGAGCCCATCCATGGACAACTCGTGGGTGAGGCAAAATCCGGTAAGTATAACTACAAACAGTTTCATCAGCTCGCGCTCCAGAGGGAGCAGATGACCACACGGGTGAAGGACACCTATGAGTCCGTCGTGCGAAGTGGTATGTCTGGTGGGTATGGGAATGGTAGGCGAGTCCTGTGGCAGCAAAAGCGACAGGACCACACCTTCGTCATCGAAGACACAGTTGAGAAGATACCTCTCGATGAGGCCGAGGGTGTAGGAAACGGTGGCAGTGAGTCTGGAAAGGGTGACGTCACTGTCATGGTGGCCAATAAGGGTGGCACCAACTCAGGCGAATATAGAAAGAAGAAGATACCACGCTCCTTCCCGGAGCATCCCGGCATTGCAGTAGGGAGACCTTGGGAGAAAATAAACCTAACCAGGAAAGAATGGCAAGAGCGAATGAACAATCGTAAGTGTCTCAAGTGTGGCACTGCAGGGCATATTATTGCATGGTGCCCTCTCATTCCTAACCCAAAAGGGAGCAGCCAGTAGGAGTAACATTTGCTTCTACTCAGTTGGAGGGTCCAGTTGAAGGTGAGGCGCAAATAACCCCTTTCAACACCCCGACTCACATGGCAGAGTATGACTCTTCTTCGACCTTTCGCTCAGAACACCCTGATATTGTTTTGTGTCCTGTCTCTCCGGGCGATACCCTTGACGAACTTAGGAATAAATTGATTGCCTTAAGAAGTTTGTGGACTAGGAAAGTGAAGTCTAAGGGTGAGTTAATGATTGTTGACATTGAGATTGCACGTACGCGAGTAGGTGCTTTGTTAGATCTAGGGTCAACGAGGTCCTACATCTCGAAAAAGGCAATTAAGAAATTGCATCTCAGAATGCGTGTGGAGGACCTACCTCGACCTATCACGTCTATGCTTGCGGATAAGGACACGATTACTGTCTCTCAATATGTCAGTCGTGTTAGGTGTTATTTTTGAACAAAGGAGAGGAAACAAATGCATGAAGTAACCTTCCTCGTGGAGAAGAATTTAACCTTTGATTTAATTCTGGGAATGGATTGGCACGAGGAAGCCAACCCAAAAATGAAGTTCAAAGAAATTATTGTTAACCTAAAGGATAAGAATTCAAACCTGAAAGCAATTGAATTGTTTCACAAGTCCAATTTTGACTCATCACTGTCTTTCTGTTGTATGAGTCTTCCTGCTTTTCGGAGTATGGTCACGAAGAAGAAGTTGGCACAGAACGTAATGATGGTACTCGCAAAGCAAGTTGATGAGTGTTCTTCGCCCTATCCTCCTTCTATAGAAAAACTTCTAACTGGCTTTGAGGACTTGTAGACTGAATCGACGGGGATAACTGAACGTGCTATTAAGCACACCATCGAGATCATTCCTGGAAGTAAGATCCCCAAAGGACCCATCTATTGGATGTCTCTTAGGGAACTAGAAGAATTGAAGAAACAACTGCAAAAACTTACAGAGAAAAGATGGATTCGACCAAGTTTCTCTCCTTACGGTGCTCTTGTCTTGTTCGTGCTAAAAAAGGAAGGAGAACTTAGACTTTGTACTGACTATCGTGGGTTGAATTATGTCACTGTTAAGAACACGGAACCTCTTCCTCACATTGATGATTTGTTGGATCAGTTGCAAGGTTGCAAGTACTTCGGTAAGATTCATCTCAAGTCAGGATACCACCAGATCGAGGTGGCACCTGAAGATCAACATAAGATTGTCTTCCGAACTAGGTATGGTCACTACGAGTTCGTGGCTATGCCCTTCGGATTGACCAATGCACCTGCTATTTTCCAAAGATCTATGAATGAACTGTTTCATCAATGGTTGGATCAGTTCGTAGTCATGTCCAAGCCTTCCGTTAGATAAGGTAGCTAACTCCACCTACGAAAGAGAATTGTATGCTTTAGTCACAACTCTGGACACATGGAAACACTACTTGCTCGGGAAACGCTTCACTGTGTACTCAAACCACTCTACTTTGAAGTGGATAAAAACTCAACCCCGACTCTCCGACCAGTTAGTTAGATGGTCTGCATTCATTGATACGTTCGACTTCAAGTTGAAAACATTAAATAAAAGTCTTATGTTCTTGCAGACGTTTTGTCCAGAAGATCTGATTTCTTTGGAGCTATTGTCTCTTACCTCGATATAGAGAATGACTTGAAATGTCATATTCGTAAGGGTTACAGTGACGATCCGATTGGGAGTCCTATAATTGAGATTCTACAGAGCAACCATGAACTATTCTTTGAGTATCGAATGTCTGATGGCTTACTTTTCTTCATTGATAAAGCCGAAGAACGACTATGCATTCCACATAAAGAACAAATCAGAGTATGCTTATTGGGAATGTCATGACACCGAAGGACACTTCCAATTCAAGAAGACGTATGTTAATGTTAGAGAACGCTTTGAATGGAAAGGAATGAATGAAAATGTGTTAACCTATGTGCGAACTTGTTTTGTTTGCCAGAGGAATACGCCCTCGCATGAGAATCCACTGGGACTATTGAGACCACTACCTATTCCAAGTGAGTCAGGTGAGTCTATCTCGATTGACTTCATGAGCCTCACTAAGAGTCGAATGACAACAGTCAAGTAATGGTCATTGTTGATCGATTCTCTAAATATGCTATGTTCATTCCTCTACCTGTCGAAGCAAGAATAAAACTCGTCATCCAAAAGTTCCAGATGTGATGGGTTTCAGAATATGGATTTTCAAAAACCATTGTCTCTGATCGAGATATACGGTTCACTGATCAACAGTGGCAAAAGTTGATGGAGGCATACGACACCCGATTGACCATGTCGCCAGGAAGACATCCTGAAACGAATGGACAAACTAAACAAATGAACTGATCGTGCCAACAACTTCTGCGCATGTATGTAAGGCCATATCGCATCGATTGGGATAAGAACACGCCTAAGATTGCAAGTGCATACAATAACAGTGTTCACACTGTAACTGGAAGAATACCCAACGCACTTCACAAAGGATGGAGGCTGCAACGTCCCATTGATGCACTGACCCGGAACCGAGTCCAACGACTACCCCCAAGAACACAAGAGTTTGCAATTCTATATGAAGAAGATATAAGCAAGGTCAAGGAAAATATTTAGAAAGCCCAACTACAAATGATTAAACAGGCTAACAAACATCGTCGACCAAAGAAGGAGATTTTTTCTCTCTGTTACCGCGCGTTCATTGAATGCGCGTTTTGCGTTCGAGTTTTGAATGCAGTGAACGCGCGTTCACTGAACGCGCGTGAACGCGTTTGACGCGTTTGCGCAGGGGGTTGTGTGGGGTGGGGGGGGCCTTTGACAGTGTGGGGAACGGCGGCGGTGCTTGGGGGGGCTGTGGGCAGTGTGGGGAATGGCGGCGGTGCTTGGGGGGGCTGTAGGCCGATGCGTGTGTCTGCGTGTGAGTGAACGTGTGTGTGTGTGGGTGGGTGTGAAGGGTCCTTTTTTTTTTTTTTTCGAGGCGGTGGGGAAATCTCCCTATCACCGCTCAGACGGCCCATGCAGGCTATCTGCAGGGTCGTCTCAGCCACGCCCCCACCAAAATGAAAGCAGGTAGTGAATATGAAGAATTGCACGAGATGGCCGAATATATACTCAATTTTCGAATTCAGGTCTGTGTTTCAGCGGTTATGGGTTCCACACGTAGCTGGGTCTTGGTCTCAGCACGTGATTCTCAGGGCTTGGCTGCACTACTCACCAAATGTGCAAAACTAGAATGAATCTTGTGCAGAACATGGAATAATACGCCGCCATATGTTTTGTCTTTTGTGCCTGTGGTGAGTACAGGCCCTTAGGGCCACCCTGAGAATCACGTGCTGAGACCAAGACCCAGCTACGTGTGGAACCCATAACTGCTGAAACACAGACCTGAATTCGAAAATTGGGTATATATTCGGCCAGCTCGTGCTTCACTTCATATTCACTGCCTGCCTTCATATCGGTGGGGGGGTCCGCGCCACATGGCTGTGAGGACCCTTCAGATAGGCCGCATGGGCCGTGAGAAAAAAGAAAAGGAATGCAGATATCTGCGTGTGTAAACATCTGTGTGTGTTGCTGGGCGTGTGTATATGTTTGGAAGGGGTATTTCGTGTTTTTTTTCTTTACTTCATTTTTTGCATGCCCGTAGTACTCGGCACGCGCGCCGACCCCCAGGGGTCGCGTTCATTTTTTTTGCGTTCCTTCGCGAGTAGCGCGTTTGAACGTGATTGAACGCGGCCCCTGGGGGTATGAACGCGCGCGTTTGAACGTGAACGCGCGTTCGGCGCGTTCAACCGGTTACATAGTCTTCTCTGGTAAAGTCTAAAGAATTTTCCTTGGAAGAAAATGTATCATCGAAGTTGCTACCTGTCCACTATGGACCCCGAGAAGTTCTCAAGGTGATAGGGGATACTGATGGACCCTCCTACAAAATAAATGTACCCCTACACCTCAAGACCTATCCTGTTTTTCACGTGTCTAAACTACTGCCATATATCACTCCATAGATAAGTAATAAGAGAGTGGCATTTATAAGAAAGATTTCTGGAAAGATGGGACACGATTTTCCGAACAGGCCATCTATGTTTCTCCTTCAATGGATGGTGCCTATGAAGTTGAGAAGATACGTGAACATGGATACCTTTCTACATGTGGCAGAGGAAGACCACAAAAGCAGTTCAAGGTAAAGTAAGTCTCAACCTCCATATGAAGCTAGATGGTTCAGCAAGAAAAAACTTTTGCCTACTTCTCCTAATATTGTTTATGCATATGAGGAGAAAATTAAGTATTTCTGCGATGGAACTCGAAAATTGGGCCGGTGGGAATGCCATAACCTGCTCGTATGTCGTCGTCTAAGGGCCATCCGCAAGCCACAACATTGCTCTCAGGCCCTACGTCCTACTAAGGGCACCAAACCCCTTAAATGTGGCTTCAGAGGCCCTACGCCTGACAGTTGACCGAAGTCAACTGCCTATCGAAATATTGAGGCCCACGAGTCAAAGTCTCCACGGACCCAGTCCAGGCCACCGATCAAATACACACACTGTTGTACTCAGGTATCCAAACATCATTCGGTCCAAGAGGAAGTCTGCAACTGTATGAGATCCAGGCCGTCCGCTGTGAGTCAATATGAGCCTTCGTGGGTGAGAGACCAGAGGCTGGTCAATGTCGTCAATACTACTTATTGACCCAGCCACTGGGAGTCGACATTCAGTCTTGCCTTGCTGACTTGACGCTGGCTAGACGCTTGCTTGACGCTGACTCTGTGCTGGCATTGTGCGACGACGATGCGAGACTGCTGCATTCACGTGCTGGCGCCTCTCTGCTCCTAGCGCCAGCTGTCTTCATGCTTGCTGACATGGCATTTGCCACACTGTCTTCTACATTGCTGACGTGGCGCATGCCACGCTGTCTTCAACACTGATTGAGATGTGACAAGGAGGGAGATCGGGATCTGTGGGATTGATTGAGAGAGGGAGGGGACTTACCAGTTCTTGCTGTCGACACTATGCGCTGCAGAGATGTCTTCATGGGAGAACCATGCCTACGTGGCACTTCGTTGTGATCAGATCTCGTCAGGCTCGTTTCTGGGACACTGTTTGAGGACGTGGAGGGGCGGAGATGCCCGAAGAAGGAGTGGGGATTGAGGGTTTTCTATCTACGTGGACATAGATGGATACTTTCTCTTCCACCTTCTAAGTCTAACCTCCTCCTCTACTCCTTCGTCCTCTGGTTACGAGACATTGTATCACAGATCACATTTCACGCTTATTGAGAACATTTATCAGCGTTGAGTTATCTTGTATTTCGACACTTGATGAGTTTCCTCCAGACTGGGTTCATTACAGGCCTCTCAGAGCTATGAAGCAGCAGCGCTGCCGCACAAAGTTCACAGTGCAGAATGTCCGTTGGCCTGGCGAGCATGTGCCCAGTAGCCTGGCGTCGGGCCAAAGTGTCTGCGCCCAGGGCCAGTGCAGATAGTGGCCTGGGCCCGCAACAGTTAAGCAGCCCAACTGTGGAACATGGCCAGCGTCACACGCTGCCTTCCCATTTGAAAGGCCTCTGGCCGCGTCGCAGCTTGGAAGAGCCCAGAGACTTGAAATGTTGTGCTCACACTAGTGTGGCCTCGTAACCAACTGGCGCGTGGAAACTGTCTGGCGCCCCACCATGCAGAAATGATAAAAAACGCCTCATGTCGAAATTTCAGGCCCGCCTTCACTTAGGGCGGGCACGCGGCTTGCTGGGGGCCCTTTTATCTGTCGGGTGCTGCGGCCACAAAAGCCACTGCGAGGGCTCATTCCTCTCAGTTACGTTTCCTACAGAATAGGTGTGCTTGTTGTATGAGAGAACCGTGGGGTGGCATATGGGAAATATATCATCAATAGCTGCATGTGGGTAAAATGCCGCATTCACTCCCGTTATTGCATGCTGGGTTCTGTGCTTCAGTAGCAGGGATTCCAAAAGATGACAATCTACAGGGATCAGCACCTTGGGAGGCGTGGCCCGTCGGCACATCCGTCAAAATTGGACAATACAGAGAAGAGTAGCATGGCCCCTGCACAAGGATGATATAAATCGAGAAATGGTCCAAAACAAAACAAAAAAAAAAAGCACCTTGGCAGAGTGCTCGTTATCTCAAAGTCAACCCATCTATGCCAGGCATCACTCCGTTGGTTTGGTGTTTTTGATTTTGAAGTCCTTGCCTACCATGTTTATGCAGTTACTTCTATATCTGGGAAGGATGGGCCTGTTTTTGGTTGTACCCCCTTCTTTGATGGTAAAGTTCCAAACACAGGCCAAATAATATTGGGAGCGTTGCAATCTTTAAATGAGTACAACTCGTGCAAATTTTCTTTTCTGATGGAAAAACAAAAATCTTAATGTGGTGCACATTCGCTGAGCACTACTCCGACTGCGACAGACTGTTTCTCTGTCACTTTATCCACTTAGCATGTGTGCATTTTAGACTGTCACCAGAACAACCCCTTTTACACCCAGATGAGTACATCGGAAGCTGAAACAGTCTCTTCTATCAAGTTATATTGATATTCTAAACGAATGTAATGTTTTGATGAAAATGGCCGTTCCACTGCTGTTTTCTGCGAGGTGCAAGGTTCACCATGCCTCTGTACTTGAGCTTGTAATGTGTGCACAGTACTACACACCTGTTTGCTTTTCAGCAGGCGAGCACCTTATATTCTATCTGTTCCGTTAGTGATGCTCAGTCTTATGCATTTAGTAGCCCTACACAATGGGAGAGCAATGTACCCAGTCCATTGAGAAGTTCCTGAATATCAAAATACAAGTCTGACAAAACGCAGTATCAATGTCTCCAAAAATCGTTCATGTAACCATGCTCGTCATACATGTAGTCTCCCAAGGTCTTGAACTCAGAGAAGAGAATGAGGAGAGAGGGAGAAGAGACTGAGAGGAGGGGGAGGAGAGTTTCCACAAGAATCAATGAAGCAGAATTCCCTCTCAAGCCCCCTTCCTCTTCGGCCATTTCGTCCCCCAATCGCCATGTCGGCAATACAGTTCTCCCCTGACGATCTCTGACATATACATCAGACAGGTCACAGATGAGCGCCCATCCTCGCCACGTCAGCAGCAGCCAAGGAGGATGGCGCAGATCTTCCTCTTGGAGACGAGCAGCAAAGCACACGTGTCGTCAAAGGTACGTCCAGGTAAGCTTCTCCGCATCACTCATGCCAATCTCACCGTACGGATCCTCCTCCTCCTCGCCTACGCTCCCATCAACATCGAACTCAACGTGGCTATGGCCACGTCAGGATAATCACCCTCTAAGGCTGACACCTGTACTCACTATCTGGCGCCAGCATAAAGCTCCAACAGCCTTGCGTCATCGCACCAGCATCAAGCCAGCGCCAAGAAAAATGCACAAGACTGAATGCTCTCCAAGCAGGGACTGGGTCAACTTATACTGTTGACTCACATTGACCGGCCTCTCGTCTCCTCGGGTCGATGACCGAGATCAATCTGAAGCCAATGGCCTGGATGATGTACACTTGCAGATTTTTCCCACGTGTCCCACTTGGACCGGATTCTTCTGGATACCTGCAGGCAACCAAAGATCTCCATCTGATCGATGGATGTGGCTGACCAGCGGGTTGACTTTGATTCTTGGGCCTGGTCTCCCGTACTTGGGTTGACTGTTGACTTTCCCAAGGTCAACTGTCGCCCGTAGGGCCTCTGAAGGCCGGTTTCGACTAGGCCCAGGGTAGCCCTTGGCTTGAGGCCTTTTGTCCAGGCATTTATGAGACCTGGGCTTGACTTTTGCCCTCTCGTGCGGACCTCTGACCACAAGTTACAGCCCCTGGCCCGCGTCCATCCACATTCTGAACTTGAGTTATTGCATTCTACCCTGCCCGATTTTCGAGTTCCATCGTAGAAAAATTCTTTTAGGCATGGGTTTCTTTTAACCCTCGTTCATAGGCTGCTATAATGTTGGGTGCAGTGGGTAGAAGTTCTTTTTTACTAAACCATCTGGATTCTGATTCAGGTTTGGTTTTGAACTTTACCTTCTACTGCTTTTGAGGTCTTCCTCTGCCACCTGTGGAAAAATACCCATGTTCCAGTATTCTCTCAACTTCGTATTCTCTGCCACCTATGGAGAAATACCCATGTTCTAGTATTCTCTTGACTTCGTATCCTCCATTTATACAGGGTGGAAACACGGATGGCCGGTT
The DNA here is from genome assembly GCA_003427395.1 of Chara braunii. Lineage (NCBI taxonomy): Eukaryota > Viridiplantae > Streptophyta > Charophyceae > Charales > Characeae > Chara > Chara braunii. The sequence goes on along the minus strand of BFEA01000010.1, from coordinate 1,981,266 downwards.
AGGAAAAGCGTGGCCCTCTGTAGCAGTTTGGATGCGTGAAAGACATGATAGGTCTTTAGGTGTGGGGGTACATCAACTTGGTATGACAGTTCATTTGTGTCCCCTATCACCTTGAGAACTTCCCAGGGTCCATAATAGACAGGCAACAATTTCTGAGATATCCTTCTTCAAGGGAGAATCCGTTGGAGTTTACCCACACCAAGTCACCTTCTTTAAACTGAGTTGGTCGGCGATGTTTGTTTTGCTTGTTCAATCATTTGGACTTGGGCTTTCTTTATATTCTCCTTTATTATGGCAATATCTTATTCATACAAAATTGCAAATTCTCTCGTAATTAGGGGTAGTCGTCCGACTTGTTATTTGGTTAAAGCATCAATAGGGCGTTGCGGCTGCCAACCTTTATGCAGTGCATTGGGTGTCCTACCTGTGACAATGTGAACATTGTTGTTATATGCACTAGCTATCTTAGCTAAGTTCTCATCCCAATCAATCTGGTCTGGCCGAACATACATGTGTAGAAGTTGTTGGCATAGCTGATTCATCATCGCAGTTTGACCATTGGTTTCAAGGTGTCAACCTGATGACACGGTCAACTTGGTGTCGCAGCCTTCCATCAGCTTTTGCCATTGTTGGCATGCGAACCGTACATCCCTATCAGATACGATGGTTTTCGGAAATCCGTACTCGAAAACCCATGGCATCTGAAACTTCTGGATGACGAGTTCCGTCCAAACTTCAGATAGTAAAGGAATGAACATTGCATATTTGGAGAACCTGTCAACAATCACCATTACCTCACTATTCTCATTCCGACTCTTGGTGAGACTCGTGAAGTCAATGGAGATGGAGTCACCTGGCTCACTTGGAATTGGGAGCGGTCTGAGCAGTGACAAAGTATTTTAATGAGACGTCTAGTTTCTCGGACAGACATGATAAGTTCTCACATAGGTTAGTATATCTTCTTTCATTCTTTGCCATTCAAAAAACTCATGTACATTAGCAAACGTCTTCTTAAACCCGAAGTGACCCTCAACATCACGACATTCCCCGATAATCAAACTTCCAATTTCTTCTTCGCGAGGGATGTGGATTATTTCTTTAGTATTGTCAATAAAAAAGAGTATGTCATCAGACATGCGATATTTAGGAAAGAGTTCATGACTTTCTATAGGGTTTGAATGATAGGACTCCAAATAAGGTCCCCTGCATACCCTTGCCGAATCCGATCTTTCAACTCAGTCCCGACGTCTAGATAGGTAACAATAGTGCCAAAGAAATCATAACATCTGGACAAAGCATCAACGACAACATTAAACTTCTCTTTTACGGTTTTCAATTCAAATCAAAGGTGTACATGAATGCAGACCATCTTACCAATTATCGGACAACCGGGGTTGTGTTTTGATCCACTTCAAGGTCGAGTGATCCGAGTAAACGGTGAAGTATCTTCCAAGCAAGTAGTGCTTCCTAGTGTCCAATGCTTCAACTAAGTCATATAACTCCCTTTCATAGGTGAAGTTAGCTACTTTCTCTAACGGTAGGTGCTTAGACATGAACTCTATGGGTCTATAGCCTTTCCCATTATCTTGTTGTAGCACTGCCCCAATCCCATACCAACTCGCATCAGTCGTGACAATGAAAGGTAGAGACAGATCAACAATTTTCAAGACAGGGTAGTGACTTCGTACATGCTTGAGTTTCTTGAACGCTGACTTGCAATCTTTGTCCCATAACCAAGGTTTTTCTTTCTTTAGCAACCTTCTCGTAGACGCAACTATAATGAAAAAGTTCCTTACAACTTCCTATAGTAGCTAGCAAGTCCTAGGAAGAATCGCAACTTAGTGATGGTCTTGGGTCTGGGCCAATCCCTAATTGTTGTATTTGTTTTTTTCTTCTAGCCTTGGTCTTTCTTCATTTACTACGTGTCCAAGATAAAGTACCTCAGACTTAGCAAATCCTGACTTCTTAGGGTTCAATTTATAGTTACCTTCTCTTAGTTTCTGCAGAACCACTCCCAGGTGTTTCTCATGATCCTCCAAAGTCTTACTATAGACGAGGATGACATCGAGATACACGACGACGAACTGGTCAAACCACTATCGAAACAGTTAATTCATCGATCGTTGGAAGGTGGTTGGCGCGTTTGTTAGGCCGAAGGGCATCACCACAAACTCATAGTGCCCATACCTAGTTCGAAATGCCGTCTTGTTTTGATTGTCAGGTGCCACCTTAATCTGGTGGTGGTCAGACTTTAGATCAATTTTGCTAAAGTACGTGCAACCCTGCAACTGATCAAGAAAACAATCAATTCGAGGAAGGGGTTCCACGTTTTTCACAGCGACGGAATTCAGTCCTCGATAGTCGATGCACAGTCTAAGTTATCCTTCTTTCTTAGGCACAAATAGTACAGGAGCGCCGTATGGAGAGAAACTTCGCTTAATCCATCCCTTCTCAGTGAGTTTTTGCAATTGTTTCTTTAGTTCTCCTAATTCCCGCGGGGACATACGGTAGATCGGTCCTTTGGGAATCTTATTTTTGGGAATAATTTCAAGGGTCTGGTTTATAGTTGGGTAGCACTCCGTACGCGTACGTATTTTGCCGTAAGCGTGCGTACCCAAAAACGCACGTACGCGTACATTAAAAAACAAAAAAAAACAATCTGAAAAAAAAGTATATTGTGCAAAATAGAATACAAGCAACTTTTGTCTGGGAGTCATCCCCAAATTCCCAAGGAAGATCGAGTTAAAAATAAAAAACCTTAAAGAAACTTTAAAAGAATAAAAATTACAAACATAGTTTTTCAATTATTACGATAACATTACCTTTTTTTAGTTTTTGATTTTCCACTCGAGTTCGGTTGGGAATCCGGGGATGACTCCTAGGGGCATGGTCCCACTAGCAAGGGGATAGGATATAAAAAAGTTTGTATAGCAGTTGACTGACCAAAAACCTACCGTGCAGTACTCGTGATCCCACAACCAATATTTTACATGATTTACCCCAAAAAGTAAAAAGATTTTTGTTCCCCTCCTCCTCTCCTTAACACTGGGCACGGCGGTGCAAAGGAAGCTTCCCGCCAAAATATTTTCAATCTGTTGGGAGTATGGCCAACCCCAAAAGAGAGTCGGGTTGGCCATAGGCCCACTGGATAGAAGATTTTCAGTATTTTGCTTGCTGTGCAATTATCTCATTAGGCGGAGCCCTCCTTCAATCACGGAGTATATGGAGGGCGTCATGATCACTACTGATAGAAGTCAAGTTTATTCTAGAAAAATGTGGCAATTGTGTTCACTATTGTTGCAACCACCACCATTGGATCATTTGTGATCTGATGGCTGGGAAGCACTCTGCAATGATTTCCGATGGGAGGTCTTCGTTTTTTTTTTTTTTTTGCCTTTCTCCCTAGGCTACAGAGTGGCCCAGGGTCACTTGCCCGACCGGGCCAAAATAATTAAAATAAAAAAACTGAATTGTAATTTTTATTCTAAAGTTGGTGAAGAATTTTGATGTGACCCTGAGGCAAAAGTTGTCCAGTTTATTTTTCTGCATAACATATTTTACTTTCAAAGTTTTTGGATTTCTTTTTTTTTTTTTTTTTTTGGGACCTTCCCTTATCTTGCATGGGCTGGCCACCCGGGACCCAGGCGGCCCGGCTGGTAGCCTAGCTTTCTCCTATTTTTTCAGCCGAGAAATTCGTAATGAACCTGTCAGGCCGCTGCCACTCAGTGCCACACTGAATCGACCACATTCCTATCCGACTACTAATGGGACCATGCCCCAAACAAAAGTTGTTTCTATGATGATTCCGCATAACATATATTTGTTATAGAATTTTGTTTTTATTTTTTCTGTTTTTTGAACTTTTTTCTTTTTTTTATATTTCAATTAATTTGTTTTTTGTGTTTTTTTATTTTCAACTCGAGTTGGGTACAAATTTTTGAAATAAGTCTCAGGCAAAAGTTGTTTGAAATATCATTTTGCATAGCATATTTTTTTCTCAGATTTCTTCGTGTCGCCTGTACGTGTCGCGTACAGGAATACGTGTACGTGTGTACGCGCAACCCATGTACACGTATGCCGTGCCACCCAACTTTATAGCACATTCAATTACTCCCGTTGGTTCTTCTTTTTCGTGACCATACGTTGGAAAGAAGGAAGACTAATACAGTAGAATGACAGTGATGAGTCAGAACCAAACTTGTGAAACAACTTAATTGATTTCACTTCAGAATTCTCATCGTTTACTTGACAATTTTATCCCTAAACTTGACATATGGGTCGGATTCCTCGTGCCAATTCATGCCTTGGACGAAGTCAAATGCTAAGTTCTCCAACTAGGAAGGTTACCTCATGCAATATCCGCTTATCTTCCCGAGTACGGAAATAACACCACGCAATCGACATACTGAAAGACAGTAATGGTGGTCTGATTAGCTAGCATAGACGTGATAGGTCTTGGTAGGTTTTGCACTCTCATCCCTAAGTGCAACTTTTGAATTGCCTTCTTAAAGATGTAGGGTCGTGTAGACCCAGAATCTAATAAAACACAAACTCTTGTTCGTGCAATCTCAACATCTGCAATCAATTCACAACCGAGTTCATCAAAGGAATCACCCAGTGAGACAAAACACAAAATTTTTTCAGGGTGGACTGGGTGAAGGGCCGACGAAGAGTCATCCTCTGCCACGGGAGTTGGAGGGTTGAAAGGGGTTGTGGCACTGTCTTAACCAAACCCTCCGGCCCAGTAGAAGCAGATGCTACTCCTACTGGCTGCTCCTAGTGCCACACTTAAGGCACTGTCGATTGTCCATGTGCTCTTACCATTCCTTCTGGGTCAGACCCAATTTTTCCCAGGGCTGGTTAAAAGCAATTGTCAGGATGTATGGGGAAGGAGCATGGCCTCTTCTTCTTGAATCCCCCATTGTTGGAGCCTCCCTTGTCAACCACCATGGCGGTGACGTCACCCTTTCCTGACTCACCACCACTACTCGTCTCACCCTCGATTTCCTCAAGGGTCCACCATTCCATGGTCTCATCGTCGAAAATGACAAGAGTGTGGTCTCGTCGTTTCTGGCTCCACAAATTATGTTTCCCGTTCCCACTCCCACTCGATTGCACCCCCCTTACAACGCCCGCGAAAGTTCCTTTTACATGTGTGGTCATGTGTTGTCGCTGTAGGGAAAGGGCCCAGAATTGTCGATAGTTGTACTTTCCAGACTTGGCTTCTGCCACAAGCTGTCCATGTATTGGTTTTGGTAGTGCGCGCGAGTAGATGTACAGTACCTGGTTGTCTTGTAAATTAAGTCTGGGTACCTGCAAGAGACAGTCAACCTCACGCGACAGGGTCTCCATACTAGACCAACATTTTTCTCCAATGGTAGTGAGTTCATCAAAGGCCTTGTCAGTTGTCGTCCTGTTCATGAATCTCTCCTTCATTTTCTGGACTAATTCCCGAAGTGTCATTATCTTAGCCCACTCATCGAAGTCCTCGAAGCCAGATAGGACCCACTCCTTCGCTACTTCTCCAAGACAGGAAGTGGAGAAGGCTACTTGGCTGTCTTCAGCTACAGGACTAGTCGAACAATAAGTCTGTATTTCGACAATCCACAATAAAAGATGCTCTCCCTTCTTTCTGTTGTAGGTGAACGACAATTTCAGCTTTACCTTTTCCTTCCTTTTCGGCTTCTCCCCTCCTTCTTCTGTCTTTGCGGGTTCTTTTTTGGGAGATTTCGATTCTTTGTGGTAAGGGGATTTCATGGCGTCCCTCATCAATTTCTCTTGGGGTTCTTTCTTCTTCCCCTTCGTTCCCCACCTTGTTCTTCCCTTTGACCACATCAGTCACCGTGTGGAGTTCGGCAGTTACATGTCGCTCTTAGCTTCGAGGTGGGCAAGATTTAGCATCATATTCTCAATCAAAGACGCGAAGTCAGTTTCCGATCCCACATTGAACTTTTGTTTTATTTCTTCCACGTTTTTAACTTGTTGTTCTTTTTCTTTTTTCTGCCTCATGTGCGCTTCCTTTCTCCTCTTTTCAGCTTCCAATGTATCTTGCAGTTGTTTGATATTGGCATCCATAATTTCTTCGGCCAGTTCTGGTTCATCTGTCTTCTTACTTGGTCCTCCCCTTTCCACCTCCTTAATTTTGTGTCCAGCAATCCTTGCAAGTTGTTCCGCCACGTAGTTATCAAGGTTCATGTGAGCCTAATTAATAGTCTGTTGTACACGACCGCTGACTTCCAGCAATGCAACAACAGTATCAGCCTTCTCAAGTTTGCTTTCTGCAGCACGCAGATCGAACTGGCTGCATACATGCTGCTCCGCTTCTGGACCAGAGTCGTGCAACTCAATGAACAGCTAGCGAACAGGGCCGAGCATCTGCGCTCGTTTGGCCTCAATTTGTGCTTTTGTTTTCACATGTTCTTATCTTCCTTCTTCTTCATCAGCAAAAAAGGTAAGAGGAATAGGAAAGAAGTAGGGAATGAACAGGGTCAGAATGGATGCCTGCAAAGGACAGTCAGGTCAGCAGGTAAGAATGCCGCATAATAAACTTAAAAGTTAAAACGACACTTGTAAATTCCACGGCCTCACCACCAACGAAGTTTCAATAATACAGCAAGAAGTGAAGGAAAAAAAAAATACAGGGTCGAAAATTTTCAAAAATTCTAAGTCAATTATCTGCTAATTTTCTGTCTGATGATGTTTTACTATACGGATAGTGGGGGTTCTCCAGCCACGACCAGTGAGATCAAGACAACAAACAATGGTGAGTGCACTATCCACAAGACAGCCCACGACAGGTGAGTACACAAAGTCGATCAACAACACATCAAAACAAACAAGTGTTAGCTGCTCTCCTTCACTGTCTTCTTGTAGATAGCTTTGTGACCAGACACATTGTAGCGGTACCCTTTCTGCCTGGCAATGAGGCCGGGCCTGTTTCAGGCAGTCGGCCTGACCCCGGTCCGGTATTGGGTTACTCCGGCCTAGACCTAGGCCGGTATATCTCTCCGGCCTAGGCCCAGGCCGGGTTGGTCATTCTTTCAGTTGTTCATTCATTGAGTCGGGCTGGAGCTTCACTCAACTGCTGCTTCTCATGTGTGTCCATCTCCTCTCTCTCTCACTCTCACTATCTCCGCACATGCCCTCTGCACGTGCGTCACACACATGCCTCGGCTCGTGGCACTACAACATACTCTAATGTTGTACCGCCCGCCAGGCCACACACGTGCTAGGCTTTGTCCACACCAATGTCTGTTTCGGCTCGGCAGTTCTCCACGACACGACAGTACTATCACGTGTTCCACATCAACAAAGCCTTGGTGACACGTCAGCAAGACTTGTGCCAGGTCAGCGTCAATGGCCAGCTAGGCCACGCCAGTGATGGAATACTACTTGGAGCACGTGAGCAATGGAATGCCGCTTGGAAAATGCCGTGTCAACCTGTGTACCCCGCTGCCACTTCAGGGAGGTGCAGCGTCACTAGAGGTATGTCACAGCACTGTGGAGAATGCCACATTATCCCAGGTACCTCGCCGGAAGATGCCACATCATCACCTATGTAACCCGCTGTCACTCAGTAGGCAGCACGTCTCGACAGCAAGAACACCTCTGGAGGAGGAAGCTATCGAGCCCGCGACTTCAGCAGGCCACCATCAGCTTTGGCGCCAAAGGTTTCCTTCTCCTCCCTCCATCCACGTCAGCACTCAAGCTAGCCGGTGAGTTATCAAACAGCGACGAGAGTAGACCATGCCGCTCTTCTCCTCCACAGTCGACTCATCAGGTCCACGTCATCATCGTCATCATCATCATCATCATCATCATCATCATCAAAATACAAGTCTGACAAGCGCAGTATCAAGGTCTCCAAAAAATCGAACATGTAACCATGCGCGTCATACATGTAGTCTCCCAAGGTCTCGAACTCAGAGAAGAGAACGAGGAGAGAGGGAGAAGAGACTGAGAGGAGGAGAAGATAGTTTCCACACGAATCAATGAAGCAGAATTCCCTCTTAGGCCCCCTTACTCTTCGGGCATTTCCTCCCCAATCGCCACGTCTGCAATACAGTTCTCCCCTGATGATCTTTGACATACACATCGGGCAGGTCACAGCCGGGCGCCCATCCTCCAGCCATGTTAGCAGCAGCCAAGGAGGATGGCGCAGATCCTCCTCTTGGAGACGAGCAGCAAAGTAAACGCGTCGTCAAAGGTATGCCCAGGTAAGCTTCTCCTCATCACTCATGCCAGTCTCACCGTCCAGATCCCCGTCCAGATCCTCCTCCTCACCTACACTCCCATCAACATCGAACTCAACGCGGCTACGGCCACGTCAGCATAATCACCCTCAAGGCTGGCGCCTGTACTCACTATCTGGCACCAGCATAAAGCTCCAGGATCCTTGCGTCGTCGCGCCAGCATCAAGCCAGCGCCAAGCAGAAACCGCAAGACTGAATGCTCTCCAAGCAGGGGCTGGGTCGACTTGTACTGTTGACTCACGTTGACCGGCCTCTCGTCTCCTCGGGTCGACGACCCAGATCAATCTGAAGCCAATGGCCTGGATGCAGTACAGTTGCAGATTTCCCATGTGTCCCACGTGGACCGGATTCTTCTGGATACCTGCGGACAACCAAAGATGTGCATCTGATCGATGGCCGTGGCGGGTTGACTTTGACTCTTGGGCCTGGTCTCCCGTACTTGGGTTGACTGTTGACTTTCCCAAGGTCAAGCATCGCCCGTAGGGCCTCTGAAGGCCGATTTTGACTTGGCCCAGGGTACCCCTTGGCCTTAGGCTTTTTGTCCAGGCGTTTCTCACACCTGGGTGTGACTTTTGCCCTCTCGTGCGCACCTCTGACCACAAGTTACGACCCCTGGCCTGCGTTCACGCAGATTCTGAACTTGAGTTATTGCAGGAGGAAGAATGGGGAGGAGAGGTACAGGCGGAGTGGCGGAAAAGGAGGAGAGTGCAGGGAGGGTAGAACTGGGGAAAGACTAACCGGCAGAGCAGACTGCCGCAGACTGGCACAAGAGCCCAGTCACGGGTTGGGTTGCAGAGAAAAATGAGTTAAGAAGCAGGGGTTGACTACGGTAAGAAGCTGCAGACTGGACACAATTAGTTTGGGGGTGGACGTGGAAGCAACACAGATTGTGTCATGTGTGTGTGTGTGAGTGACAGAGAGAAAGAGAGAGATTTACGAGCATGATTATGATCTTATCCGGCTTCTAAGATGTTTCAGTTGGTATGTGACTGCTTTCCTGAAAATCTAGCAAGGAATATGAGTGTAAAACCAAGTTGCGAAATCACACAGATGTCCAAGTAGTTGTGTCCAAGCAGAGAGTACAAATGCACTGAGAAAACCATCCATATAGAGCAATACAATGAAGTAATGAGTCAATGTCCAAGCCCGTACACCACACCAACACGGTATCCAAAGTCGCTCCTCTCTGTCTGGCGCCCAGCGCCCAGCCTACTCTACCCGACTATCCTACCTACATCTGGTTCACGCAACAGGCCCACTTCGACTCTCGAAGACCAATGTACATGACTGTCAACGCCATAGCCGACCTCTCTTCATGCACCAGGTACGTATCTCGTCACCCTCAATCAGACCTTGATTACCCCACACTGCGCCTCTTTCCCTGAAGACCACCAGATCACCGCTGCACCCCCTGGCGCCCAGCAGCCCGGCTATGGCTGCCTGCACCCCGCTGCCCTGCAGCGCCTCACCTCACCACTACGCACCCCGTCAGCGCCTTTGGCAGCAGCACAGCATCAAGCGAGAGCGCAGCAGCACTTCCGCATTGCCTGCGCTGGCCAGAATGCCTGGCCTGGGCTTCCTCACTTCTTTTATGGAAGTGGCAGCCTCCTGGATGCTGCGTGTGGCCTGGCTAGAAGCGTCCAGAAGCTTCCGGTTTGGCCTCAGACCCTGCGCCTAGGCCCGAGACTACAGTTGAGGGCCTGGGCCCTTTTCAGTTGGGCACGGCCTGAGTCTCCGGACTTGGGTTGTTTGCTGCATCTGTGCAGGGCTCCCAGGCAGGTACGTCGGCAGTACTGCTTTTGCAAAGGCCGATGGCCTGCTTCCCAATGTATCGGCCCTGCTTTGTGTGTGTGTGCCAGGTGCAACTGTCAAGGCCTGGGCCAACTGTATGACGCAGCTTAGTGAGGCTCATGCGTCTACCCAACCAACTGGCGTGCTGCAAGAGCCTGAATACCCACATATGAAAATGTCGAATTTTGGCCTCTGGCGAATATTCAGGCCCGCCTTCATTTAGGGCAGGTACTCAGCTTGCTGGGGGCCTTAGCCCAGAACATGTGATGTCTGATAGGGCCCCTTGAGGGCTTGTTCCTCACATTCCATCCCCCTTAGCTTCGAAAGTCCGCTGAGATGCTTCATGCTGGTGCCTTCCCGTTCAGTTTCTTCTCATAATCTGCCATGATCTGAGGAGTCTTCTTGACAAGTTCCTCTCTTGAAATCCATCGATCTTCCTTAGGATCAGTATGATGCCTGAAATGTACTCTGTATTCCCTTGCAGGTTTAGGAGGTCTTCCCCTGCCAGGTGGCTTGGGAATAGGCGTGTCTCTGTGATCCAGGATATCGTCGAGTCCATGTGGCCATCCATGGTTGGGGGCAGCATAGATCTCCGTGATGGGAACTGTGCTGTCTCAGCGAAAGGTGCAAGCTTGGAGGCGTGAAAAACAGGGTAACTGCGTAGGTGACCAGGGATACGAATGACGTACTAAGGACCATCCAAATCATTCCCCACAATATCCAAAACTTCCCAGGGACCGAAATATTGTGGCATTAGATTCCTAGAGATGCCAAACTCCTATCCCAACTCACTAGCCTTGACCCGGACACGTTCCCCTACCTGAAATGTGGACTGTCGACGTTTCTTATTCTCATAAGCAATCATGGCTTCCTGAGATTTCTTGATGTGTTCGACAGTCTACTGCAACAATTTCTCGTACTAGACACCAAATTCAATGGTTCCAGGAGTTGCAGCAGTTCGGTTTACAGGCAGGAGGAAGTCTAGAGCAAATCTAGGCTTCCATCCGAGATGCAGCTGATTTGGGGTGACCCCGGTGGTGCTGTGTACAACGTTATTGTACAGACTGGCGATGAGAGGTAACTTCTCATCCTAGTCATCCTGGTTGGGTTTGATGCAATGCCTCAGCAGATGCTGCACCACACGGTTCATCTGTTCAGCCTGCCCATTTGCTTCAGGGTGATTCCCAGAAGTCATCTGAAGCTGGTTGCCGATCTATTCAGCGGCCTTCTTCCACATCTCGCTGGTGAATCGCACATCTCTATCACTAACGATTCTCTTTGGTTGCCTGAAATCACGCACCCAGTTATCCATGAATAACTTAATGATGTGTTTGGTCCTGGCGGTCTTTGGCTTGGCAACTAGTCTAGCAAACTTAGTAAGCCTATCAACTATGACGAAGATGTGCTGCTTGCCATTCTTGCTGGTCACGAGAGTATCCATGAAGCCCATGGAGATGTTCTGCCCTGGGCCAGCAGGAATGGGTACAGGCTTGAGTAACCCAAGCAGAGGTTGAGTCCGCGGCTTATCCGGCTAACAGACCTGACAGGTCTGTACGCACTTATTTGCATCGTCTAGCATGTTAGGCCACCAGAATCGTTGTACTAAATTGACACTAATCTTCTTGTAGCCGAAATGTCCCGTTGCATCGCGACCCTCACCTAAAAATAAACTACGCAAAATCTCCCTAAATGGAACAACCAACCTTTTAAACCCTGCCTTTTCAAGAAAGAGTAACCCATCCACCATCACAAACTCGTCAGAGGTGGCCTTGTCTTTGGCTTGCAGTTTGTTGATGATGTCCATCGTGATGGGATCTTCCTTGTAGGTTTCCCTCAAAGATCGAGTAACGTCCTCAGACAAGCCAAACTCATAGATCAGCGCACCTAGGTAATCTGCCCTTCGAGACAACGCATTCGCAACCTTGTTGTACTCTCCCTTCACATAGTCTAATTTGTAGTCATACTGATTTATGACTTCAATCCAGCGTTTGAGTGCATCGGAGAGAACAGGTTGGGTCTTGATCCACTTGAGGGTCTGATGGTCAGTTCACAAATAGAAGAACCTTCCTAACAGATAGTACCTACAGTGGACAAGTGCCTTGTAGAGAGCATAAAGTTCCCTTTCGTAGGTGGACTTTGACAACTTCTTTGATGACATCTTTATGCTCATATACTCGACCGGTCTCAACTTTTTTCCTTCCTGCTGAGCCAGCACTGCGCCAATGCCATGGCTTACATCAGTGGTTACAACGAATGGCCTCTGCGGGTCAGATACCATGAGAACTTCATGGTGTGTGAGAGCATGCTTCAATCGCTTGAATGCTGCCTCACGCTCGTCAGTCCAGTCCCATGGTGTGTCAAGTCGAGTTAGATCAGTCAAGGGAGATGTGATCGTGCTATAGTTCTTTACGAAATTGCGGTAATAACCACACATTCCCAAAAATGATCTGACCTCAGTCACAGGCTGGGGTCGTGGCCAGTCCCTAATACTAGCCACCTTCGCATCTTCAGGCCTAATCCCATCCGTGGATACCTCATGACCCAAGTACAAGATTCAAGTGTGTCTGAACTCGCATTTCTCTGCGTTTATCTTATACTTGTGCTGCCGAAGGAGTGAAAGTACTTTGTCTACATGTTGAGCATGCTCCTCGACAATCCTACTAAAGAAAAGTATATCGTCGAGATACACGACAACAAAATTATCTAAGTAGTCATGGAAGATCATATTCATGACGTGTTGGAATGTGCCCGGTGCATTGCAAAAGCCAAAGGGCATTACCACAAATGCGTACAGACCGTACCTGGTCTGGAATGCGGTTTTGTGCTGGTCCTCTAGTCTTGTAGCAATCTGATGGTAGCCGAATTTTAAGTCTATCTTGGGGTAGTACTTACACCCCTGCACCCTATCCAATAGGTCGTCGATGCGTGGTAGAGGCTCTGCGTTCTTAACGGTGATGGCATTGAGGCCTCTATAACTGTCTCTTATACACATCTAGATGTGTATAAGAGACAGCAATGCACATCCTTAGTGTTCCCCCTTTCTTTGGAACAAATAAGACTGGTGAGCCAAAGGGGGAGGTGCTAGGCCAAATCCACCACTTTTCTGTGAGCTCTTTCAGTTGTCCCCGAAGCTCGTCCAACTCGACCAGAGCCATCCTATAGATTCTTCCCTTAGGTGTCTTGCTACCTGGGATGATCTCATGGACAACCTCCTTGTCTACGACTTCTGTAGGCTCCTCAAGCAGATCAGGGTACTTAGCGACGATTGTCTCTATCTCTGGGGGTCTTTTAACAGCCTCCCCTTTTGCAGAGACATAGACTAAGTACATTCCTTCCTCTTGGTTCTGTTTATAATAGTTATAGAAGGCTGATGCGCATAAGCACCCATAGGAGTCTATTAACCTACTGGCTTTATACCTAGCTAGTCTAACGGTCCTCCCATTAGGCAACTCATGCTTCAAAACCTTCTTGTCCCATTCAAACTGGGGCCTGGCAGCCTCGAGGTAGTACATGCCCAACAACATATCAAAGGGCAAATTGTCGCTCACCAGCAATGATATCTTATGGTTTATCTCTCCTCCTGGGTAGGAGAACGTGCAGATCACATCTTTAACATAGTCCTCCACCATCATGCGCTCTTTGTTGGCCAAAGTAGATGCTACCGGTCTACTAAGGCACTTCACCCGGTCCTTTAGGTGCAGTCTATCAACGCAGTCGCGACTTATGAAGCTTCGCGTGGAGCCGATGTCTACAAAGGCGCCGCACTTGCGACCACCCACACCAGCTTCCACAACAAAGTGCTCCCCTCTAGGACCTCTACTTAGTGCCACCCAGGACTCACGAGGGTCCCTTGCCGACCACTCACCCTGAAGGTCCTCTAAGGCTTCAGACACATCCAACGTACAGAGTATAGTTGGATTAGGATGTGCTAGCGAGGTGACTAAGGAGTCAATAGCTTTGGCCAACTCTTGAAACGGGGAGGGTAGATCACCCGCTTCAACAAGAGTAGAAGCAACTACAACTTCTACCGGCCCTAAGTGTTTCTCGGGCCGGAGCTCGTAGAGGCCCCAAACTGAGAAGAAGGATACCCACCCTTAGGAGGGATCTTCTACAAGACCTTCGGGTTCTTGCACTTAAATTGCGTATGGTCGTACTCGCCGCAATTTATGCAAGCACCACACGACCAACGGTCTCGCCACACTTCCTGATCCAAACCGACCCTCACCCAAGCAGCTATTTTGTTTCGGTTGGCGGCTTGCCCCTGACTCCTCTGCTGACCGCCCTTGTCGTGGCCACCTGCCTTAGTCTTAACTACGGCGGCGAGGTTGCTACCCTCAGCACTCTCCTCGCCGTCTAATTTTGAACCCTCCACAAGTTCACAAACATCATCGGTCTCGGTTTGATTCCCTTCGGAATCAACCATTATCAATCAACTACCCTTCTTCTTTCATTCCTGTGGAGTCTTCTTCTTTCTTCCGTCCGTAGTAGGGGTTTGAGCACCACCCAGCGTAACCTCTAAATCTAGGGCCTTTTTGCTGAATGTCTCAAAAGTGTGATACTCTAGACGAGCCTCACTGGCTAATAAGTTCTTGATGTCTGTGGGAAGACATCTCAAGAACATGGTCAACAAGACCTGTGGATCGTACTCCACTCCCGGTATGACAATCAACCGCTCTACGGTTGTGGTCAGCTCTCTCACGGACTTGTACTTCCTAGAGTCAAGTTTCAATAGCCCATCAGTGGCAATTTGCCCCTGCTGAGGGTTGTGCCACCGAGCCTCCACTAAATCCATAAAGCTTTCTAGGGTGTGGGTCTGAGCCCAATCACCCATGTTCCTGCCGAAACCCTTTGAAGCTACCAATCCATTTAGCCAGCGAGCTGCTGAACCCTCTAAGTAGGATGCAATAGTAATCACTTCCTCCTCTACCAATGTCCTCTTTGCCCTCACCCACACTGGCACCGTTCTCAACCACGTGTCGAGAGCCTCATCCTTCTTGTCTCCTGAGAAGGTTGGAGGTGGTTTCAGGGGGATCTTGGGGTACCAAGGTAATTGTTGTCCCGCAGGCGGGACAGGTGGCGACTGTGATGTAGCTCCAGTCGCTGGACCAGAAGATGAAGAAGCAACAGTCTGAGATAGAGTTGCTGCCAATGTACCACTTGGTTGTTGTCCAGACTGAACGACATAGGGGCCTGTCATTGCTGATAATGGAAGCAATGGCAAAGCTGCTGTCCGGATCCCTAGCCTTTGTAGGGCCTGCAAAATCTGGTCTAGGGTGTCCTGCATGGCGTCCATCTTGCTCTTCATGTACGCCTGCATGGACAGGACGCTTGCCTTAAGAATCTTTCCTGTAGAGTTAAGGGTTGCGTCATCTAAACCCTCTAGTGCAGCTAGGTCTGCCTCCCTACTCTCTAGTCTGACTCTTCTCTCTCTAATTTCTTTTTCTCTCTTAGTAGCCTGCTTGAGTTCCTCTTCTAGCCTAAGGCAGATCCTCTCTAGCTGTTGGAGCTCCATCTGCTCCCTTTTAAGATGAGGCGGGGGGCTGGACTGCAAACCCGCCATCTGACTAGCGCCGGTCCCTGACGTATTGCAAACCGACTCCGAACTGGTCGAGTTGGGCGACACACCCTGACCAGAGGTTGATGCAGATGTTGCTGAAGCGGTAGCCATTGCTACCTCGCTAGCTGTTGCCAACGCTCTTGCTTCGGCCGCTGCTGCTTCCCTTGCAGCCTCAAGACTACGGGCCCTAGCTTCGACCCTTAGTCTTCTCTCTTCTCTCGATTGTAGGGCCTGGAACACTCTAGGGATTCTAAGCGATGATAGCCTTGTTATCCTCATCTCGTCAGTTGTACCTCTATCCCCAGCTGATCCACTCATCGGTTAGGCAAACACTGTCTACACTAGAGTCCTCTTTGGGACCTACCGCAGCATACATCTGACCGGTTCTAAAAATAAACAATATAAATTAATGTCCAGCGAGTTACTTAGACTACCGGTCAAGCGGCATCAACAACATCTACACAAACTGTACACATAGTCTAACTCTATTCCGATTAGTTCTGCACAGAAGCATCGAAAAGAACTGACTATGGTAGATTACAGTCCTACTCTAGGCTGTCTACTAGGTGTCAGCAGTCTGTCAACCAACTAATCAAAATAATAATTAGACTAATGTAAGCAGATGTATGCACAATGGAAATGGTAGTGATGTACAATAGAGTTCACAATTGGAATACCCTTCCCCTGTATCCAACGTACCTGTGAGCATCATCAAGCTGCGGTGTCTAAGGTGTGCAACCACGGCACACCCCTGTGCCCGAGAAGTATGCTTATGACCAGTTCTGCCCTTTTGTTTACCCTCGCGTGCAGCGAGCCTTACGTCTAACTGATATGGCTGATCAAGAGGCAATTTAAGGACAGCCCCCGAGAGTCCTCAGGAATTCTTTAACGTCACAATCAGGACGACGATCACAGTCGGTGGACAGTTCAGACCCCAACTAGAAATGTTTATAGGCGGCCTGCGAGCGTCTACGTAAGACTGGTCAGTCCGCACACCCCTTCTATCAGCGCAGCAAAGAGCCTCAATAGACAAAGCAGCAAAGCTTGCGTGTACTACTCCCATGGGTTGGCATGGTGACCATGACCTGTGCTTCGACCAGGGCCCTTCAGAGGCACCGCCCTCTCCTGCCAGATGCGCCACCGGGAAGAATGTCGTCTCTCAAGGAAGAGTGCACACGACTCCTCACCAAAGAGAGGACACTCAAGTTGGACTCACTTCCTCACAGTAAGAAGAGATTGAGAGGATAGATAAGGAATGGGAACAACATACCTGGAGATAACTGCCCCCAACCACAAATTTCTCACCAATTGGGCCGACGTGCATTTCGATGACCGGTTAATAGCCTCGGTACCACCCACAACGCAATGCAGTGCCACCTCAGCCAAAATGCCACGTCAGCATACTCTCATCATCATGCATACACCCGTTGTCGCCACAGCTCCCACGCTGTCGCCACAGCCTTCCTGCGGCCAGCCTTTCCACCTAGGCCCGCTCAATCAAACCAGCTCCAAAGTATCCTTACTGCACATGAAGCATCGTCAGCGCACCAAGTAACAATGTCGCCGGTGCCAGGTAAGCGGCAATCACGAACCAACTCCGATACCAAATTGCAAGGAATATGAGTGTGAACGATATACAGAAAGCCAAGTTGCGAAATCACACAGATGTCCAAGTAGTCGTGTCCAAGCAGAGAGTACAAATGCACCGAGAAAACCATCCATATAGAGTACTACACTGAAGTAACGAGTCAATTGCAATGAATCCAGATCGTGAAGACAATCGTCAACAATGCAAGCCCGGATGAATGTCAACCAGCTGATGATTACCAATAGTCAAAATCGTGTCCAGACAGAATGAGATGAGATAATCATACACAGACGAAGGAGAGAGGATGGAGATTAGACAAAGGAGAGGAAATAAATACAAGGCCCACTCCTGCTTCGGGCTCCCTCCTTGATCACCACTTCAATAATCAATAGTCTGAACGAGTATCTGAAGTAACCTCAATGTGCCACGTGGCACGTCTAATCAGTCCCTCATCAATGCCGAAGCAATGTCGACATGAAGACAACCAGCTAAGTATTCACGATCTCTCCACAATCTTGATCTCCTCGTGAATAACAATAATTAGAACAGCAACACAAATCACATAGCTTCGCCTCGTCAACCAGTAGTACACGTGGCAGCAGCCATGTCAGCGACAGCGCATGGCAGCTGCCACGTCAGCATGCCAAGAAGACAGGTGCAAGCCAGCCACCATGCCGGACCAGCAGCGCGTCGCCGTAGACACAATGCCAGCACAGAGCCAGCGCTCAGCCAACTTCGCAGCGTCGAGCCAGAGTCGTCGTCAATGCGTGAAGACAGCATCGACGTAAGACAGAATGAATGTCAAAGCCAGGAAGTCAGCGCTTATGTAGCGTTGATGCCAAGTTTGGACCTCGGATGCTGCATCCCTCAATCGTCCAAATCTCAATGCAAACGAGGGCCCAGATTGGTCTGAAACCGAATTCCCTCCGGCCTGGATGCTGTCTGGGTACCTGCGCACAATAAGTGAGTGTATCCAACCAACGGCCTGGGTGCGGTACCTTTGACTCTACAGTTGACTTCGACCCTTGAATTTCCTGTGTGCAGCGTTCGGTCACACAGCCATACGCGACAAACTCAGGCCTGGGCGTGTCTTGGTCACACATTGCCTGGGGCTGAGTTCTGGGCCCCAGGATACTTCTAAACAGGGTTACTACATTCCTGCCGCCCCATTTTCGAGTTCCACCGCAGAAATATTTAAGACTTCAACCCTCGTTCATAAGCAACGACAAAATCAGGAGCAGTTTCAAGTAGTTCTCGTTTACTAAACCATCTGTCCTCTGATGGTGCTTGAGACTTAAAACGTACCTTGAACTGCTTCTCAGGTCAGAAGTAACCATGCTCTATGATTCTGTCTACCTCATATCTGCCTTCCATTGATGGCGAAATCATAGAGGGTCTGTTTGGAAATTTATTCCCTTCTACATAGGGCAACAGTTTGGACGCGTGAAAAACAGGATATGCTTTGAGATGAGGGGGAATATCAATGCGATAAGACGGTCCCTCTGCATCTCCTATTACTTTGAGAACTTCCTAGGGTCCGAAATAGACAGGCAAAAGTTTCTGAGACACATCTTCTTCTAAGGAAAACTCTTTGGACTTTACCCAGACGAAATCACCTTGCTTAAATGTAGATGGTCGACGATGTTTATTCGCTTGTTCGATCATCTGGTCCTGAGCTTTCTTTAAATTATCTTTTACCTTCTTTATGTCTTCTTGAAACAAAACTGGATACTCTCGTGTTCCTGGAGGTAACCTAAGGAACTGGTCCCGCGTTAGCACGTCAATGGGATGCCTAGGTTTCCACCCCTTATGTAGTGCATTTGGTGTACGACCCGTAGCGGTGTGAACACTATTATTATATGCACTGGCTATTTTGGGTAAGTTCTCATCCCAATTAATCTGATCGGGTCTCATATACATGCGCAAGAGTTGTTGGCACAATTGGTTCATCTTCTCACTTTGTCCATTCGTTTCAGGATGTCGCCCCGACGACATGGTCAAGCGTATACCGTATGCTTCCATCAGCTTTTGCCATGGCATACTTGTGAACCTTGCATCACGATCAGACACAATGGAGAGGGGAAACCCATATTCAGTCACCCATCGCATCTGAAACTTTGGATCACAAGTTCAGTTCTTGCTTCAGAAGGTAAGGGAATAAACATGGCATATTTAGAGAAACGATCCATAACAACCATTACTTGACTATTGTCATTACGGCTCTTGGTGAGGCTCATGAAATCAACTGAGATGGGCTCACCTGATTCACTCGGAATTGGTAATGGTTTCAGGAGACCAAGCGGATTCTCATGTGAAGGTTTGTTTCTCTGACACACCAGACAGGTATGCACGTAAGTTATTACGTCTTCCTTTAATCCCTTCCATTCAAAGTGCTCCCTAACCTCTGCGTAAGTTTTCTTGAATCCAAAATGACCCTCAGAATCGTGACATTCCCCAATTAACAGACTTTTAATTTTTTCCTTGCGAGGAATACACAATCTTTGTTAAGTCTGGTCTAACAAGGAAAGCAAACCATCGGTTATACGGTAGTTGGGAAGTAGAGTTGGGTCTTTTGCCAGGACATCAATGATAGGCTTCCAAATAAGGTCAGTGGCATATCCTTGCCGAATTCTACCTTTCAAATCACTCCCAACATCCAAATAAGAGACAATTGCACAAAAGAAATCACTCCGTCTGGACAATGCATCTGCAACCACATTAGACTTACCTTTGATCGTTTTCAATTCAAAATTGAAGGTATCAATAAACGCAGACCATCGTACCAACTTCTCAGATAGCCTAGGCTGTGTCTTTATCCACTTCGGAGTAGAGTGGTCTGAGCACACAGTAAAGTGCCTCCCTAGTAAGTATTCTTTCCACGTGTTTAGTGCACAGACTAAGGCATACAACTCCCTTTCATAGGTGGAGTTGGCAACCTTTTCCGACGACAGTCGTGCAGACATAAACTCTATGGGCCTGTAGCCCTTGCCGTCATCCTGCTGGAGAACAACACCAATCCCATACTGACTTGCATCAGTAGTGACAATGAAGAGTAGAGACGGGTCATCCATTTTCAGAACTGGGTAATGAGTCAATGCATATTTCAACTTTTTGAACGAAGACTTACAGTCTTTGTTCCACAACCAAACATTTTCTTTCTTCAATAATTTTCTCATTGGTGTGGCGATCAGTGAGAAGTTCCTAACAAACTTCCTATAATAACTTGCCAAACCAAGGAAAGATCTTAGTTCAGTTATCGACTTAGGTCGTGGCCAATCTCTAATTGCTGATATCTTTTTTTCTTCTCGCCTTAGGCCATCTTCGTTTACTATATGTCCTAAGTATAAGACTTCGGACTTAGCAAATTCAGACTGCTTTGGATTTAGCTTGAAGTTGCCCTCACGCAACTTTGCTAACACAAGACATAGGTGTTTCTCATGATCTTTTAGTGTCTTACTATACACTAGAATGCCATCGAGATAGACAATGACAAACTGATCCAACCATTGACCAAAGAGTTCATTCATAGATCTTTGGAAGGTCACTGAGGCATTAGTCAGTCTGAAAGGCATTACCACAAACTCGTAGTGTGACCATACCTTGTTCGGAATGCAGTCTTGTGTTGATCTGCGAGATCCACCTCGATCAAGTGGTATCTAGACTTCAGATCAATTTTACTGACGAACTTGCAGCCCTGCAACTGATCCAACAAGTCGTCAATTCATGAAAGAGGTTCGACATTCTTAACAGTGACGACATTCAACCCTCTATAATCAATACAGAGACACAACTCACCTTCCTTTTTAGGCACAAATAGGACAGGAGCACCATAAGGAGAAGAGCTAGGGCGAATCCATCCTTTCTCTGTTAAGTCCTACAGTTGTTTTCTGAGTTCCTCAAGTTCCCTAGGAGACATTCTGTAGACAGGGCCCTTGGGAATTTTACTGCCAGGAATAATTTCAATAGTGTGCTTTATAGCACATGCAGTTATTCCTGTTGGTTCGATTTGTAGATCTTTATACTCATCCAAGAGTTTCTCAATCAAAAGAGGGCAGAAAGTAGAGTATTCTCCTACTTTCTTTACTAAGACCATAATTACTTCCTATTCCAATTTCTTCTTTGAAACCATTGAACGAAATGCTGGATAACTCATACAACAGAAAGAGAAACTATAATCAGAGCCAGACTTATTATACAATCTGATTGATTTCAATTCAGTTTGTGCGTCACGCAATTGCACAATCTTCTCTTTGAAATTGATATCTGGGTTGGCTTCCTCGTGCCGGTCCATTCCCAGAATCAAATCAAAAGGTAACTTCTTCTCCACAAGAAAGGAAACCTCGTTAACAATCTTTTTTCCTTCCTTGGTACGGAATCGACACTTCACATGATCAACATATTGCGAGACAGTGATCATGCTTTTGTAGGATACACGTGGTCGAGACAAATTCTTTACCTTCATTCTGAGATGCAACTTGCGGATTGCTTTCTCGGATATGCAGGATCGCGTGGATCCTCGGTCCAACAGTGCACCTACGCATGTACGTGCAATCTCTACATCCGCGAGTAGTAGGTCACCCTTAGACTTCGATTTCTTAGCCCACGAGCTTCGTCATGCTAGCAACTCGTTACCAAGCTCGTCAAGAGAGTCGTCTAGAGAGACAGTACATAAGACTGTTCCGGACAATGGGCCGAAGAAGAACCATCCTCTGCCATGCGAGTCAAAGGGTTAGAAGGGTTAGTAGGAACCTTACCTTCATCTTGTTCCAAGCCCTTAGACTCAGTAGGAGCAGATGCTACTCCTACTGGCGGCTCGCTTTTGGGTTACGGATAAGTGGGCACCATGCAATCGCATGCCCTGCGGTACCACACTTCAGACACTGTGCATTATCCATTCTTTCCTGCCATGTTTCCTGTGACAGGCCCATCTTTTCCCATGGCCTCCCGACCGCAATCCCGGGCTGCTCTGGGAACGAGCGTGGCTTCTTCTTCTTTACTGGCGGTCGTGGTCCTCCCTTGTTGACCACGACAGCAGTGACTTCCCCCTTCCCGGAATCAATGTTGCTTGCCACACCCTCGGCCTCCAATGGCCACTTCTCCACAGTATCGTCGTCAAAGACGATGAGGGTGTGGTCCTGACGCTTTTGGCGCCAAAGTATCCGCTTACCTGTACCTGCACCACCACCATACTTCACAACAGACGCATACGAATTATTTACCTAAGAAGTCATTTGTTCTCGTTGGAGAGCAAGGTCCTGAAACTGCCTATAATTGTACTTACCAGATTTCGATTCTGCCATGAGTTGTCCATGAATGGGCTCGGGCAGAGCGCGGGAATAGATATACAAGACTTGGTTGTCTTGCAGGTTTAGTCTAGGAACCTGCAACAACCGATCAACTTCCCTTAACAGTGATTCCACAGAGGTCCAATGTTTCTGACCTATTGTGGTGAGCTGGTCAAAGGCCTTATCGATCGTCGTTTTGTCCAAGAAGCGTTCCTTGATCTTGCCAAGGAACTGCTTAAGGTTCAATGTTCCAACGCACTCCCCAATGTCATCGAACCCCGTTGCGTTTGCTTCAGCCATAACCCATTCCTTCGCTTCCCCCCTGAGACAAGATGTAGAGAAAGCAACCTGGGATTCGGGTTCAACAGGGGCCGTACTACAGTACGTTTGTATCTCAGCAATCCACAACAATAAATTTTCAAACTTAAAAGGCAATTTCATTTTTACCTTCTCCTTCTTCTTTGGTTTCTCAGGTTGTGTGGTGGTGACTTTGCTTCCTCTGGGAGACTTCGGCGGACTCGACGGCTCCACTTTCTTCCCTTCTGGTTTCCCAGTCTCTACCTTAAGAGACTTGATGGCATCTCCCATTAGTTTCTTTGTTTTTTCTTCCTTCTCTACTTTGACTTCTTCTATCACCTGATTCTTTCCTTTGACCAGATCGGTAATTGTCTGCAGTCCCATGGTCACCTCATCAATCCGAACCCCATACTAATCAATCTTCATCTTGGGATGAGCAAGGTAAGTCACAAGTTGAGCCAAAGAAACAGCCTGTCCTTCCCCTTCAGTTACAACAACAGTTTGTCTGATTTCTTCTATTTTATGTTCTTGCTGTACATTTCGCTCTTTTTGTCTTCTCAATTCCTTTTTCCTCTTCTTCTCTCTCTCTAGTGCTTCTTCAAGTTGTCTAATATTTTTCGTCCACGGTTTCTTCAGACACAACCCCTTCTCCTTCTTCTTTCCCATCAGCAATCTTGGAGAGTCGATCCATGATATACTTATCAAGTGTCTCACGACACTTGATTATTATATCCTGAACCTGAATGACGTCGGTGTCTGTCTCAGCCAATTCAATAGCATTATGTAATGCTTTTAAGTCAAACAGGCTCCGGATGTGAGCCTCGGCCTCTTCACCGGCATCATGAAGTTCAGAAATCAGTTTGTCTAAACGGACAATCAAGACTTGTTTCTGCTCTTTCACTTGCTGCTTAGTTCGGGGGTCAGGAGTCTCCTCATCAACAACAAACATGAGTGAGACTGGATAAAAGAGAAAGGGAATATAACGAGTAAGCACTGACAATTTCATCGAATTCCAGAGAAAAGACATTGTGATATGCATCTGCCGCACAATAAACAATTAATAAACAATACTTACACAGCCGCACTGATCTACAGCAGCAAGATTTCTAACAACCGAAGAGAAAAATTTATATCCCTAACTATTGCTGTTTTTGTCTGTCTGTGTGATGACGTCCTAATCAAGAGTGTACAGGTACCATGTCAGGCTCGTGTGATCACATACAACACACAAGTAGGCTCAACACCACAACACAGCAAACGACAAGGTAAGTATGCCAACATCAACAGCAAACAGTTTGTCAGCAATCCTTCTTCTTCTTTCCCTCTGTGTCATCCTAGTGTCAATGCGATGTTGCACCCCTCGTGACAGCTGGCACTACAGCTGTCTCGTCAGTCTTTCAATCAGCCGTACCACCATTGTCTTCAGAGTGCTGCTCTTACTTTGCAGACACCTGCCTGCCACGTGTCATCCCTGGAGTGCCAACACAACAGATCCTGCCACGTCGGCATATCAATATCCAATCAACCAGCGGTGGGGATGCCACGTCAGTAAATGTGTCCTCTGTCCTTCGCACGTGCCACTTCCACGTGTCTTGTTGTGATACCGTCGCCGTACCAGCCAATCGAGACAATGTCGCGTCAGCCAATGGAGCCAATGCCACGTCAGCAGGTGATCACCCCGTCAAGGAGACTGGTGTGATGAACCTTCCCTGCCACGTCAGCAGTCAGCCTCGTCGTCCAAGGCCACGTCAGCACCTCATCGGGACCAAGTCGCGCGTGAGATTGCCACGTTAGCAATCTGCAGCGCCAAAGTCCCTGGACGTGGCACAAAGTATGCCATGTCAGCAGGGGATCGCGACCTTAATATTGCGATCCTGGCTGGTCCACGGTCACTCCAGGTCGGGATCCCGACTGCCACGTCAGCAAGCTCGTCGGGATCGAGTCTTCTCGCCAGCAAGTCTTTTCCACGTCAGCATTCCACGTCAGCCTCACCAGCGATCATCACCGTTGTCCACGTCAGATCGCGTAGTCATCACATCATACATGCGCGTGTCACTTACCTGGTGCGCATCATCATCAGGAGTATGCTCCGATACCAAATTGCAATGAACCCAGATCGTGAAGACAGTCGTCAACAATGCAAGCCCAGATGAATGTCAACCACCTGATGATTACCAATAGTCAAAATCGTGTCCAGACAGAATGAGATAAGATAATCATACACAGACGAAGGAAAGAGGAGGGAGATTAGACAAAGGAGAGGAAATAAATACAAGGCCCACTCCTGCTTCGGGCTCCCTTCTCGATCACCACTTCAATAGTCAATAGTCTGAACGAGTATCTGAAGTAACCTCAATGTGCCACGTGGCACGTCTAATCAGTCCCTCATCAATGCTGGAGCAATGTCGACATAAAGACAACCAGGTAAGTATTCCTGATCTCTCCACAGTCTCGATCTCCTCCTGAATGACGATAATTAGAACAGCAACACAAATCACATAGCTTCGCCTCGTCAACCAGTAGTACACATGGCAGCAGCCACGTCAGCGACAACGCATGGCAGCTGCCACATCAGCATGCCAAGAAGACAGGTGCAAGCCAGCCACCATGCCAGACCAGCAGCGCGTCGCCATAGACACACAGAGCCAGTGCTCAGCCAGCTTCGCAGCGTCGAGCCAGAGTCGTCATCAACGCGTGAAGACAGCATCGACGTAAGACAGAATGAATGTCAAAGCCAGGAAATCAGCGCTTATGTAGCGTTGACGCCGGGTCTGAACCCCGGATGCTGCATCCCTCAACCGTCCAGATCTCAATGCAAACGAGGGCCCAGATTGGTCTGAAACCGAATTCCCTCCGGCCTGGATGCTGTCTGGGTACCTGCGCACAACAAGTGAGTGTATCCAACCAAGGGCCTGGGTGCGGTACCTTTGACTCTACAGTTGACTTTGACCCTTGAATTTCCTGTGTGCAGCGTTCGGTCACACAGCCATACGCGACAGACTCAGGCCTGGGCGTGTCTTGGTCACACAGCCCAGTGCAGACCATCTCAGGTCTGAGTTGCCTGGGGCTGAGTTCTGGGCCCCAGGCTACTTCTGAACAGGGTTACTACACAATGTCCTAGCCCGTAGGCCACACCAACACAGTATCCAAAGTCGCTCCTCTCTGT
>BFEA01000010.1:1937006-1947341 GCA_003427395.1 Chara braunii | reverse complement strand
ACCAGAACATCACAACACACATAAACTTGACAATGAGAAGCTAGAACCAGTGAAAGGCACATGCACATGGAGGAAAGATCAACTAAGTGCGAACTGGAATATCACAACATATATTAACTTGACAATGAGAAGATTGAACTAGTGAAAAGGCACATGCACATGGAGGAAAGATTAACTGAGTATGAACCGGAACATCACAACACACACGAACTTGATAGTGAGAAGATTGAACTAGTGAAAAGACACACGCACATGGAGGAAAGATCACCTAAGTATGAACAGGGGCATCACAACACGCATGAACTTGTCAATGACAAGCTTGAACTAGTGAAACGCCTATGCACATGGAGGAAAGATCAACTAAGTATGAACCAGAACATCACAACACACACGAACTTAACAACGAGAAGATTGAACTAGTGAAAAGGCACATGCACATAGAGGAGAGATCAACTAAGTATGAACCGGAACATCACAACATACATGAACTTGACAATGAGAAGCTAGAACTAGTGAAAGGCACATGCACATGGAAGAAAGATCAACTAACTGTGAACCGGAACATCACAACATGCATGACCTGACAATGAGAAGATTCAACTAGTGAAAAGGCACACGCACATAGAGGAGAGGTCAACTAAGTATGAACCGGAACATCACAACACACATGAACTTGACAATGAGAAGCTTGAACTAGTGAAAAGGCAGATGCACATAGAAGAGAGATCAACTAAGTATGAACCGGAACATCACAACATACATGAACTTGACAATGAGAAGCTAGAACTAGTGAAAGGCACATGCACATGGAGGAAAGATCAACTAAGTGTGAACCGGAACATCACAGCATGCATGAACTTGGCAACGAGAAGATTGAACTAGTGAAAAGGCACATGCACATAGAGGAGAGGTCAACTAAGTATGAACCGGAACATCACAACACACATGAACTTGACAATGAGAAGCTAGAACTAGTGAAAGGCACATGCACAAGGAGGAAAGATCAACTAAGTGTGAGCTCGGACATCACAACATACATTAACTTGACAATGGGAAGATTGAACTAGTGAAAAGAGACATGCACATGGAGGAAAGATCAACTAAGTATGAACCGGAACATCACAACACACACGAACTTGACAATGAGAAGATTGAACTAGTGAAAAGGCACACGCACATGGAGGAAAGATCAACTAAGTATGAACCGGGGCATCACAACACGCATGAACTTGTCAATGAGAAGCTTGAAGTAGTGAAAGGCCTATGCACATGGAGGAAAGATCAACTAAGTATGAACCGAAACATCACAACACACACGAACTTGACAATGAGAAGATTGAACTAGTGAAAAGGCACATGCACATATAGGAGCGGTCAACTAAGTATGAACCGGAACATCACAACACACATGAACTTGACAATGAGAAGCTTGAACTAGTGAAAAAGCACATGCAGATAGAGGAGGGATCAACTCAGTATGAACCAAAACATCACAACATACATGAACTTGACAATGAGAAGGTAGAACTAGTGAAAGGCACATGCACATAGAGGAAATATCAATTAAGTGTGAACCGGAACATCACATCATGCATGAACTTGACAGTGATAACACTGAACAAGTGAGAATGCACATGCACATAGAGGAGAGGTCAACTAAGTATGAAACGAAACATCACAACACACATGAACTCGATAATGAGAAGCTAGAACTAGTGATAGGCACATGCACATGGAGGAAAGATCAACTAAGTATGAACCGGAACATCACAACATACGTGAACTTGACAATGAGAAGCTAGCCTAGTGAAAGGCGCTTGCACATGGAAGAGAGATCAACTATGTATGAACCGGAACATCACGACACACATGAACTTGACAATGAGAGGCTAGAACTAGTGAAAGACACATGCACATGGAGGAAAGATCAACTAAGTATGAACCGGGACATCACAACACATATGAACTTTGATAATGAGAAGGTTGAACTAGAGAAAAGCACATGCATATGAAGGAAAGATCAACTAAGTATGAACCGGAACATCACAACACACATGAAATTGACAATGAGAAGATTGAACTAATGAAAAACACATGCACATAGAGGAAAGATCAACTAAGTATGAACCAGAACATCACAACACACATGAGTTTGACAATGAGAAGCTTGACTTAGTGAAGGACACATGCACATGGAGGAGAGATCAACTAAGTATGAACCGAAACATCACAACACACATGAACTTGACAATGAGAAGCTTGAACTAGTGAAGGACACATCCACATGGAGGAAATATCGACTAAGTATGAACCGCAACACTACAACACTCATGAACTTGACAATGAGAAGCTTGAGCTAGTGAAGCACGCATGCACCTGGAGGAAAAATCAACTAAGCATGAACCGGAATATCATCATGTGAGAGTTGAGCCATGCCTGTGTGCGAGACTTGCTCAAACACATGCTCATGGCTCATGTATGCAACCAAGGTTGAAATAAATTGCCATCATGTGAGAATTGAGTCATGTATGTGAGTGAGACTTGCTCAAACACATGCCCATGGCTCATGCATGCAACCAAGTTTGAGATGGAATGTCATCATCTACTATGTGAGTGGAAAGCACAAGCTAGACTAGTCCCAAAACACAAGTCTTGAGCACGAAATCACTTATGGAAGAATCAAAGAATTTCCTACTAGCATATGGGTGAAAATCAAGACTTACATTAGACCAAATCACAAGTATTGAGCATGAGATGATCCATAGAGGAATCGGAGCATCACCTACTAGTATGTGAGTGAAAAGCAAGATCTACACTAGGCTATGTCACAAGATTTGAGCAAAAGATCATCCATGGAAGAATCGGAGCATCTCCTACTAGCATGTGAGTGAAAAGCAAGATCTACACTAGGCTATATCACATGTTTTTAGCAAGAGATCATCCTTGGAAGAATCGGAGGATCTCCTATTAGCATGTAAGTGAAATGCAAGAGTTGAAGTAGCCCAAATCACAAGAATTGAACATGAAATTATCCATAGAAGAATCAGAACATCTCCTACTAGCGTGTGAGTGAAATGCAAGAGTTACACTAGGCTATAGCACAAGATTTGAGCAAGAGATCATCCATGAACGAATCGGAGGATCTCCTACTAGCATGTAAGTGAAAAGCAAGATCTACACTAGGCCAAATTACAAGTATTGAGCATGAGATCATCCATGAAAGAATTGGAGCATCACCTACTAGTCTATGAGTGAAATGCAAGAGTTACACTAGGCTATATCACAAGATTTGAACAAGAGATCATCCATTGAAGAATCGGAGGATCCCCTACGAGCATGTTAGTGAAAAGCAAGATCTACACTAGACCAAATCACAAGTATTGAGCATGAGATCTTCCATGAAAGAATCGGAGCATCTGCTACTAGCATGTGACTGAAAAGCAAGATCTACACTAGGCTATATCACAAGGCTTGAGCAAGAGATCATCCATGGAAGAACCGGAGCATCTCCTACTAGCATGTGAGTGAAATGCAAGAGTTACACTAGGTTATATCACAAGATTTGAGCAAGAGATCATCCATGGAAGAATCAGAGCATCTCCTACTAGCATATGAGTGAAAAGCAAGATCTACACTAGACCAAATCACAAGTATTGAGCACGAGATCATCCATGAAAGAATCGGAGCATCTCCTACTAACATGTGAGTGAAAAGCAAGATCTACATTAGGCTATGTCACAAGATTTGAGCAAGAGATCATCCATGGAAGAATCAGAGCATCTTCTACTAGCATGTGAGTGAAAAGCAAGATCTACACTAGAAGAGTTACACTAGGCTATATCACAAGGTTTGAGCAAGAGATCATCCATGGAAGAGTCGGAGGATCTCCTACTAGCATGTGAGTCAAAAGCAAGATCTACACTATGCCAAATCACAAGTATTGAGCATGAGATCATCCATGAAAGAATCGGAGCACTACCTACTAGTGTGTGAGTGAAAAAGAAGAGTTTGAGTAGCCCAAATCACAAGTGTTGAGCATGAGATCATCCATAGAAGAGTCGGAACACTACCTACTAGTGTGTGAGTGAAATGCAAGAGTTACACTAGGCTATAGCACAAGATTTGAGCAAGAGATCATCCATGGAAGAATCGAAGGATCTCCCACTAGCATGTAAGTGAAAAGCAAGATCTACACTAGGCCAAATCACAAGTATTGAGCATGAGATCATCCATGAAAGAATCGGAGCATCACCTACTAGTGTGTGAGTGAAATGCAAGAGTTACACTAGGCTATATCACAAGATTTGAGCAAGAGATCATCCATGGAAGAATCGGAGGATCTCCTAATAGCATGTGAGTGAAAAGCAAGATCTACACTAGGCCAAATCACAAGTATTGAGCATGAGATCATCTATGAAAGAATCGGAGTACTACCTACTAGTGTGTGAGTGAAAAACAAGAGTTTGGGCAGCCCAAATCACAAGTGTTGAGCATGAGATCATCCATAGAAGAATCGGAACACTACCTACTAGTGTGTGAGTGAAAAACAAGAGTTTGAGTAGCCCAAATCACAAGTGTTGAGTATGAGATCATCCATAAAAGAATCGGAGCACTACCTACTATTGTGTGAGTGAAAAGCAAGAGTTTGAGTAGCCCAATGGGAAGAAGAAGATGAAGACGAAGAAGGAGAAGAAAAAGAAGAGGAAGAAGAAGAAGAAAAAGAAGAAGAAGAAAAAGAAGAAGAAGAAGAAGGGGAAAACGAAGAAAATGAAGAAGGAGAAGAAGAAGAATCATCCTCTTCCTTTCACTCACCTTTTTAATGTCTTGGAGATGGAGTCTCAATCTTGATGAGGCTTTCTTCCTCCTTGCACAAAACACCTCCTTGGCTATGCCCTCCTTCTTCAAGTCTCTCTCCTTCCTCTCTCACTTTCTCCCAAGTTACCACAAGCTTCAATCACCATAGCTATGGAGTCCTCCCCTCTAGGAGGGCAAATGGGACTCCCTCTAGCCTCTCTCTCTTCCTCACACCCACGGGGCTATGGCGGATCACCCCCCTAGGGCCAGCCTCACTACCACTAGTCTCTAGAGCTTCTCACCCTAGCTCATGGCCTCCACCAAACTCCTAAATTAGCATGGGTTCCCCTCTCCTCTCTCCAAGTGAAAGAGTGCTCCTATGAGCTCACTTGGGCATCATGGACACTCCTCATGCAATTGTGAAAATGGCGGACCAAATTCCTAGCTTATGTAGGCTGAAACCAGCAGTCCGGCCAGCCCATGGGCCTCCCCATGTGCCTTGAGGTGAACCGAGGTACCCCCAAGGCAAAATTCCCCCACTAGGCCCGTCCGGAGGTACCCGGGCCTCTTTTTGGCCAAGTACATGCAGTCCAAGTGGTTGGTACCAACTCGGATTGCCTCTTGGCCTACTTCGGCCTCCTTTTCACCTCAAAAATGCTGCCCCCTTGGGTCCTAATGCCCAAGGGGCAACTTTACTTGAGAGAAAAAGACCTAGTGGACCTTTTTCTCGATTTTTTCAGTGTGTACCGCATTTTTGGTAGGCCGAGATATTTTCCCATGGAGCGGCACATTTTCAGCCTTGGATCTGGCTGAGATCGAAAGCCAGCAATATTTTGTGTCACCCCCAAGTAGCCCTTGCTTTAAATTTGAGCTCCTAAGTCCACTTTTTCAATTTTTTGTGCATCTGGTTCTCTTTTTGGCCCAAATGCACACTTTCGTCCTTTTCCCTCTTTTGTTTCTTTCCATTTTGGGTTGCCGCCTCATTTCGAAGCTAGCCGTTTTGAGTCGGCCCACAAAAAACGGTTAGTTCCTCTCCACCATGAGATCTGATCTCAGATCCATGGTCCAAAAGAAAACCGGTCATTTCTCTTTTGCATTTTCTCTCATTTTCTTCTTTTTAATTCAGATTTTGTTGAGAGGGGCCATATCTCTGCAATCCGGTGTCGGGACTGGTGAGTCCCGAATGACTTCTCGTCACTCAAGAGACTGTATATGGTCAATTTGTTCACGACAGAAAAAACCGGAGGCAAGAAGGAGGGAAGGATCGAAGGCATAGGCACAGGCACTAGGAACCTAGAGGTTGCCCAAAGTTGTTGGGACCATTGAACCGAGAAGAAATCGACGGATCGGGAGGCGGCAAAGGACTACAAGAAAATGGCAAAAGCGACCCTTTCCCCGAAAAAGAAGAAGGGCCGCCGAAAGAAGTAATGATATAGGACGCGTGCCGCAAGGAAAAGGGAAGGGAGACGACGACAGGTGAGGTACCGGCACATGAAGATGTAGCCCGGACCAAGGGGGGCCACCGGGATGCGATGCCGAGAGGGCCAAAGGGGCCACAGACCAAGTGAGGACCCGCACTCGGGGAGGACGGTGCGCGGGACGCAAGAAGACATAAGGGAAGGAGGCTGCCAGGAGGCAAAAAAAAAATGGCAAGAGTGTCAACAGGACTGCCGGCGGGACATGTAACGGCAGGACAAAGTGCCGGGACCACACGGGACTAGTAGGCAAAAATATGGTACCAGTGGGACAAAGTGTCGGGGACCATATGGGACTAGGCGACAATATGGTACTAGTGGGATAAAGTGTCGGGGACCACACGGGACTAGATAAAAATGCGGTACCAATGGGGCAAAGTGTCGGGGACCACACGGGACTAAGACCAGTGTCGGGGATTAGTGTCGGGGACTAGTGCGGGATAAGTGGCGGGAACTGTGACGTCCCAAGGAGAAATTGCGGCACGACATGTGGTGCAAAAAAATAAAACAAGTAGCACCGCCACGATCGGGGATCTCGACGACAAAAAATATTAGCACCACTAGTGCAAGCACTAGTGGTGCAAGCACTAGTGGGAGCAAGGGGGAAGGCCAAAAGAAAAATAAAAAGTAAAGAAAACAAGTGCTAGAGGCATGGGAGCAATCCGAAAAATCTCGGATTGACCTCGCCCAAGAAAATGGGGCCAAGAGAGCCAATATAAGAAAAACGGGCCCCCGGGAGAAAATCGGTGCATAGGAGCCTACCGTTTGGGAGGGGGAGAGGCAAACGGTGGCTCCCAAGGGCATGGAAGGGCCACAACTGCAATTCGAGAAATAACAGACTAGCCCTTGGGCATAGGAAGGGCCAAAACTAAGAGGAAGAGGCAAGAAAAGGGCCTTATCCGCTAGTTGACACTTGGCATGCTAAAAGAAAAAGAAAAGAAAAGAAAAATGGGAGAGAGGGTGAGTGAGTTGGCCGTCAGTTGGGACTGCAGCAGGTAGGGACTGACAAGTCCCAACTGTCCACAAGTGGAGGAAAAAAAAAAGAAAAAGAAAAGAAAAAGAAAAAGAAAGAAAAGAAAAGAAAAATGAGAAAAGGGCCTTAATGGCTAATTGACACTTGGCATGCTAAAAGAAACAGAAAAGAAAAGAAAAATGGGAAAGAGGGTGAGTGAGTTGGCCGTCAGTTGGGACTGCAGCAAGTTGGGACTGACGAGTCCCAACTGTCCACAAGTGGAGGAGAAGAAAAGAAAAGAAAAGAAAAAGAAAAGGAAAGGCGGAAAGTCAAAGGGCACTAACGGACGAAAACGACCACCTAAGGAGGGCATTTTGGACCATTCATTTGATTCATTTGGGCATATGGCGGTTACCAAGGACTTTGATTTTCTTTGATTTATGCAGAGAAAATCAAAGAAATTCAAGGCCCCTTGCAACCAAAAAATAACGGATTGCATGGAGGCCAACACACATGTTTTAGGTGCGCCGGAAACCAAAATGGAGACCGGATGCACTTGGGAGTTGGCCGTTTTATTTTCTTTCAGTTGAGGGTTAGTTGTGGGGCACTAGGACAATGAAAAACAGCCCCAACTACAGTCCGAGCTGCAACGGACTGCTTAGGGAGGGGCAAACACAAGTTTTTGGGGCTCCGGGAGCCAAAATTCAGCCCGGACGCACCTAGAAATTTGACGCTGTATTTTCTGTTAGCATGGGGCATGATGTGGCACTGTGGGGCTAGAAGATTGGCTGTGACTGCAGTCCGAGAAATAACAGACTGCATGGGGATGGCTAGGCCTAGGGGAAGTAAGCCACGGCACGCCCAAAAGACTAGAAAACAACGTCGTAGGCATAAGGAAGCATAACAGTAAATGGTGACGGCAAGGCGGGGGTCCCGCGGCCGAGAAAATAAACGGCGCACTCGAGGCACATGGGAACAATGAAATGGGACTGTCGGGGACATGGGAAGTCCCAAATAAAAATTGGGCATCAACCGGGATGACGCCGGGGGCCAAACGGATCCAAATAAAAATTGTCGAAAATTGGGCGTTGTCGAAGGCACCGTCGGCGGGACGGAAAAATGAAACTAGCGTGGGGAAATGGCGGGGACTTGAGGTGTCCCAAGGGGAAACCACTAACCAATATGGAAAATGGTCGTGCAAAGCAAACAGCACCGCCGACATCGAAGGTCTCGACGGTGGAAAATATTAGCACCACTAGTGCAAGCACTAGTGGAGTTTAAACGGGTGAAACGAGAGTGAAAAACAAAGAAAAATAAATAAGGGAGGGATGCCCAGCAGTCCGGGGTATCTCGGACTAGCTAGGCATGGGAGAACAAGAGTCCAAGGGGCTCCAAGCAAAAAATGGGTTGGCCTTGAAAAATCGGAGCCGAAGGGGTTCAAAATGGAGGCTAACGGGAGCAAAAT
Organism: Chara braunii; assembly: GCA_003427395.1. Taxonomy (NCBI): domain Eukaryota; kingdom Viridiplantae; phylum Streptophyta; class Charophyceae; order Charales; family Characeae; genus Chara; species Chara braunii. Next base: position 1,938,655 of record BFEA01000010.1, on the reverse strand, counting down.
GAGCCCCCTAGGGGCATGGGCATGCCAACTTGGTAGGCCGGGATGTAACGGCCAACAGCCGGCCATGAACCTGACCATGGTTAAGGTTCTAAGGCCTAGAAAAAGAATGCACAGCAATTTGACACTTGTCACAACAAAAATAAAATAAAAAGAAAAAAAAAATGAGAGAAAATGGAGGAGAATGAGACAAAATGGGAGAAATAGGTGGAGGAGAATGTGTCGGTCATTGGGATTACTGCGGTAGGGACTGCCAGGTCCCAATGATGACCTCACCCCTCCTAGATTCGAGGAGGGTAGGCCGGATTGTTAAAAAAGAGAAAACCGGTTTTCTTTTGAGCCGTAGATCTGAGATCAGATCTCATGGTGGAGAGAAAACAGCCGTTTTTGGTGAGCCAGCCCAAAACGGCTAGCTCCGGAATGAGGTGGCAGCCCAAAGTGGAAAGAAACAAAAAAATGAAAAAAACGAAACTGTACATTTGGCCCAAAAAGAGAGCCAGATGCACCAAAAATTGAAAAATTGAGCTTATGAGCTCAAATTTGAAGCAAGGACCACCATGGGGTAGCTCGGAATAATAGGGGTCTTGGATTTCAGCCTGATCCAAGGCTGAAAATGTGCCGCCACTTGGAAAAATGCTCCGGCCTACCCAAGGGAGACCGAAACTTGAAAAAATCGAGAAAAGGGCCCACTAGGCCTTTTTCTCTCAAGTGGGCTACCCCTTGGACCTTGGATTCAAGGGGGCAGCATTTTCCAAGGGGTAGGAGGCTGGAAAGAGGCCAAGAGGCAGGCCGAGTTAGTACCAACTACTCGGACTGCATGTACCTGGCCAAAAAGAGGCTCAGGTGCCCCCGGAGAGGCCTAGAAGTAAAAATTGGCCATGGGGGTACCTCGGTTCACTATGGGGGCACTTGGAGAGGCCCATGGGCTGGCCGGACTGCTGTTCCCAGCCTATATAAGCTGGGAATTCAGTCCGCCACACTCACACTTGCATAAGGAGTGCCCATGCTGCCCAAATGTGCCCGTAGGAACTCTAGACTCACTTGGAGTGAAGTGAGGGGAACCCCTACCATTTTGAAAGTGTAGAGGAGGCTATGAGCTAGTGTGGAGGACTCTACAAGCTAGTGGTAGTGAAGGGGGTGATCCGCCATAGCTCCTGGCTAGTGAGGAAGAAGGCAAGGCTAAGAGGGGTCCCATTAGCCCTCCTAGAGGGGAGGACTCCCTAGCCTTAGTGATAGGAGCCTGTGGCAACTTGGAGAGAGAGGAGAAAGGAAGGAGAAGGGCTTGGAGGGGAAGGAAGTCATAGCCAAGTGAGAGGAAGTTCATCAAGAGTAAAGACCCCCATCCCAAGGTTGCCAAGGGGTGAGTGGAGAGATGTCTCCCCTTCTTCTCTCTTCTCTTCTTCCTCTTCTCCCTCTCCTTCACCTCTCTCTCCTCCATCCCCTTCTTCTTCCTCCTTCTTCTTCTTCTTCTTCTTCTTCTTCTTCCTCACCTTTTTCTTCCTCTTCTACTCCCCCTTCTTCTTCTCCCACTTTTTCTACTCATTCCTCCTTGTGTCAGTGAGCTCATGTGAGTGATTTTCTCTCCCATTCTTCATCTTTCACTTGTTCTCTCACTTGGGTGGGAATCGCAACTCATATCTTGGTGTAGTGTA
>BFEA01000010.1:1918802-1932553 GCA_003427395.1 Chara braunii | reverse complement strand
TGCACCGTCTTCCTCCTCCATCACCCACACCCATTCACCATCGCCAACCATCTTGCACCTTCTTCCTCCTCCATCACCCACACCCATCCACCATAGCCAACTACCTTGCACCTTCTTCCTCCTCCATCGCCCACACCCGTCCACCATAGCCAACCTCCTTGCACCTTCTCCCTCCTCCATCACCCACACCCGTCCGCCATAGCCAACCACCTTGCACCTTCTTCCTCTACCACCTCCTTTCACCACCCTAGGGTCGTAGGCAAGGGGGGGACTCCAAGGGGTACGAGGGACCTTAGGTAGGCCGGTAGGATGAGTAAAATAGTAAGGTTGATTAGGATAGGGAACTTTTTTTTTTTTTTTTTTGTCTCTCTCTCTCTTTCTCTCTCTCTCTCTCTCTCTCTCTCTCTCTCTCTCTCTCTCTTCCTTCTTCCTCGTTCTCTCCCATCCTCTCTCTCTCTCTCTCTCTCTCTCTCTCTCTCTCTCTCTCTCTCTACCCCCTTTCATATCTCCCTAGACCCTTAACCTTCACCTCTTTCTCCCTCTTCCTCCCAAATCTTGGCACGTGACTAACCTTCCCTCACTTGTTACATTGCCAGGGAACGAACAAACAAAGAACTTGGTCCTCACTTGGTGGAAAGAGAGGGCAAGGGGAGGGTTGTCGGTCCCTTGTGCCACCAAGAGGGAAAGGAGAGGACTCTTGTGGGAACTTGGAAAAACGAGATCCTTTGTTAAAGCGGAAAAGAGTGAAGGCTTGAGACCAGGTCAATTTGTCTCAACCATTTTCCCCGACTGCGTGACTAAGGAAGAGGCATGGCTTGCTTGAAGGAAAGGGAAGAAAACCAAGAGGGCCATGGGAAGAGAAAAAAACCTAGGCATGTGGGAGGGGCGATGTGTTGACCCCAATTGGGATTGTACTTGGCTTTGTTTTGCGTGGTCTTGCGCAGGTGAGTAACTTAGGATGGACTGAGCGGGTCTGGCTCCGCGGGGCGCGGGCAGGATTGGGAAAACCAACAAGGGAAAGACATGGGCCTAGCGTAAACTATTAATGCGGGTGGGACTTGATGAATGTGTGCTTGAAAAGAAGAGACCTGGCTTGTGTGATGGATGTGTATCTTGATTCTCTTTGTGCAACATGGAAGCCCGAAAAGACTAAGGGCGACAATGGACATGCGAGTAGGATGGTTGTCAAGCAAAAAAAATATAGGGGCTAGGGGCATGGACGGCGCGACCGCACCCCGATGATGCCGTAGAAGTTGCTATGCTTAGTGAAAAGGTGTGTGGCCCAATGGATGATGCTTGGCCTACACACGAAAGAAGATGAATTCTCAACGAACTCCCTGGAATGCTTGTGTATTGGAAGGAGCAATTGCCTGGTCACACTTAAGTGAATCGAGAAAATGCCACAAGTGATCAAAGAGCTACTATCTAACGCGGGAGTGGAGCTACATCCCCCACTGCAAAGCCCTCTCGCAAAAGGCCCATCCCCATCCATCTCATAGCACTAGGTGGGGGTGCCCCTGGGATGAACGACCCGCGCCCTGAGCGTGAGCGTGGGCGGGTCAAGCCAAATGGGACCCGCAGTGGGGTCGACTCAGGCTCGAAAGTCCTTCAGGGTACGGCCCCTACAAAAATGATGGAGGTGTCGGGTATGGGTTAAACTGACCCATACGATCTCGAGGGGGGCGCCCGACGCATGCCCACGAAGACAACATTAAGATAAGGAACGAGGACTTGTGTATGCTCTACTCCCTTGAGAGAATCAAATTTGAGGGCGGTTGGGCGCATGGCAAGGCCAAGCTTGGAGGTATAACATGCATGTTGCACACATAATCAGCCATCTCCCTTGTGGGGTGACTCTAGTCCTCCTTCTCTCGGACTGATGTTCGTCAGGCCGGGGAAGTCTTGGGCAAGCCGCAGGTCGACCCTTCCTCTTCGTGTGAAAGAAGGGCTCCGGTTACCTGGCAGGCGGTTGGGATTCCGGGCTAGTCCGGGTTCCGATGAAAATCCCGCGGCGGAGTGATCCGACCGACATGGGTGCCTTCTTCTCTCTTCTTCGGAGCCCAGCGGGCTCCTTGCACCGCACTTGAAATGCTTGAAGGAACCTCATATGAACATAACGGGTAATCGAGAAGAAACAATCCTACCTTATGAACGAACAGACAAAAGAAGATAAGGGAATGGAGGGAGTTGCTAGACTCCAAAGAAAACTAGCTCACCTTTGAAGATGCTCACGAACAGGAACTGGACACTGTGTATGGAAGTTAGGGGTGAGTGACACGCACGATCCTAAGAGAAAAGTTGTGAGCAATGGGTAGGAATCGCTGGGTGCACCAAGGGAAAGACACTTGTACAATGTGTGTCCCACTTGGGACTTGTGTTTGCATGATGGGGATTCGAGCGTCCTGCCTTTCGGAAGGAAATGATTGGTTTGCACCGGCCGGTGCGGGTTGCAAAAGTCGTTCTCTTTGAAGTTCCCCGGGTTCCGTGCGCGGGGCTCGGGCCACCGGGCTGTCGGGCAGGAGTTGATCTCGTCGGCTGGTTAGTAACATTCTCACCCGGGCGGTCCGAGCATGGCTCGATGACCTTGCCCAGGCGGGGTGCGAAACACCTTTAGGCGGGGCGGCTGATTGCCGGCAGACGGCAGGGGGACCGCTGCGTATGGGGCAAGGAGGGAGCCTCAAAGGCAATTAGTAGTTTCTCGTAGCTTGGTTTGGGAAAGGCTAATTCTTATCGAACCGATGGAAGTGAATGCCCGGATGGCTGACTTTTGTCCCTTTATTTAAGTACACGGGGTAACCCTCGGTGTCGGTATGGATGAGCAGAAGCGGCAATACGGGATGGGGTATTCTGGGTACAAGGAAAGGGCTAATGCCTTGCCGGAGCCAGGGTACCGCGCTTGCGACGGTTGAGCTGTGCTTGAGGTACAGGATAAAACTCTGCCGCTAGTAACAGTGAAGAGACCACTTTGGGGTAAAGACCGGTGAGGAGATGACCGGCCTGTGTGCGAAGCTTGCATGATTTTTTTCCTTTGTGTCTCCCTCTATAAAGTTTGCTTGAGAGTGTTGGGAAGGGAACTGAGCTCCTAAGTCTATTCTCGCCTCCTGTCTAAGTCCGCACGAGTGAGAGAAGATGTGGGCAGGCATGGATAGGAGTCGGAAGGAAAAGAACCAGGAGAAAGGAATATCGGCCGGTGGTGATCAATTGGGGGTACAACGGGGCAGTGGCATCTGGGAAATGGGAAGGGAAGGTTAGGGAGACCCGGATGAGGGGTCTGAAAACTATTCTCATCTAGAAAGGGAGACGGTCTGACCAAGAGGGGCCGTGTAGTGCTCTCTTGTGGAAACAAGACCGGAGTCGGAAAACGGAATGGCGCGGTGGTTCTCATCTCCTACCTATTCTAGTGGTCCGAAAATGCCAATAGATGTTAAGGAGGGGGTATCAGTCGTCCTCCCGGAAGAAGGAACGTGGACAGACCTGGAACCAGCCTACCAAACTGTGATGCTGAACGAAAAGGACGCATTCCTCTCGATAGAGACAATCTGGACCAAGGTTAGCCTGACGAGACTGTCGCCGAGCTTGATGGACTTAGAATTCCGGGGGACGGTGGAAGCCCGAGGGTGGGTCTACTTCACCCAAGAGATGAAAAATGCAATGGTAATAGAATTAGTGCTGGGAACGGCGCCGGATTCGCTGTTTAGACAAGCGGAATGAGAAGTGGTATGGGCGGCGTGTCAGCGGGCGGAAATGGAAATGGATAAGATGGAGGTGCGAGTGGAGCTCGGGGATAGGGGGAATGTGAGGCGACCTCTTAGAACGATGAGGTGCGTGCTACCCCCGTTTCTGGTGGATGCAGTCTTTGGAACCCGGGGCAGATTGGAACAAATATGCCAGTCGATGACATACTTGAGGCTGTACCAGTGTGCTCGACAGGACTTCTTTAGGCTGTTGGTAGAAATGGGGCCGTTCGATGGGAACTGGGCGGAGGAATTAGCAGAGGTATTGAACCTTCTCAGCGCGGATGATGTCTTTGTACCTAGTTCAGTGCATTGGCAAATAATCTATCGAAGTGTGGTAGTAGGGGAGACCTTCCTAGAAGGGCTGAAAGGACTGTTCTTTGATGGGGAGGAGGATTTCAGCGATGATGAGGACAAGGACGAGATGGAGGATTGAGACTTCTGAGAAGGGGGGGGACTTACCCGGGGAATGGGATGTTGGCTATGTGCAGGTAGGGAACGATGGCTCGGAAACTCCAGCCGTGGGACTACATGTTCAAGGGGTGGAAACCAAGGCGAATTAGAGGGGGAGTAGAAATGTCCTTGCCAACGGAATGTGAGTGGAGAGGAGCGACGTGTGACTGGGTCGGGCTTAAGATCGCACCGGAACTGTCGTATCTATGGATAGAATGCATCTGGAACCCCATTAGGGAGGAAGATGGATGGGAAGATATCACAAAAGGAAAGGTGGAATCAGTTGGGACGGTCGTCTTGTCAGAACAGGGGTGGCATCTGTTCTGCACCACGCTGGCGGCAGGGCAAGATCCGATGTGGCTTCTGGAGGGAGCAGAGACAAGGACTCGGAAGGCGGGTGAGAGGTTTGCCAATAAGGGATGGGATGAGGTCCACAGTAAGGTCGTAATGAGGGGATGGAAAGAATTTAGGCCTCCCTGCCTGCGAAAAAGGATATCGGTCCCCGAGTTTGTAGTGGACTGGTTTGGGGGGTTTGATCATGTTGCGGAACTGGCTAGCACTATGGAACGGGTACACATAGACTATACATGGCTGTCAGAGGAGTTTTATAAAACATCACTGAAGTACGGGCCTTTCCATGGCGATAGAGCTTGAGAGGTCCTCATCATTTTGAATATGGATAGGTACGACCAATTAGAGGTAGCTCCGAAAATTAGGGAGGCTATAATCCGCCGAGAGGTAGCGGCGACACCTTGTTATGTGGATGATGTGTTTAAGCTGTTCGAGGTACTGTGGTTCGACTAAGAGCAGGGAAAGCCGCGGGCCAGGCAAGTGTAAAATACTACTGAGACAAGGGGTGGGATGTCTGGCCGTTGTAGGGATCATTGCGGCTTGCGGATTAGAAGACCAAGGACACTCGCGGGATGGCACGACGAAGGACGTTCCTTGAGGACCGCCCGCTGGGCATTGAGCCGCCAAGGGAGGTGGCTGGTGGAATAGAAATTAGCCTACCTGCCGCAAGGGAGGGCCGGCACCCGATGGTGGACTGGGTCGGGGTAGAGCTCATGGAAAACACGGTTTACTTAGTGACGAGAATTGAGTGGCGTGCGGATGAAAACGGGGAATGGAACCCGGACCCACGGGGACATGTGCGTGTAGAGGGTCGGTTGCATGTGTCTGAAGACGGGTGGCGGACGTTCGGAGTCCTGTTGGCATCAGGGGAAGATCCGTTAAGTATGTTCGAGGGAGCATGGCAACTAGTGTGGCAAGCAGGGTTCGAATTCGCATACCCGGAACTTGATGACGTGGCAGCTAACCTTAGAGTAGCCATGGCCGGAAGCTTCGAGCTGCCCAGTGAAAACGTTCGGATGAGATTGCCGCCCTTTTTGCTAGAAAGGTTAGGCGGGGTAGAGCTTGTCAGGAGGGTTGTGGCCGACCTCGCCAACCTGACGTTTGAGGACACGATGGTTCACCGAGAGTATTATCGGGCCTTCCTAGAAATGGGGTCGTTCAGCGGAGAGCAGAGGTATGAAGTATTGTGAATCCTGCGCGCCGTATTTACCACCAGGCCAAGGGCTCAGGTCGTTAGCGACAGGGTTCTATGGGGCGTTGTTCGACGAGAGATAAACCGGGGGATAACTTACGTAGATGACCTGTACCGCTTGTATGAGCCAATGGAAGTACAGACGGGCCGGTAGGAGAGGCAAGAAAAAGAGGGAGGAATAAAAAGAGGGAAGGATATCGAAGTTAAGGACCGGGGAGTTGCCCGGATGAGGCCGAAGAATGGATGAAATAAGCAAAATTCGCTTACTGTTTAAACTGTGCAGGGGACCGCTAATCAACAATGGCGATGAGATGCGCACGGATGTCGCGACGGCCCACGCACCCTCGGCCACCCACGAAAAGTGGAGGCGGATGGGAGGTATCGCTCCCGACAAGCTACATGGTCCGAGGAATTGACACCGAATGGAGAGTCGTGACCTTGGGAAGGGACCAGGCGTTCATGATGGTAGAATGTTTGTGGAGTGGGATGAGGTTCGATAGGGGACCAGGGGACGACCTATATATCAACCTAAAGGTAACAGAAACCGTATACTTGCCGGAGGTCGGATGACACATGCTAGGAACGGAATTGGCACTAGGGCATGGGCTGTTACCAATCTTCCAAAGGGCTACTAGGATAGTGGACCAAATAGGTCAGGAGGTGAGAGGAAGAAGGAACGTGGGGCTGAGAACCCGGGTGGAGGTAGGAGGATGACGAGAGTTTAAGGCCCCGATGACGGGACTGCGGTGCCGAGTGCCTCGCTTCATGGTGGACTTGGTATTTGGCAGCCTCTCAAGGGCAAGAAGTCTGGTGGACTCGACTCTAGTCTGGAACCACTACTTTCGTCCGCAGACGACGGGGATGTTTTACGATGTGTCAGTCAGGCACGGGCCGTTTTGGGGAAACCAGGCCCGTGAAGTACTCGAACTTATCGAAATCCTGATATTCAGGTTACCACGCATGGCGTTTGAGGAATATGAACCAATAATTATCAGGGAAATAGAGATGGGAGAAAACTATCTTGCGAGGGTGGCCGATCTGTTTGAAGAACCAGATGAGCGCGACAGACCTGAGGGACCGGCGTGAGAAAAAAAGTACCGGAGAAAAAGTAAAAGGTGGAAAGACGGAATGAGAAGCTGGCCGTCAGCAAGGGAGTAGTGGTCGGATTTCCGCCCTACCTGAGGTCGTGGCAGGAGGGAACTGGGAAGACCACCCGCGCTGAAGGACGCTAGGGCATCCGGGTGTCAGGAAGTCAAAAGGGCTACCCTCGAGGGGAGAGCCACTAGCCTCAGACACCGCCCTAAGGAACCGGGGCACGACAGTGATGAAAACGCCAAACCTCGGCAGCGAGCCTTCCGGCAGAGGAAAGACAAAACGGCGTCCTGCAGGAAATTGTTAGGTAAGTCGTCCCGACAAAAATAAGATGGCAAAACACGGAAATAAGTAAGAATAAGGGGACCTTAGAGCCCGGGAACTAGGGAAGCTATGAACAACCGGCCGTTTCGCAAAAAAAGAAATTTCCATGTGCAGGGTAGGTAAAGGGATGGTGTAAGAAGAAGAGGCCGAGGGGCTGCGGAGCAAAGGGAGTCAGGGCACGGATAGAGGTGGGGAACGGAACGAAGGGTCGGTAAGGGATCGAGAGTCGGCAAAACCAGAGGGGACCAGTGAAGACGGGAAGGACCTTTCGACAGGGGAAAGTTCGGGGAAAGCCGGGGGAAGCAAAAGAGGACCCCAGCAAAACAGGGAAAAAGGGGACAACGGCAGGACGAGTCCTCGAAATTCTGACGGAACCACACCCAAGAAAACGAAAGTCTCTGACGCATGTCGGAAGCTGGCAGAAATAGAAAAACGGAACGCAAAATATAAGGCAAGGCTTATCGAGGAGATGATGGCTGGGAACGAGGGAGACCTTTTGGGAGAAGGGTCACGAGAAGAACGCAGGGTCAGTCAGGGCGAAGTCAGGCTCGGAGGGAAGGACAATAGCCATAGGGGCACGCCCAGTAAGAAGGGTAAGGAAAAGGGGGACTCCCCAGACGTAGAGGCGGAAAAAGCAACGACCCCACCTGCCATAGACAGTGGTACCAACCGTTTGCCCGCCACGCCGAAAGCAACCAAGGCGTGCGACGGACTTTGGAGTCTCAGGGAAAGGGTGTTAGGTTGGTTTGATCCGGAGGGTACGCCAAAGGCCGGGGAAAAGCAGAGGGATACCAAGGAAGGAGAAGGGACCAGNTCTCAGGGAAAGGGTGTTAGGTTGGTTTGATCCGGAGGGTACGCCAAAGGCCGGGGAAAAGCAGAGGGATACCAAGGAAGGAGAAGGGACCAGTGAGGTCGGCGAAACGGGGAACTCTGAAGGGGGCCTCAAGAGGATAGTAGCCACCCTCACCCGGGCCCTGAATAAGAATCAGGGGTATCTTGCGGATGCCAAGAAGAAACTTACCTTCGACGGGGCAAACATTACGGAATTCCTGATAGACTACGAGAACCTGGCAGCCTTGCTAAAATGGACTGAGGAAGAAAAGATGGATCACTTAGGGCAGCACGTGTCGCTGAGCCTAGGAAGGGACATTATGGCTATTGTCGCCTCTAGTGGATCTTGGAAAGAGACCCGGAACGAGATAATGTGGAAGTACCTGAAGGCAGAGAAAATGGCAACAGAAGTCGAATTGGCGGCAGTCCAAAGGAAAAACTATGCCACTTACAATGACTTCCTAAGGGCATTTACTCTAGTCGCACTACGAATTCCCGGGGTAACAGACCGTATAATGAGTAACTATTTCCTCAGGCAGTTCTCCGAGTTCGACAAGGATAAGATTTTGTCGGCCTACCAGCAAACCAGTAAGTTCGAGTACACGAGGGACGTGGACTTTAGCACCGTAACAGACCTCGCAGAAAAGACAGTTGTAACCGATACGCTAGCCCTGCTTAAGGAAGGGAAGGTTATAGACTTGACTGGGAAGACGGGGGATAAGGTCAAGAAGGGGATAGAGAGCCTGCACAAACGAGTGCACGGGGTTGACAGCAAGATAGAAAGAGTGGAAAATGCGCTATTAGTAATGCAGGTGCAGGTGTCCCAACCCGTCCTCCTGCCCCAAGAGGCCGTAGTTCCGGCAGCAGTAGCGAATCAGGGGTATGGCAGAAGGGATCCGGCCAATGAGCAATGCAAGTATTGCACAATGGTCGGACATTTCGTGCGGACCTGCCCAAGACTCAACCATGATATCATGAGACAGAGATGCAGCAGGTCCCTCAAAGGTGAAATTTTCGGGCCTCAAGGAGAGCGCATAAATTGGAATTCGCCAGGAGGGATGCGACGTGTCGTCATCCTCCTGAATAATCTCGACATAGCTGCCGTAGAAGCAGAACCGGTAGCTGACATTGTCTGGGACCAACCGAGGGGACGCGGACCACAGGCGAATTTCATCCTAGAAGGTAGTGGACAAGATAGGGTGAACATCACCACCCGGAGGGCAGCGGCGGAAAATAAACTTATTCGAGATACGGTAATGGAAGAGATCGCGGGGACCAGCGCAGATCAAGGAGAAACCGAGACCGAGGAGCCGGAAAAAGTCTACGAAAAAGTCGGGGAGGAGGAGCCGGTAGACAAGGTAGTGGCGACAAAGAAGAAATTTAGGTACCAAATTCCGATTTTGACACTGCCCGAGATCAACGATACTCTGAGTAAACTGCTAGGTACCATGGTGTCTGTATCTTTTCAGACCATGTTGCAAGCGAGCCCAAGATTGCTTAAAGGACTCATGCAATTACTAACGCACCGACGCGTAAAAGTAGAGGAGGCTCCGGAGCCACAGGAGCAGGAAACAGAGGAGGCTGAGGCACCGCAAGGGGTCTCCAACCTCCAGAGGCTCCCAGGGGATCTGGAGGACCTGGAGAAAGCCTTTGCAGACATCCGCCTAAGCCTACCAGACCGAGAGGGTGGTGAAGTCATGAGGGCGTCGCCCGGCACGAAGCTCAGCTTCCATGCCTTGCCCGTAGTAAAGTTGAAAGTCCAAATCGGAACCCACCATACAGATGCATTAGTGGATGGTTGTGCGAAAATCATCCTCATACGACGAGACTTCGCAACAATTACTGGTTGCACCATAAACAAGGAAGTGACGGGGAGTATCCAGGGAGCCGGCGGGGAGATTCCCTTCGCAGGATATGTTACGAAATGCGCAGTCAGGGCAGGGATCAGGGAATCAATCTGGTCCTTCCAGCAGATGACCGTGATGGAAGAAATGGACCATGACATAATTCTCGGAAGACCATGGTGCGCCAATGTAGAGATGATAGGTATGCATCTGCATGATGGCACATACATGGTGGATATAGAGGACCCCGTGACCGGCCGTGGAGAACTCCTCCGACTCCTTGGGACAGGAGGGGATCCCCCGAAGGGCAAATTGGCAACCTGGTCGCCAACGTTCGAAGAGAGTGCGAGAAAGGGGGCATTTGCACGAATGGAAGGTATGAGGGAAATAGTAGAGATTATGATTGAGGAGGCTTTTAGTAAGAAGGAGTGGATCAAGATGGGTTTGGCTCTGAAGAAAAGGAGGCAAGAGGATGATGTGCTAGGGGTTATGGTGACAGAAAAGGAGGCGGAAGTCGAGCTTGGGGCCAGCCTGCCCAAATCAAAGGAACATCCGGAAGGAGCCGCTCCAGGTGGGAGAAAAGGTACTAGTTAGGAACTCGGCTCTTGAAAGCACGTGGTCTGGACAGTTGGGAGGAAGGTTCAAAGGTCCCTACAAGATCGCTAAGAGGGTGGGATTGAACACGTTTGAACTTGAGGATCTCGATGGTACTGGGATGAAAGGGCCATTTCCGGGGCAGAGGCTGGTCAGGTTTTTGAGCAGGGATCCGGTGGAACAATGGTTACAAGAGGCTCAGGACAAGGAAACAGGGGAATTGACAACCTGAAAGACAGGCAGCTGGCTATAATTCTGTACCGCCGCCCTGCGGAAGTGATCATGATTGCAGGGAATTGTTCGTTTTTGTGTCTTCTTTCCTGTGGAACATGGGGTGACTGCCTGGGCTGAGTATGAATGAGGTTGGGAGCCTGGGACAATGTACCATAGTTTTTGTGGGGCAATTCTGGGGACTGTCTACATGGGGAACCTATGTGCTGGAACAATGTGCCGAGGGTTCTGAGGGATAATGCAACTACCAATCATATGGGGCCAAACGAGGGTTCTGGGGAAGACTGTAAATCTGCAAATGAGAGTGGGAGGGAATGTGTGCGTATGAGGGGGTGCGGTGACTTGTTATGAATGAATAGGACCAGGGAAGAAGAAAAACAGCAAGAAAAGATAAAGATGGAGTTTGGAAACGAGAACGACGGCAATGCCATCAACAGGCCTACTTGGGAACAAGCAACAAGACAGGCCGGGGAATCAAGCTCCAGGAAAAGAAAGTTGTATGTGGGATTTGACTTCAACTTGGTTGTGAACAAAGGGGGAAGGAAGCAAGGGACCAGGGGACCCTCACCCCTGAGAGAGGGGGAACCGATAGTTCTCTCATCTGACAGTGACACTAGTAGTGAGGAGGATGGGAGCCTAGGGAAGAGGCAAAGGATGGAAGAGGAAGAGCCCAACGAGGTCATAGACCTTAGCAGTGAGGAGGAAGAAGATGAGGTCACAACACCCACAAAGGAAGTTCGGGCAGGGGAGGAGGACCCAGGTGAGGAAAAGGACAAATGGATAAGAGAGTTCGGGCCATCTTGCACTGACTGGTTCGATCAATGGGCCAGTATTCTGCGGTATGAGTGGGCAATGAAAGGGAAGGAAAAGCTGAGCAGAGGAGAGGACATAGCGCCAACAACATTTTTCACAGAAGAGGCGCTCCTACAGTTGCAAAGGACAAAGAGAGAGATGCAGCAGGAGATCGACAATCGTGCAAGAGAGGCTCGACACAGGGCAACTGGGCAGTAAAGGGGTAGTAGACATAACAAGGAATAGTTAGTGGGGAGGGATGGTACCTGGACAGGCAGAACTGCCATTTTGAACTTTGCATTTGAACTTTATGAGAATGGACTACAACGGGACAACTTCCTATTTGGGATGGCCAAGGACTGGGTAATTAGTGCTACTTTGCATAAGTAGTTGCTTCTTCAGAAGGACGTGAGGACCGACGGGCCTGAGACTAGGATCATGAAAGACTGGAAGGGAAGAGAGGGGAGGATCTAGATGAGACAAGTCTGTAATGTTGCTTTTGCATTCGAATTTGTCTTTTTTTTTTTGGGAAAAACCGCGACAAAGTTGTTCTTTGAACTGGGGAAGTAAACAGAGACTAAGTAGCCAGTGCTACTTTGCATAACTACTTGCTTCTTTGGAAATGCAGGGATCTTGGATGGTGAGAGACGAGCTGGGAATGGTTAACTCTGTTTGGGAAAGGGCAAGAGCATGTGAATCGTTGAGATTAAAGAAAGTCTATGACATAAAAGTTTTTGTGCAATGCGTGCCTATTGGATGAATGAGTCATGGTATGAGTTTCTGTGAGAGGTTAGGGGACCTATGGGTAAAGAGGCATGAAGAATCCTCTTCCCTAGGAGCCTAATCCAACCTATCCCGGGCAAGTCTAGAACGTGAAACGGCATGAGAGGTCAGAGAAAAAAAACATTGATTGAGTAAGCATTTTCCGTAATGGTTGAACGACCGGGTGGGCTAGTGCTGCTTGGGGTTGCAATCCTCAATTCGAGCACTAGACGCTAAGTCGGATGTATGTATGAACATGAGAATGATGATTGGCACGAGACAAAAGGCAAAGGCATGCGTAAAACCCAAGAGATGGCCACCTTCTAACCTCCAAGACAGAGATCAGATCCGTGTCCTCGAGGCCCACCCCCTCGGACGCTAACAATGGAAATGGATAAGGATGACCCTAACCAGGCTGTCCGATTGAAATGGATAAGGATGGCCGTAACCAGACTGTCCGATTGAAATGGATAAGGATGACCCTAACCAGGCTGTCCGAAGGAAATGGATAAGAACGACCCTAACCAGGTTGTTCGGAATGGCCCCTAACAAGGGTCATTCTTTGGAATTGGCACTGGGGTCCCCTTGCATGATTGTTTGAGACGGATGAGATTGAGAAGAGCTGAGCTTCGCGATAGACATTCGTACTGATTGTCCGATCCTGACCGCGATAGACATTCGTACTGATTGATTGATTGATTGATTGATTGACCGTGATCCCCGCGATCCCGACTCCGATCCCGACTCCGACGACGATTGATTGATCTTCCCGACCGTGGCTCCAAGGATGACTAGACCATGGAAAGATGCACGCATACACACACACAAACGGCCGATCCTAACCCCGGTGATTGGTTTATTGATTGATTGATTGGTTGATCGATTGATTGGTTGTCGGGGGGGTCGCCTCCGACAATCCGTCAATCAATCAATCAATCAATCAATTGATTTATTGATCAATCAATCCGTCAAGCAATCAATTGATTTATCGAAGATCCCATCTAATCGATTGACTCGATAGGATCTTGACATATCAAGATCCTATCGAATCATTCAATTCGATGGGATCTTCGGTCTCTTTCCCGACCTTCCCCGTTACTCCTCGCTTCGGCCCTTCCGTTGCTTCCCCCGCTCCTACGCCTTACCCCGCACTTCCGTCATCCCCTGCAGCTTCGCCCAGCTTCGCACGTCCGCCTTCCTCGCTTTCAATAAATCAATCAATCAATTTCGATTGATTGATCGATTGATTGATCGATTGATTGATCGATTGATTGATCGATTGATTGATCGTGAATTAAACTGAGATTTGATCCCGATCTCGATGCCGATTCCGACACCGACCCCGACCCTGACCGCATATTCATATTTTTTAAGGTGCATAGCGAATATGACAACATACGCACACACGCATACTCATCTTTTTTAAGGTGCATAGCAAAGATGACAACAAATTCATACATACAGACACTCGATGATTGATTGATTAATTGATTGATTGGTAGAGATAGAGAGAGAGCGATAGATAGATAGATAGATAGATAGATAGATAGA
>BFEA01000010.1:1869305-1887794 GCA_003427395.1 Chara braunii | reverse complement strand
TACCTACCTAGTGCAAAACACAAGTTTAATCACATCTACAACCAATATCTGATCAGCGGAACATCAAGGTGAGTATCGGGACATCCCCACCTACCTACCTAGTGCAAAACACAAGTTTGGACACTGATACAACCAAAATCTGGTCTGCGAAGCATCAAGGGGTGAATCGCAGCCCACCCAAGCACTTAGAACAACAAAATGATAATGTTAGGAAGCCATCTACACCCCTCTTTCCCCTATTGACATCAACCCAAGGGCTACGCTTTCCAACCAAGTAAAATTTTGAGTAGGAGAGAGAGATTATGAGTGAAAACGACTAGAATTGAGCTTACCAACCCAAGGAGACAGATTGCGATTCACACAGTGATGCTAGAAAGGACAAAACAAGCATGAATCAACCCTCAAACACTACACATCATCAAGATATGGGTTGCGATTTGCAACCAATTAGATAAATGAGCAGGGGAGAGAGATTATGAGTGAAAAAGACTAGAATTGAGCTTACCAACACAAGAGGAAGGATTGCAATTCACAAGGAGAGACTAGAATGAACAAAAAAAGCATGAATCAACACTCAAACACTACACATCATCAAGATATGGGTTGCGATTTGCAATCAATTAAAGAAATGAGTAGGGGAGAGAGATTATGAGTGAAAAAGACTAGAATTGAGCTTACCAACACAAGAGGAACGATTACGATTCACAAGGAGAGACTAGAATGGACAAAACAAGCATGAATCAACACTCAAACACTACACATCATTAAGATATGAGTTGCAATTTGCAACCAAGTGGAGAAATGAGTAGAAGAGACAGATTACGAGAGAAAAATACAAAGATTTGGCTCAACAACACAAGGGGAAGGATTGCGATTCACAAGGAGAGGCTAGAATGGACAAAACAAGTATGAATCAACACTCAAACACTACACATCATCAAGATATGAGTTGCGATTTGTAACCAAGTGGAGAAATGAGTAGGAGAGAGAGATTATGAGAGAAAAAGACAAAAATTTAGTCAACAACACAAGGGGAAGGATTGTGATTCACAAGGAGAGGTTAGAATGGACAAAAGAAGCATAAATCAACACTCAAACACTACACATCATCAAGATATGGGTTGCGATTTGCAACCAAGTGGAGAAATGAGTAGGAGAGAGAGATTTGAAGAGAAAAAGATAAAGATTTAGCTCAACAACACAAGGGGAAGGAGTAGGAAGAAGAGGAGGTAGGAAGGGCAAAGGGGGAGGAAGATGGAGGGGAAGGAGAAGAAAAAGAAGAGGGGGGGGGGGAGAAGAGGAAGAAGAGGAAGTAGAAGGAGGGGAAGAAGAAGAAGAAGAAGAAGAAGGAGGAGGAAGGCACTTCTCCACTCACCCCCTTGGATGCCTCCTTCTTGATGAAGCCTCCCTTTTCTTGGCTATGGCTACCTCCCTCTCCAAACCTTCCCTCCCTCCTTCTCTCACCTCCTTCGAGTAGCCACGGACTCCTATCACTAAGACTAGGGAGTCCTCCCCTGTAGGAGGGCTAATAGGACTTCTCTCAGTTTTGCCTTCTCCTCAACTAGCCTGGGAGCTATGGCGGACTACCTCCCTCACTACCACTAGCTGGTAGAGCCTCCTCCTACTAGCTCACAGTCACTCCCAAGCTTCCGGACTTGCAGGGGTTCCCCTCACCACTCTTCAATTGCCTCTGGAGCTCTCACGGGCTCATCTGGGCAGCATGGGCACTCCACATGCAAGTGTGAGTGTGGCGGACTGAATCCCCAGCTTATATAGGCTGGGAACAGCAGTCCGGCCAGCCCTTGGGCCCTCCCAGTGCCTCAAGGTGAACTGAGGTACCCCCAAGGCCAATTTTCACCTCTATCCTCTCCGGGGGCACCTGGCCTCTTTTTGGCCACGTTCATGCAGTCTGAGTGGTTGGTACCAACTCGGATTGCCTCTTGGCCTACTCCGGCCTCTTTTCCCCCTGACAAATACTGCTCCCTTGGGTCCTAATGCCCAAGGGGCAATTTTACTTGAAGGAAAAAGGCCTAGTGGGTTTTTTTCTCGATGTTTTCAGGTTTCGGCCTCCCTTGGGTAGGTCGGACCATTTTTCAAAGTGGCGGCACCCTTTTAGACTTGGATCTGGCTCAGATCCATGGTCAACAATAATCCATGTCACCCCTTATTAGCCCATGCTTCAATTTTGAGCCCCTAAGTTCAGTTTTTCAATTTTTTGTGCATCTGGCTCTCTTTTTGGGCCAAATGCACGGTTTTGTCATTTTCCCTCTTTTGTTTCTTTCCATTTTGGGCTGGCACCTCATTCCAGATCTAGCCGTTTTTTGCTGGCCCACAAAAAAACGGTTATTTCCTCTCAACCATGAGATCTGATCTCAGATCCATGGCTAGAACGAAAATCGGATTTTCCCCTTTGCATTTTCTTTTTATTTTTGCCCCTAAAATTGATATTTTGGTGAGACAAGGGCCATATCTCAGCAATCCGGCCTGCACTCCTTGAATCTAGGAGGAGTGAGGTCATCATTGGGACCTGGTAGTCCCTACTGCAGCCATCCCAATGGGCCGGCACACCCTCCTCCACCCATTCCTCCTATTTTTTCTCATTTTCTCTAATTTTTCTCTTCTTTTTCTTTTTTTTTTCTCTTGTTTTTGTTGTGACATATGGCAATTTGTTATGCACTTTCTTTCTAGGCCTTAGAGCCTTGATTGTGACCAGGTTCACGGTCGGCTGTTGGCTGTTGCACCCCGGCCTACCAAGTTGCCATGCCCATGCCCTAGGGGGCTCATTTCATTCCCGTTAGCCTCCATTTTGAGCCCCTTTGGCTCTAATTTTTCTTGGCTAGCCTGTTTCTTGCTTGGAGCCCCTAAGGCTCTTATTTTCTCATGCCTAGCTAGTCCGAAATACCTCGGACCGCTAGGCAATCCTCCCCTTTTTATTTTTTTATTGCTCCTCACTCCCGCTTTCACCCGTTTGGCCCCACTAGTGTTGACACTAGTGAGACCAATATTTTCCACCATCGAGATCCTTGATCTCGATGGCGCCGTTTGCTTCTCACGGCCACCTTTAACCTTTGCTAGTGATCTTCTCCCCGGGACACCTCAAGTCCTCGCCGCTTTCCATACTAGTCTCATTTTTCCGTTCCGCCGGCGGTGCCGTCGACAAGGCCCAATTCTCGATAATTTTTATTTGGCCCCTTTTAGATCCCGGCGTCATCCCGGTTGATGCCCAATTTTTATCTGGGACTTCCCATGTCCCCGGCAGTCCTGTTTTATTTTTTTTTTCATGTGTCCCTTGTGCTGTCAATATTCTTCCGGCCTCGGGACCCCACCGTGCCGTCGTCGTTTTCACCATCACACTCCCCTAGTGTCGCGGCGCTATTTTCTACTGTTTTTCGGGCGTGCCGGCCCATTTGCCCTTGGCCCGGGCATCCAAATGCAGTCCGCAATTTCTCGGACTGCATTCACACGAATCTTGCTAGCCCCACAACCCCACAGCATATCCCAAGCCCAAGGAAAATAAGCCGTCAATTTTCCTAAGGCATCCGTGCTCATTTTTTACTCCCGAAGCCCCAAAATCTTGAGTTTGCCCCTCCTTATGCAGTCTGTTGTAACTCGGACTGCAGTAGGGGTTGTTTTCATTGTCCTAGTGCCCCTCAACTAATCCCCTACCAAAAGAAAAACAGGCGGTCACTCCCCAAGTAAATCCGGCCTCAATTTTGGCTCCCGGTGCACCTAAAACATGTGTTTGGCCTCTCCCACGCAATCCGTTATTTTTCGGTTGCAAGAGGCCTTGATTTTCTTTAATTTTCTCTGCATAAATCAAAGAAAATCAAGGTCTTTTGTAAGCGCCATATTGCCAAAGTGAATCTGGTCCAAAATCCCTTCCCTAGGTGGCCGTTTTTGTCCGTTAGTGCCCTTCTGACTTTCCCTCTTTTACTTTTATTTTTCTTTTATTTTTCTTTTATTTTTTTTTTCTTCTCCCTCCACTTGTGGACAGTTGGGACTTGGCAGTCCCTACTTGCTGCAATCCCAACTGACGGTCAACTCACTCATCCTCCCTCACACCCATTTTATTTTTCTTTTCTTTTTTTTTGTGCATGTTAAGTGTCAACTAGTCGTTAAGGCCCTTCTCTCAATTTTCTTTTTTTTTCTTTTTTTTTTCCTCCACTTGTGGACAGCCAGGACTTGGCAGTCCCTACTTGCTGCAGTTCCAACTGATGGCCAACTCACTCATCCTCCCTCACACCCATTTTCTTTTTCTTTTCTTTTTCTTTGTGCATGTCAAGTGTCAACGAGCCGTTAAGGCCCTTTTCTCAATTTTCTTTTCTTTTCTTTTTCTTTTCCTCCACTTGTGAACAGCAGGAACTTGGCAGTCCCTACTTGCTGCAGTCCCTACTGACGGCCAACTCACTCATCCTCTCTTACCCTCCTTGTCTCATTTTTCCCTATTTTATTTTTTCTTTTTCTTTTTCTTTTTGCTTGCCAAGTGTCAACTAGCTGTTAGGGCTCTTTTCTTACCTCTTCCTCTTAGTTTTGGCCCTTCCCATGCCGAAGGGCCAGTTCGTTATTTTTTGGACTGCAGTTGTGGCTCTTCCATGCCCTTGGGAGCCACCGTTTGCCCTTCCTTCTCCAAACGGTGCCCCTTTGCACCGATTTTTTTCCTGGGGGCCTGTTTTTCTCATGTTGACTCCGTTTGCCCCATTTTCTTGGGGAGGGCAATCCGAGATTTTTCGGATTGCTCCCCTGCTTCCCATTACCTGTTCTCTTACTTTTTATTTTTCTTTTAGCTGTCCCACTTGCTCCCACTGGTGCTTGTGGTGCTAATAAATTTGGCCGTCAAGATCTCCGATCTTGACGGCGCAACTTGTTTTTATTTTTTTACCCCACACACCTTGCCGCAATTTTCCCTTGGGACGCGACAGGTCCCCGACACTTGTCCCGCACTAGTCCCCGGTACTAGTCCCCGACGCTCGCCCCTGACACTTATCCTGCGCTAGTACCGTACTTATTATTTTTTTGCTTAGCCCCTCATGGTCCCCGACACTTTATCCCGCTGGCACCACATCTCCTCTTGGTCTCACGTGGTCCCCGACACTTTGTCCCGCCGGTATCACATCTTCTCTTGGTCTCATGTGGTCCCCGACTCTTTGTCCCGCTGATACCATTTCTTCCTTTGGTCTCGCGTGGTCCCCAACACTTTGTCCCGCCAGTACCACATCTTCTCTTGATCTCACGTGGTCCCCGACACTTTGTCCCGCTGGTACCATATCTTCCCTTGGTTTCACGTGGTCCCCGACACTTTGTCCCGCTGGTACCACATCTTCCCTTGGTCTCGCGTGGTCCCCGGCACTTCGTCCCGTTGGTACCACATCTTCTCTTGATCTCGCGTGGTCCCCGAGACTTTGTCCCGCCGGTACCACATCTGCTCTTGGTCTCACGTGGTCCCCAACTCTTTGTCCCGCCGGTACCACATCTTCCCTTGGTCTCGCGTGGTCCTCGACACTTTGTCCCGCCGGTACCACATCTTCTCTTGGTCTCACGTAGTCCCATACTTAGCTTGTGGCCCTCTTGGCCCTCTTGCCGCTTCATCCTAGTGGCCCACCTAGCCCGGCAACGTTTTCCTCGCACCGGCGCCTTACGTCCTATTCACCCATTTCCCTTGTTTCTTTTCTCGCTCTGCAGCGCGCATCCTTTGCCACTACTTCTCTTGGCGGTCCTTCTCCATTTCGGGGGAAGGGTCGCCTTCGCCACTTTTTTGCGTGTCTCCGCCGCTCCCCGTTCCGTCAATTTTCTTCATAGTCCATTGGTCCCGACGGCTTTGGGCAGCTTCTGGGTTCCTAGCACCTATGCCTGAGCCTTGATCCTTCCATCCTTCTTGCCTCCGGTTTTCTCTGGCGTGCACAAATTAGCCATATACAGTCTCTCGAGTGACGGGAAGTCATTCGGGACTCTCCAGTCCCGACAACGTCCAAGATTGTGAACCGTATGAGTATACCATGGCGAGGGAGATGCATGATATGGAACAGCGTCGCTATCAATCGAATGCTGTGGTGCGGTATGGTGTGGTGGGTAAGGTTTCAAATGATCATGCCTTGAGGGAAGTATTTGATAGGTTTGTTACGGAAAACCAAGGACTTCATTGAACTCAGGATGAGTTGTTGGATACGTTGAACAAGAAGGAGGTGGAACTAGACGCAGTTAAGAGTGCGTTGGCCAACATTGAGCTCAACTCAAAGTCAGTCATCGAAAAACTCCTTCAAGAGGAACGAAACGATGAGGTGAGAGATTCCTCTGTACCCGATATTGTGCATGTCAAAGAGGATCCAAAAGTTAACATGGACATGGAGATGCGTATTCGTTCTTGGATGGGGTCGAAAATTCGAGATGATTTGATTGATGAGATTGTTAAGTATAGCACGTAAGTTCATCCCACCTGCGGGAAGAGTGTGATGGTTTAAGTGAACGACTTGAAAATGCGGAATGTGCAGTGAGAAGATTGTTGTCCTGTCGTGGTCTGGAGTGGAAAGATCCATCTTCTCGAAATCCACTCTTCGATTTTCGATCAACTGAAAGTTTGGAGGTTTTTTCGAAAAGTGATCTGATTGCGATGTTACATTCACTTCGAACTGTTGGTTCTGAGTTGGCTCACAAAAATGCAATCTTGGAGGTGCAAAATGCCATGCAGTTTCCTGTGAGCGACAACCAGATGAGGGCAACGGTGATCAATCTTGGCCAATTGTATAAGGAGGCACGAGAAGAGTTGATGGATGGCGTGTTTGTGGACAAATTCGGTGACCGGTGGGACTACCACTCCATATTTTATTGGGCTCAACATCACAATGAGCAGGTGTACCAGCTTAGGAAATTGCTCGGTGACGTCGTGCTAGCTCATTCACCAAAACGATTTATGGAGGAGTTAAGCAATGTGAAGAAAGAGTTGAATGTTTTTGCAAGCATGAATAAATAACATGAAAAAAGACTCAATGAGACTGTGATTGCATTGGTGGAATCTTTGAATCGCCAATGTCCTAGATATCGTCGAACATATTGGGCACGATTGAACTTTACAAGGATAAATGAACCCTCGATTGTTAAACCGAAATGTGATGGGAGCACAAACATTTATCCCGATGAACATAGTCAGGTCAATGAGGACGATGAATTTGTGATGGAAGAAAGGGGGAAGAGATTTCGCGAATTGGCAGAGGGAGATAAATAGGGTGGTATTTCATGATTATTGAATTCATCATTCAGAGAAATAAAAGTAACAAGAGTGAAAGAGGAGTGAGGAGAGGAAGGAGACGAAGGATGTAAGGTGCTGGGATGACGATAGTTGCTAAGGGAGAAAGGAGCTATAAATAGAAGGGGAAAAATCGTTATTTGTTGTTCTGACTGTAAGCGTATCGTCTGATGTATTGTTAGATAGGTAGATGAGTGGAGCTTCGTGGACAAGATGATGCAGGAGTGGGAGTGGGTAGAGTGAGACGACTAATGAGAAGGTGGAGTGGGATGGTGGGAAGAACGCGTGATTTCACATTGTTTTTATTCCATTAATGATGATGACACTTGAAAGTGTTTTATGATAAAACTTTTGAATTCTGTCTTTTCTCTGTCTTATTTAAATCATGTCTCTCTCTCTCTCTCTCACACACACACACACACACACACACACACACACACACACGCACACACACATTTAATTCGTCTCTTTCTGTCTTATTTAAGTCGTTTCTTTCTCTCTTGTTTAAGTCGTCTCTCTCTCTCTCTCTCTCTCTCTCTCTCTCTTATGTAAGTCGTCTCTCTCTCTCTTTCTCTCTCTCTCTCTCTCTCTCTCTCTCTCTCTCTCTTATTTAAGTCGTTTCTCTCTCTTTCCTTTTTTTTTTTTTTTTTTCATTTATNTTTCTCTCTCTTTCCTTTTTTTTTTTTTTTTTGCATTTATCTTTTTGAGAACTATTCAGGGAATTTGAAGAAAATATTGTTGATGTATACAAATAAAAGTTGCCTTAGTTGTTTGTTGGTATGTGATCTCGTGTTCTACGTGTTCATGGTTATGGAGATGATATTAATCCTTAGTTACTAACATTCATTAAATTCCGTTTTTCAATATTGTATGGTTTTGTGTGTTCATTTTTATATTGTTCTGCTTATTCTTAAAAAACAACCAGGTGAGTATTCCTGAAAATATGGACATGAGATAATGTTCAAAATCGGTTGAGATGAGTATGGAAAAAAAAATGTAGGCTTAAATGTTCTGTGATGTTATAATGTAATTTTTATGAATAATTAGAAAGCAAGAGTCTTGATAATAAATTAAAAAACAACAATAAACTTATGCCGTCTTCCAGAAACGGTATCGAAGGAAAGCAAAACTTGCTCGAGAACAATCAAGGTACATATGATTGGTCTACGTGGGGCGCTGAAAATACTCAGGCGCTTATGTTAAGCAAATTAAGTGTTATTGGGAGGGGGGGTCACACTATGTGTTTCGAATGAATATTTGAGAAGAAACCAATCCGATAAGAAGAAATAAAGATGGCAATAAACGTAGTTTTTTCCAAGGCAACCGTGTTATTCCGAATGACCTCCTCTTGCCTAGGCCCATTCCAAAAAGTCTTGTTCTCTACCCTCTTTGCTCCTATCTCATCAAAGTCGCCCAAGAAAAAGAGGAGAAGAAAGGTGAGGCCATCAACGGTTTGCCCGACCTCAATCGCCAGGAAAGACTCTTCCTGGATCCATGACCTTCGAGGTTGTCTGGGGAGAGGTGCAGCACGCCACATAGACCTATTTATGGGGGTGGTTCAATGTTGTTGCGGTGGAGCCAACGCCTACTTCTGAGATCTGGGCCTCGTGCTCAGGTGAGGAGAATGGGTATTACGGACAACTTCCTAGCGATCGGAGTTCGAAAAGGTCAGCGAAGACATTCTACCTTCTTCAAATCTTTTGTGGACGGATGATTGACTTAGGATACCTAAGGCTGGCTGCATGTAGGAGCCGCCTCGATTAATGTGGATTGGAGCCAAAAGAAGTTATAATCCCAATGGCAAATTTATCCGAACAGAAAAGTGAGCCCTGCCAGAGAATGACAAAGGGCAAACGTGGACAAACGAGATATGTATGACTCTATCGCATGGGGTCCTAAAAAGACTAAGGGGCGTATAGGATCACAAAACGAACATAAGAACCAAATGAGGCATAGTAACAAAATAGGAGGCATCTTAATTAACCTCAACAGGAGTCCAAAGAAGTTTCGGTTCCGATTAAACGTTTGCACAAACATGAAAGTGAACCTATACATCTATATTTGCACGGACAAAGAAATTCTAATCTGAATTAACGTTGATTAACCAAGATAGACGCGCTAAAAACAAAACAAAACGAACAGACTCCTTATTTTCTTTTATCTTTTGTGTTTCTCATTTCGGTTGCGTTCTATGAATTGCACTGCGTCTTCTTTATTTTTCCTGTTTTCTTTTCTTTTTTATTTGATACTGTATTACCGTTCTTCATATAATTACCTCTATATACGAATGTTTTGAGGTGTGTTATTTTCGTTCTGATTGTCTATATGCATCTTATTCCTCCTATCCGCCATGACGTGCCCATGTATAAATACGTATGTATCTGCCCATTAATATAGCAGAGGACCAAGGTCAACATGACGATTCAACCAACAGTAATCTATCCACCGTTCCAACCTTCTCTTCACCTGCGGATAGATTCTTGCATATTCCGTGGAAGCGTCGCAAACGCCTTCACCGTTGTGAAAGGGTTGTTAAGGATGCTTTGGTGTCTTTGTCGATAGTATCAGAGTGTACTCGGTGTCCCTCTGTCGTTAGACCGCTCTTCTTCCTCATTCAACCATGGATTGGGATTGCTTATAGGTTCGGATATTACTCCCGGTCGCTCTGCGAGTGATACACTGATGTCATCACAATACGAACACCGCAAACGAGGACGACCACTTTTCCAAAGTCGTCGAACCCGAAGGTCTTTACAACAAGCGGTAAGTGCTGCAGGTGAGGGGATTGCTCCGAGGAGAAGATAAACAGCCAATGGTAACTCAAGATGATGGTCATGATTGTTCTCCCGAAGAATAATATAGTGATAGGTCTCTATCTTTTCGACAAGCGGTTCCATCGATGAACGATTTCACAAGCCCTGTATTTTTCAAAAGAACGAGTCAAGGAAATATCAATGTTCGTACGGATCGCATTAGTTGTCATGAAAATCTTTCTATGACCTTGCAAAGTGAACGTCCATTTAAAATTCCTACGGATGTTGCAATAAATGCAGATTCGGTTTCGATGGTTGAAAGATCGGTTTTAGTCGATGATTTGCCATTGCACTCGACACATATGCACAATTGTTCATCGTCGACATTGACTGCCGATGTCCGGCAAAAATGTGTGGAGAGCAACCTTTCTCCCACTTTGACAAATGTTCATGCACATTCATCTTTTGCTGCCACGGATGAACCGAATCCGCCGAACACATTGTTTAGAAAGTTTATTGGATCTCATAATCGACGAAGAAGATTATTATTATGGAAACCGATTTGTTCAAGGCGCAACAGACGGTATCGAATGTTGTTAATTCGACGACTGCGTGCCAATAAAGTCGTGCGTCGTTTGGAACTTGGATCGTTGTCGTCGATGCCTCACCGTGTGTCATCGGGCTATAATGAAAGTGCGATAGTTGTTGAAAGTATTGTAGAGGCTGGTGGAGGAACGGAATAGGTCCATAGAATCAATGTTAATGAATCATGTTCGATGTCGCGTAAGATTTCAAAACGAAGGAAAAACCAAGGAAGACGACCAAACTTTCATGTTAAACGCGTGCGTGCATTGAGAGTTGCGGTTAAGAATCATAGGAGGAAAGAAGATGAGCGTGCTCATAAAGATTTTATGCGGGTCGTAAGGCGAAGTTTGTTCGCTGTGAATATCCTTCGAGGGATTAGAGCGAGCTCCTCTGCGCAATCGAGGAGTGCATCTTCTCCTCCGAGACAATCGCAGAGTCAATCTTCTCGGGCGAGGCACTCGCAGAGTCTATCCTCGTGAGCGAGACAATCGCAAAATTCATCTGTGAGAAATCGAAATTCAATGAATAATCACGAAGACATTGAGCCAAATAATCGTGAGGAAGAAATGAATGATTCGCATGATGTTCCGGCTCCTGATTTGAATGCACTCCCATCGGCACCCGTGGCAATAAGGTATGCAGCGGTTGAGAACACCGTAGCGATTTTTGGAAATGCTAGCACTGTTGAACCGTTCGGCATAGGCGATCGAGATCCGTGTAAGCATTATGGTGCTAAATTGTGACACCATGAAAAGAAATTGACAAAGATGTATTGCCGAAAAGGTACAAAACATTGTCCTTTGTGGGAATGACCATGCGAAGGCTCCCCGGAGTATGGGATTCGTTCCCGTTCGACGTCTCAAACTTTCGACGGTCGATTCCTTCGAAACAATGCGAGGATAATTAATAATAGCTTATCTCTCGCATCCTCACGGTTGAAGCAACCGAACGATGGTGTTCGAGGATTCCAGGGCCAACTTAGGGCTTAAGGTCCAATCTTTCATCGTGTCGATGCATTGGCTGTGGGGGAAGGGGAATGTCCTCAGTTTGCGCAACTATACTTGCACGATCCTCAACGTTCGGACGATGCGATTGACCAAAGGGTAGATTTCCTTAACTTACCTGCACATACATCCAATGTCGAACTTGATCGAACGAAACGCATATTGAAAAGGTTTCACGAATTGCTACAACAATGTAACAATTACGTTGTCGGAGCAAATACCCTTGTTGCCCCACCCTTACAAGGGTATTTGCTCATAATTTTGCATTCGATATAGTACCAACGCCGGTTACCATACCGGGGTTGGTCAGGGGTGAAGAGTAAAAACTTTCGGCATGACACCGTGAAGCAAATTCCTTGACCATTGACGCCGGGTCAGCCAGTAGAAACAGGCCACCACCACACCAAGGGGCGACAGCCGGTGTCGGACCTCTAAAAATGCCAACTGCTGTCCTCTTTTACGGGGCCTCGAATGTCGGGCACATCTACCTCCACTTGGTGTGGTATCAACCTACCTACTACTTGAGCATTTCCGTGATTCTTAAGTGTCATGGGTTTTCTTTCCCCGCCACTAGAGTGTTTTTTCCGCTACAGCCCTCAATGTCGCAGTCACAGAATGAGTACCGGCCCTTCGGGCCTTCCGAGCAAACAAGGTGTTCTTACGGGTCATTCACACACTTAAGTCGATAAAGCACTCAGACACGCGTGCAGACTGGTAGACGCGCACGCGCGTAGACTTAAAAACGGGCATGAGCCACTGGCCGAACTAAGCTGATGCTCTACATATACCTGAGCGGCTTCTTTCTTAACCAAGAAAAGGAGCTAGCTCAATAAGTATAAGGCGCATAATAACAAGCAAGGGGTGCAGGGGACGAATCCACCCGACTTCTGGGTTAGCCCTTTTTGTGAAGGAGCTGAGCAACACTTTCACCCGCACTCAGGCGGTCGGGACTCGAACTCGTGACCTCATCCTTAGATTTAGTTACAGTCAACTATGCTGAAAGGGGGACCCGACACTTGGCGTGCAGATATAGTTAGTAGTTAGGTTTTCCTTTGTTTTCGTTTTACCTTTTTTTTTTTAACTATTAGTTAAATTTGTTTTCAATTATTTTATTTTATTTTTTTATTTTTTTATTTTTTTATTTTTCTTTCTTGATCTGTAGCTACTCTTTCTTAGGTTTACATTAGTGAATCTGCCTCCAAAACCAGGTAGATTCGATCATAGAGTCTAACTATATCAACGTGCTGCGATCGAGGTACCCCGCCCCACAACCAACGTAGGAAGTCACGGGTGCAGACGAGGGAAAGGGTCGTGCGTGCGAAGAC
Source organism: Chara braunii (assembly GCA_003427395.1). NCBI lineage: Eukaryota > Viridiplantae > Streptophyta > Charophyceae > Charales > Characeae > Chara > Chara braunii. The sequence goes on along the minus strand of BFEA01000010.1, from coordinate 1,874,890 downwards.
AACCGTAAGCAGGGGCAAACATAGGAATGAGGAGGAGGCGACCTCGAGGGCGGAGGATGTATTACGCAAAGGTTGAGTGAGCGGATGCAAGGTGAGAGGAAGTGGGCGCAAGGGAGGTGGCGCTCACAAGCGAGAAGGAAGAGGGCACGCGCACTAGAGAGAGGAGTACGGGCGCAAGGCGGGGATACATGCAGATTGAGCGAGGAAGATGGCAATCACAACGAGGAAAGTCGACTGTCGCGTAATGAAGGAGGTAGCGATGGAGTAAGGACACATCAGAACAAAGGAAAGCAACGCAAAAGGGATAGCAATAAGGAGGCGTGCAAGAAGAAAAAGAAGAGAGAAGAAGAAGAGAGAATAAGAAGAAGAAGAAGAAGAAGGGAGGAGAAGAAGAAGGAGGGGAAAAGAAGAGAAGGGAATGAGAGAAGACTCACTTAGCACTACGAACGATGATGACGATGCTCCCGGCGTAGGTTTTGGGGGTTTCATACCTGAGTCGCGAAAGACTTTCCGCACGTACTTCGAGTGATGTCCAATTGCAAAAAGGCAGGCGAGTCGTTTTTGGCAAACGAACTCTGCAAAAGCCGATCTGATCTCGAGCCAGACTTCTGGGAAGGTTTTCACGGCGACAGCGACGAGGACGAGGGAGCGAAAAGAGAAGAAAACGGGTAAGTCTCCAGTCACACGACTGGTCCACGCTGCTTTCATTGACAGGATGAGCAAAATCTAATGAATCTCATGCTAGAACATGGAAATATACATTGCTACACTTAATTGTTTGGTTACACGTGTGTGTGTGTGTGTGTGTCGTTCGCGCGACGGGGTTTCACGCTACTTCCATCGATAGGATGAGCCAAATCAAATGAATCCTCCGTTAGGACTTGCGAAGGTACTCCAAGCATAAGTTACGTGCAAAGCCCAACACTACTAAAAGCAAGAGGAATCCGGAGCGTGCACATAACCATGCCTCAGTACTTCGACTACGGTCAGTGAAGAGTGAGAGTATTTCATGACTTTGAACTATCACTATTATTATTATTATTGAATTTGAAAATGAATTTGCACAGAATTGAAGTGCAGATTCCGTAACGATAATGGTAGCTTACGGGGAATTGACTTCGAACAGGCTCCTTGGCAAAAACATGTTTGGATTCAAACCTGAAAAGTGGCCTGATTAATAGGACGGACTGGGCAAGAAGACTGGCATAACAAACTATATGCACCCTGACAACGAACACGTCCAGATTCACACAGAAGGGAACCAAAGGTATGTCATGTGTGCACACGAAAGAGCTAGCCAGTGCAGGCAAAAATAGAAATAGGAACGCAAGCAGAGCATATGCATCAAACAAGAGCGACTGCGGGAGCTTAGTCACGAGCATGAGCGAGTGCACATAAGTGAGCGAGGAGGCAAAAGAGCATGGCAGCAAATAGGCGAAGCATGTACATAGGAGGTACGCGTGGATACGGAGAGAGGTGGGTCATGGAGAAAAAGGAAGGGAAAACAAGAGGGGGAGGAAAAAACGGGAATGCAAGCAAGAAGAGAAGCTACAAACGGAGCACGAAGGGAGGGGAGAAGGAAGTGAGAGCGGAGGAAGTGACGGGTAGGGGTAGCAAGGAAGGAGGGAAGGAGGGATACGAGGAGAAGGAAAACAAAGCACGACAGTAGGGTCGCAAGGGAGTAAGAAGAAGGTGAAGTCGGGAGAAAGGAGGAGGAGGCTGTCACGGGAGGGAATGGCGATCATTTCTCACCTTAGTATAACACTCTCACACTTTGGCTCTATCCGACCGAAAATATAGCTTGTATACATTCATTATCTTTACCAGATAAGGAGGGGGAGTAGACAAAACGTGTTCAGAGGGATAAGAAAGGAATGTGAAGGAAAGAGCGACCATATGAGAAGAATTGTGTGATCACGATGACCGTAGCATCGAAGGAGAGCGGAGTAAGGGAGTGCACAAATATTTGCGTGGATGTAAGTTCAGGCGCGTATGTGGGAGCAGGGAGGAGAAATCAAGAAGTAGGAGGAAGAAGGAAACGAGGGCAGTGTGTGTGTGTGTGTGAGAAAGAGAGGGAGTGAGAGAGAGAAGGGCGAACTCACACTAACGAAGCTAAGGCTGATAGGCGACGCAAGGGGTTGATGTGATTTCCTTGAACACAACGCACCCTCGGTCGGTCTGTTCGTGACCAGAAAAATACCTCGTGTACATTCAGTATTATTATGCATTATTATTATTATTATTATTTTACTATTATTATTATAATTGTCAGTATTATGCGTATTATTATTGTTAATTATTATTATTATTATATCGATTTCTTCTAAATTTACGAAATCAGTTATGATCAAACGAAAAAAGGATACCGCGAGGGAAGGAGAGAGAACTTACTTGAAGTATGTTGATCTTCGTCAGTTTCGTGATGTTGTCTTGTACATTGGTCTTCGACTCCGATGTGATCTAGTTGCATGAACATAGATAGGCATAGATAGGCTGAGTAGTATAGGTTGGGCGCTAGGCGCCAGACAGAGAAGAGTGACTTTGAATGCTGTGTTGGTATAGCCTGCGGGGCTTGAACAATGGCTCATTACTTTACATTATTGCTCTATTAGGATGAATTCTTGGTGCGGTTATGCTCTTTGCTTGTATACGACTACCTAGACATCTGTGTGGTTTTGCAACTTGGCTTACTGTATATCGTTCACACTCTTATTACTTGCAACAACTTTTATTTTACAATTATTATTATTATTACTAAATATTATTATTATTATTATTATTATTATTATTATTATTATTATTATTATTATTATTAATATATTACTACTTTTCCTTAGCCACAAACTCAACTATACACCTCAGCGCGACAGGAAAGAAACCGTCGTGAGAAAGAAGTGAGAATCGCACCCGGAGCTAGCAACGGGTGTGCTAGTGGCGGAAGTACGAGAGGAAAACGCACACACACACAGACAAAACGACAGATACAAACTAATAGACAGACAAACAGAGACAAACAAACAGACCAACAGACAAAAGATAAGACAGACACAAGTGAAAGAGAGAAAAGAAGGGAGGAAGAAGAGACAAGTGCAGACAAACACAGGCGGATAAAAAGACAGTCGGGCGCAGACAAACAAATGAACAGATGGACACAGTCAGACAAACAAATAGACACAGTTGGTCAATCAAACAGACACAAACAGTCAGACAGACTGGTACACACAGACTGACTGCGACAATCGGGCACAGAGAAAGAGGTAACAAGTGGGGCCCATAAAGATGCACGTACAAAGATAGGAGAAGGAGAAGAAGAAAAGGAAGAGGAAGGGACCGGGGTGCACACAGTCGCATATGGCACTTGTTGACTTGACAGAGTGCAACCGAGACTGGGTACCGCTGACTGGACTAGGTAGGACTGCCCACTTGACCACTTGCCTACGAACCGCATCCTTGGTCTCGTGGAGGGCTTGTTCCGGAGCTTCCCGAGGACTGCGCACTGGACCCTTCGGAACTATAAACTACTCCTACCACTACTCGGACCCTTAATCTTCAGACCTACGGTTCAAGCTCGCACCCGCAACTGATACTGTACATGGGTGAGGGCGAGGCCTAGGGATCGAGTCCGGGAACTGCATCTGCTACCGTAAAAGTGAAAACCATTTTAATTGTATCAGTATCAGAGAAAGAGAGGAGAGAGAGTGGAGAGACAAATACAAATCAGATTCAAACGGGCAAATAGACTGGTAAACACAAGCAGACCAATGCACACACACAGAAAGGGGGGAAGAGAGATATACTTACCTGATGCTTGAAGCGAACGACATTGGTCGATAGCTGCTCGCACTTCGGGAAGTTGTTGACGTCACTTGCGTCATTGTAGTATAGGCCAGATAGGATTTGCCATCTGTACTATGGGCGCCAAGCGCCGGATATGACATCGACGTTGGTTCTGTGTTGATGATGATTGCATTGTTAATTATAAGCTTTTGCTGAGTTCTTATTTGGTGAAACTCGTGGTGCAATTCTGCTTCTCGTTCGAGGTCACAACTATCTGGTCTCATGAGTATGATGCTGTTTGATTTCTGATGTTCGATATCGTTCTTTTCTGAGCAAAATCGTATCATTATTATTAACACTATTATTATTATTATTATTATTATTATTATTATTATTATTATTATTATTATCATTATTATTATTTCCGATCAAACTCGCTCCGCATGCATGAAAACAGGTGGCACACCGAACAGACGACAAACACAGACAGTCTGACAAACAAATACAGACAGACAAACAAACACACAGACAAAGTAACACAGTCACAGTGACATGCACAAACAACAAGCATACACAGATACTGCGACACACACGGTCACAACAGGCATATGCAGATAAAAGGCACACACAGACAACAGAGATGCAGAGACAAAGTAACACACGCATACACAGTGAAACAGAAATGCAAATGACATTGATACGCGAGAACACAAACGCAGTAGTACAAATACACAGTGATACACAGAGACACATACACGCAATGAGAAAGAGAAAAGGATGAGATATGTACCTGGTACATGAGGAGAGGTCGGCAATGGTGTTGACAGTCATATACATTCGTCTTCGAGAGTAGAAGTGAGCCTCTTGCTTGAATCAGTTGTAGGTAGGATAGTCGGGTAAAGTAGGCAGGGCGCTGAGCGCTAAAAATAGGGAGTAGGGTCTGGGCGCATATGATGGTATTGGCCAAAGCGAGCTCTCATGGACATTCGGGCTTCGGTGTTACGATTCCCATTAGTGTTATAATGGTGCAACGCTGCATTCCAGACACTATGGTACTTTTGGCAGCCGATGTGATTGCACATTCTGAATAGTGTCATCTTGCTATTGCTCATTTCCCTTGCGTAATACTACTACTATTATTACTAGCTTAGCGCCCGCGGTGCGGGCGGTGCGGGCAATGCCCGCACGTAAAAGAGCAGAGAGGCTAGTCAATCATGATCATTGTGTCAAGATCTTGATTCACCACCCACCAAACCCGCACCGGGCGGCTAAAAAGTGTGCATGAATGTCTTGTGTGTGTGTGTGCGTATGTGTGTGTGTGCATATGTGTGCGTGAATGTATGTGTGTGTGCGTGTGTGCATGTGTGTGTGTGCTGTCATATTCACTATACACTCAAAAAAGTATGACTGTGCTAGACTGAAGGGGAGCGAGGCGCGATGTGTGTTTGTGTGCGTGTCACATGTTTGTGTGTGTGTCTGTGTGTGTGTGTGTGTCTGTGTGTGTGTGGGTGTGTCTGTTTGTGTCTGTGTCTGTATGTCTGTCTGTCTTTGTGTCTATATATGTGTGTGTGTGCCCCCGTGTGTGTGTGTGTGTATGTGTGTGTGTCTGTGTGTGTGTCTGTGTGTGTCTGTGTATGTGTGTCTGTAGGTATGTCTATGTGTCTGTTTATGTGTGTGTGTGCCCCCGTGTGTGTGTGTGTGTGTGTGTGTGTGTGTATCACGTCTGTGTGTGTGTATGTGTGTGTGTCTATCTGTCTGTGTGTCTATGTATGTGTGTGTGTGTGTGCGTGTGTGTGTGAGTGTGTGTG
>BFEA01000010.1:1854720-1865023 GCA_003427395.1 Chara braunii | reverse complement strand
AAAAAAAAAAAAAAAAAACGTTTTTCAAAAACATCCGTAAAAAATATATGTTATGGAGACAAATAAACTAAACAACATTTGCCTGGGCACTACATCCAAATTCTTTACCAAATTTGAATTAAAAATCAAATACAGAAAATAAACAATATGATAAAAATAAGAAAAAATAAAAAGAGAATTAAAATGAGTAAGTGTGCCAGCACCTTTTCGACACCGCCATCTTTGCCGATTTTTAATTATTTTTTGGAATTGACAAATGCCATGAAAATTTGCAGATATGTAGTTTGCATAACCAATAACTCATTAAAAAGTTTTCAAAAAATAATAAAATTGTTTTGGCCCCGAAATAAAGTGAAAACAAAAAGTTTAAAGTGGAAAAAAACAAAATAGTGAGTGGGCGAGCACGTTTTGACACCCCCATCTTTCACGATTTTTAATGTTTTTTTGGCTTAGTAGAATGGCTTCAAAATTTATAGGCGTGTAGGTTACATCATAAAGAAATCAAAAAAACAAACTCAGAAAAAAAAACTTATTTTTAGGCCCCGAAACATTTTTTGGCGGGGGCCGAACCTGGAGGTGTTCGGCCCCCGAACAGGACCCCGAACGCCCGAAGGTTCGGGGGCCAGCCCGAGGGCCCCCGAACGTTCGGTCAGGTAACCCTGCACACATTAATATTTTGAAGTTTGCTATCAAAGGTTGTTTTGGGGTTTGAACCCACAAACGAATTTGAGATATGCAACTGCCCCAACCACACAGGTGGATTGGGTCCCTGTGTGTACTGTGGCAGCTACGACCCCTACCACTACTCAGACCTTCGATCCACAGACCTACAGTTGAGGTTCACACGGGTTAACTTATATGGGTGAAGGCGACATCCTAGGATCAAGCCTGAGGATTGCATCTGCTACCAGAAAGGTGAAAACTATTTCGACTATATCACTAAAAGAAGGAGAGAGAAGAGACGAATACAATTACAGACAGACAAACAAATAGACAGGCAGACACAAACAGACGGATTGACGAGCACAAACAAACAGACATACATCCGCACAGAGAGAGAAAGAGAGAAAAGAGAAGGTGGTAAAATAAAGGGTACGAACCTGATCTTCGCGGTGGTCTGTAAGAGTCGTTACCATCATATACGCCGGTTCTGCTGCTGATGCCAACTGAATGCGTTGTCAACTCAAAGTCTGCTAGTAATCTGTGTGATCTTAATCCAAACACTAAGAGGGAAGAAGGACTCGACACACATATGTTCGTTACGGCGAGAGTATGCTCCCATTGACAGTCTGATTTAGTATTCTAATTCTTTGTTGGTGTAGTCGCGGTACATTACTGTTCTCCGGACAAAGTAGGACCTTGTGGCTTTCAAGGTGATTTCGTAATCTGCAATTCGTTTTTTCTGCCATTTCCCATTTCCTTACATTATTATTATTAATTTATTTGTTATTATTATTATTATTATTATTATTATTATTATTATTATTATCTCAGTTAACTTGTGGCCCGATCGAGCATCACGCCCGCCCCGAGTGAAGGCGGGTCCGAATATCCATAAAGGACCCTTATCTCAACATTTTCTAATGTGGGTCTCAGGCAAACACAACATGTTAGATTGGCTGAAATGCAACTTGGACCTCACTCTGGGTCCTTCCAAGAAACAGCAGTTGCGTCAGGTAGTTGAGCCAGGACGCGGGTTGTTGCGCCCTGGACACACACAACATGAGGCCCCCATAATAAGGAGGGGCCGCAAACCACAAAGGATGCAACATTGCCACCACCTCCACGCAAGGGCACTAAGTGGTGTGTGTCACAAGCCAAACTGCAGGACATTAGCAGGCTATGGTCACGCAGGGCAGCAATCACACACGTGGTCCTTGAGACACGCATGCGGGACAGTGAGTGGGTTGTTGCGACAAGGGTTGAGTGGTGAAAGTAAAAGGGTGTATGTATACCAGAGAAGAAAAAAGAAGAAGAGAAAGGAAAGGCGGAGGAAAGTAAAATGAAGGAGGGATATGACGAAGAGGGCGAAATGACTGGTTTTGGTGGCTCATACTTTTTTTTTTTCTTTTAATTTATGAAAAAATAAATTATTTATTGAAATGCGAATATTTTTATTACTATTGCGCTCCAAAAATTTATTATTAATATTATTTATTTGTGGTTGTTATCATTGTTATTTACTATCATTCATTGATCAACATAATGCGTAAGGAGGCGAATCAGATGTGGCGGGAAAGTGTGAGGTACCAGTGAAAGACATCGTCACCGTGTGACAATGCCTATCTCCATCCCTTTTTGTTCTCTCTTTAATTTAATCCGTTATAACAATCATTATCTGATTATCATTCTTATCATAATGCTATTGAAGGAAATGGGGAGGATCAGAATATGGAAAAATATGGGGCACTGGAGAGGAGAGAGACATCGTCACCGTGTGACGGTGCCTAATTCCTCAATCCTTCCCCATTCTCCGGTATTCTACCCCCTCATTTTTCCATGTTTCCACAACTATCTGAAATGGTACGATCTCTTTGAATTGAGAATCTACTTTATGGAGAAGGATGGCCGAACGAACATGCACAACAAGGCGATTGCGAGAGTTCTGTCGGAGTTTAGGAGGGACTCTAGAGGCAGGGAACCATGAAGTACGCATCATCCATTCCGTTCCCATATACCCTTACAGACTACAACCATCTATTGGACTGCATATATGACTGTATGACCTATTGTTTGTGCTTTCTTCATGACTAAAATGTATGGAAAGAAAAAAAGGTTATATGATTGAAGTAAGAATCATACCTGATGAAAAGAAAGGAACCTAGGAGAACCGAAAAGGAACCTAGTCTGCTTGGGTTTGGGAGACAAAGCTGTGTGATGGAGGCTCCCGTGGGGTCGTCACACGGCTTGCATGAACTAACTAAGGTGTATGATGGGGTACTCGCCGTGCAGAATTACCGTGCCATTCATCTGACTAAAGTAATAATTTGATGAAATGTTTGTTTGACTCCAACGTTGGTTACGGGAAGCTGCCGTGCGGTTTTCTTTATTACCATATAGGCTAGATCTAAGAGGTAATCCGGTACTCCCGTGGGGTACATATCATCAACGACTAATAAAAACAAAGGTAGTAGGAAACTCCTGTGGGGCTCTCCTATCATATATCTAACCAGACTCGGAAGGGAATTAAGGACTCACCGAGTGAATACATGAATTCCTAAGTCTAGAACGATATGTCCGACATCCCGTGGGAGTCGGCATACCTTTTGCTCATTTACGATGCATAGGCAAGGTAGGTGAACGGTTAGGGTAACTTAACCAAGAGCTGTACTGACTAATTTTCTACACATCGAACTGGTAGTAGGGTAACTCCCGGGAGGGTTATCCTAGTACTTGTTTGATTTGGGGAACTACTCACAGGGGGAAGGAATGAGGTGATTGTGTTTTAACAGTAGAGGGATACTCCCGAATGAGTAACCCTACTACTTGTTTGGGTATGACTAATGGATGGTATAAATAAGTACTAATGATCTATTTATTTAACATTGAAGCAGGATACGGGAGACTTCCGTGGGGTCATCATATAGCTTGCTTGACTCTATCTTAACGTGTCTAATAAGATACTCGAGCAAAAGGAGGATCTGATGTTTGTCTGAGGTTATTAACTTAATCCTAGCTCGTATGGCTCTGAGAAAGTAGTACAGTGACTCCCATGGGGTCATCCTATTACAATTTTGAGGATAGGCTGGGTTTTGATCAAGGCGTAATAGGAGGCTTCCGTGAAGACCACCTATTACTAACTTGAATTTTGTATTGATACTTGGATGTGTGATGTTTCTGAATATTGGAACAAGTGCTGAGATGCTACGGCAAGGGCCTCTCAACTAATTGTTTTTTACTACTAAAGGGATACTCCCCTGTGAGTTATACGGACGCTTGTATAAGATTGCTTGAACTGTTTGATTGCATGAGGACTGTCTGGACAATGAAGGGTGACCGACTGCTCCCGTGGGGCGACTTGGCTACTCATTTGACAAACCGACTGTCTGGAATTGATAAAGTAGTGGAAGATTCCCGGGTGAATCAACCCACTACTTACGTACGTCACGAAAAGAAGAAAAGAAAGGGGAAAGGGAGTGCTCCAGCGGGAGTAACTTCAGGTGTCCTAAAAGAAGACGAATAAAAGGAGCAAGTATCGCCGGAAAAAAGAATTAGAAAAGAAAAAGTTCCAGGTGACCTCAGTTCATTAATAAACTCCTAAGGGAAAAATCATCACTGGCATGAGTTGATCTTAGCTAGACTACCGCATAAGCACCAAAGGGTGTGCTTATCCGGAAGAGAAAGAAATACAAGGACTATGAGTTTCCCTAAAAGATAACTTAGGACATAGGCAAGTGACTCCTTGAACAAAAGAAGGAAGAGTGACAAACGACTTAGGGTAGGTAGAAGCTAAGGGGTTAGACTTTTGGATGTTGATCTCAAAGCTCACAGACCAGATCTAAGGGTTTGACCCTTAGGTATCAATAAGTGGAAAATCGAGTAGGGGTGTTGAATCTTTGTTGATCTGTGTGTGTGTAGGTCTCTGTTTTGATCTACTGCAATTGAAGAAGAAGTCCTATAAAGAGGACTCCATTTTTATGTTATCTCTCGATAACAGGTCGGTCGTTGCCGATTCAACTTTTCCCCGTTGACTTAATACCCACATCTAAAGTCAAAAACCCTGTGGTCAGTAAAACTGTCACCTGTGATCATTGCCTAAATGGTCCTCGTCACTCTCAAGGATCCTTTGAAGAAATGTGAGGGGGATGGGCTTACATCTCAGGAAAAATAGAGTTGTCAGACATGGTTTGGGAAGTGAGGGACAATGTCTGAGGTGTGGATTGATGGTTGACGTCGTTAGTGCATGGCATGTGGATTGTCTTTGCATTATTCTGTGCAGGTTTGTTTTGTTCGTGGTTTTGGATTGAACTGGGCTTGACTTCGTGAAGAGTCTTGAACACACAACACTTGTGAAAGTGGGAAGGGTTCCCAACGATAATACCTCCATATTCATTATCCGTCCTATATAACTTCTATACTATCTGATGTTCAGTCATATGTTAAGTAGAATAGAGTGTCCTTGGTAGTAAAATGGTTTGATTGGTACTTTGATCGCAGTGATTAGAAGAATAATATGTTTTGAAAGCAGAAGCAAAAATAGACAGCCTTCTAAAAGTTCAACCTGAATATCTAATTGGTCAGTTCTAGGCGTCTTACCGCGCGTACCCCGTGTTATGCTACAGCGATCGAGAAAACGCCCTCGGCCGACCTACCTAAACAAGGCATGTAAAAACCTTCGCATGTGGGTCGGTAGCTCAGCAGGGATACGCGTACCTAAGGGTGGTGACATCCACTTGGATACAGGTAAGTTTTACCTTGCGACACCCCGACCTCTCGCAGGGCGTCGTGAGAGGTATAGCACACGCGCACGGTCGGAGTGGTGACTGATTCTTTTCAAACAAAACATCCTGCGCGACACGACCGTGAGGTTCAGCGCTCCCCATCAGGGCGCGGGACAGGTGGCGCCGTTGCCGGGGGGACCTTCGGTTGCGTGCCAAGGTCTTATGTGAACGGACATGGGTCTTGTTGATTGAAGCCCTAGCAAAACGACAAGTGAAAGGGTAGAGTGTTGTATAAACTTCCGCTAGGTAGTAGGAATAATAATAAGAATGATTGTCGGACTACTAATACAAGCCTTGGGTCTGGGAAAGTGCCTTGAGATATTGCAAGTATAAGCTGGAATACCTTACTGATCATAACTATACGTCTTAGTTTGTACTTTTGTCGCTCCCTGGGAAGATACTTGATCCTTTTGCTTGTTGAGGAGGGAGCATACACCTTCATCGATAGGGATAGCAGAAGAGCCGAGTTACATAATAGAAGTTGGCGGATCTCGCCAAGTCCGCCCAAGAGGGTTCTCCTATGATAGTCCCTTTTGGTTGTGACATTTCCTATCCCTACGACGACCACATACTCCTATTTTTTGACATCCTTATTTAAGGCTTATCAGACAGATAGATTATACTACACAACCATTTTGATATCCTCTCGAATCCATACGTGTCCCCAGTCTTAGACGTTGCCTTAGTCATTTAAAGAATAGGCATTTATGACATTTCTATAAGTAATACCTTTGGCCATGTCGCGTGGATCAGGAACCGGAAGGGAAAGAGGTGGACGGCAAGGGAAGGCTACAGATAAGCCTATTGATTTGACAAGGAAAAAAGAAGAGCGGGAGGAAGAAGAGGAAGAGGAGGAAAAATGGGAAGGGATACGTTTGTGCAGACATCAGAAAGACTTCCGCGAGCGCACGCCATCCCCTGGAAGAATGGCATACTATTCCTAAAAGTACGAACAACATTATGGTGCTCCACCTCCGCGATTCGAACCGCCTTCTCGATCCTATCCAATGACATATTCATCCCTGTCTTCTTCCATGGCACGCCATCTTAAGCAGCTGGTCGTCATTCCCCAGCCATGTCGGCCTGCTCTTCCAACTCCACCACCAAATGTACCTGATCCTCCCGTGGTATCTCGGAATATGCCAACGAATCATAGGTTATGCATCACCTTAGCATTATTCTTCCTATGCTAGGTAGAGTTATGCGGGTTGATCTCATACCTACTATACAGGGGGATTATTTGAGGAACGCTTCGATAGGAAAGGAAACAGGTCACAATAAAGCCAAAACTTTCCCTCGTTTTGATTGGGAACGATGTTTGAAGATATCCATCTGAGGTGGTGAGGAGAAAGATATTCAAACTGGGGAGACGTGATAACGCGACGTTCAGATCATTATGGTCCTTGTTCAACTCGTACTAGACTTATCAGTCAAATGAGCAATAAACATCAACAAGGAACTAAAGAGTCAAAGGGTAAACCTAATGATACAGGGGGAAATCTAGTTTTATTGAAAGTCTTTGATTAATAACAGGTATGATCGTAAGTCGGGTTACTCCTTAGTAAGGGTACCAGAAGTCAGTAATTATAAAGTACATTAAATGGTTGTTCCTGTTTTGCCTTTTATATAAACAGGTCACTAAAGAGGTCGCCCGAATTCAATCAAAATGCCTTACGCGGAGCAGGTTTCCAGGGTCGAGGCACCAGTTAGGAACAGTGATGGGCTAGAAATGACGCTACCAAAGGGGAAAGTCAGAGCGGAACTTTGCGAGTCATGGTAGGGCAACTCGTTGGGAAATGAGGCATTTATGTGGGTAGAGACGAGTTGGGATACGGTAGAAGAATGCAGTAGTGTGAGAGTCATCCTCTACCTGTCTACCCGTCTCTGGCATGGTCATGAAATGAATCTCAGTCAAGGAGGGAAAAAATATCTACTACAACTTACAGGGATGGTAGAAGTGGCACTCAACGTCTGGATCCGAGTAGGAGAAGTTAGGAAGGAAGTCAAAATGCGTCCGACCGAAGACTTTGTTCTTCCGATCCGCTACATTAGAACCACCCCTCCACAACTCTCCCTGATTTCATCATCAATGACGCGTTTAATGGTCAAGCAAGAGTAGAGTTGGTCGTTGAAGCCGTACTGAGAGTACCTAATAGAGGATACGATTTCTCCACCCCTCATATGATCTACTAGAGATGGGCCCTGAGCTAGCTGAAAATGATTTTAGCAACATTTTGTCCATCGTAGACACATATGCCCGAACTTACCTTATGGAGGAAAAATTTGGGTATTGGGAAAAGTTGAAGGAGGAAGTATGCACGGGAATCTGCGTGGATGGTATTCCCGCCATGTTTGGCTTGGTCTATAACTTCTGGTCTGGGGACTGGGTAATGGTAAGTGAAATGGAAGAAGAAGAGAGAGGGTTTGTATTCTAAGAATGATAGGGAAGGACATTGAGATGATAGGAGGGCATGAGGGGCAAAAAAGGGAAGATGAGGAAGTTGAAGGAAGACATTTGCTTGTCTAAGTTGCCAGAGGAGGAAGGAGTAATGAATGAGTGTACTGAGAGGAGAAAAGGGTATGACATAAAGAGATATGAAGCCTTAGGCTAAAAACGTTCATATCTCGAGCAGGATTAAGAAAGAAAATAGAGAATTATTAATTGTAATGGGAAAGGATATGTCGGTACTAAATAGAACTTACGCATAAGTATTGTCTGTTTTTTTGTCTCTTCCTTTGCACCGCTCAGGCCACCGGAGATCGCCCAAGATGTCGTACACCAATCAGGGATTTGGGGTTGAGCTGCCCGTTCGTATTCAATAGGGGTTGAAGATGTCACTTCCTTGAGGCCTAAGTAGAAATCACCGCATGGTGGGGCACCTAGATCGGGCCCGAAGCATTTGTATGGGTAGAAATTGGGCACACCCCAGATAGAGAAAGTATAATAGTACGAGCAACCTAGTATCTTTCGTCGCATCTATGGAGGATGTACGGGGTAGACCTGATCGTTGGACATAGTCAACCCCTATCGCGATGCATCTTAATTGTCGGGACGGTCCTTGAGGACAAAATAAGAGAGGCAAGCTGGGGGGAATTCTGACCAGTCATACCAATGATAGAAGCAACGTGGGCATCAGATTTTGTGTATTCCACCGACTATATAATAGCCACTCTTCCGGACTTCATCATTGATGAAGCTTTCAAAGGACACGTAAACGTGGAACAAGCAGCCTTGGCAGGCCAAGCGGCATCTCAGAGAGGATGTGAAATTTTCACGCCTCAAACCCTTTATTGCCTATATTTGAAAATGAGAACAAAAATGGCTAATAGGGACTTTGAGGAAATCCTATTTATGGTAAATGCTTATGTCCGTGTCCATTTCATGGAGCCAAGGCAGACGTATTGGGAAAGACTTAAGGCGGAACATAAAATCAAGGCATACATTAACGGTATCCCTATAATGTTTGGAATGGTATATGACTCATGGACGTGAGATTGGATGTCAGCTGAAGAGATTGGAAGGGTAGAATGGTAAAGAAATCCGGGAAGATGTCTGGAGCCAATCTCGTTTTGATCTAAATAACGAAGAGGTCGGCTCAAATATTTAAGCATAGTAGGGGTACTAATTAGGGGCACGTAAACTAGGAAGGCTAGTAGGTGTGAGTTAGTGTTAAAAGAGCAGGGAAGGTAGAAAGTAATAAAGAACAAGATAAAACTGTAGGTAAAAAGAGTCTTGAACTATGGTACCAGTTGTCCGATGGGGAGACGTCTCTCCCAGACGTCTCCCGGAGACGGTCAGGGGGAAGTTGTCTAGAAAATCGGACAACAATTTTTTTGCCAAAAAAAAAACGAAAAAACAAAAAAAAACGGGTGGGGTCTGCGCACCACTTGGGGATCCCCCCAACAAAAATTTCAGGCTTTTCTAAGAAAAAAAAAAAAAAAATCAGATACGGTGGGGGAGGTGTGATGGTGATCCTTCCCGACATCAGTGTGTGTTTTCCCAGGGAAAAACACACACAGATGCACTCTCTACACACACAAACACAGGCTGTTCTCAGCAAAAACATTCATACACAGATGCACTCTCTACACACATAGACATCTCCCTGTCTGTGTGTGATGAGAGTGTCTGTGTGCTATATTGCACGGTGGCCACGGCCTGGTTCGGCCCAGGCCGCGGCCGGTGGCCTAGGCCGGGACCCCCCCGGCCGCGGCCGGGCCGGCCGAGAACTTTTGGTCGATGCCGCTGCGAATCAGGGAGGGGGGTTGGGGGGCGGGGAACGGGGAACGGGTCTCGAGTGGGTGGGGGGGCCCTACCTCCTCGCAAAAAAAAAAACATAAAAATTTCGAAAACGGGGGGGTGGATTTCAAACACTACAAAAAAAAAATAAATCAATAGAAAACAAAAAAAAATTCATTGATTGACTGTTTATTTATTGATTGATTTATTGATTGGTTGATTGATTGATTGATTGATTGATTAATTGATTGATTGATTGGTTGGTGGGGGAGGGGTCCTCCCTCCACTCCACGGCGCGCGTACCTCTCTCTCTCTCTCTCTCTCTCTCTCTCTCGCGCGCGCGCGCGGGCGCGCATTTCCCACACACAGACACACACACTCACTTTCTCGCCGAAGTTGCGCGGGCGGGACCCCGCGCAACTTCGGCGCAAGCAAGTGAGCGTGTGTGTGAGTGTGTGTGTGTGTGTGTGTGTGTGTGTGTGTGATTGAGTGGGGGTTGGGGGGGCGACCCATCCCCCACCAATCAATCAATCAATCAATCAATCAATCAATCACTTAATCAATCCAAAAAAAAAAAAAAAGTAAAAAAAAAAACGAGAAAAGCGGGTTTTCTTATTTTTTT
>BFEA01000010.1:1841232-1854703 GCA_003427395.1 Chara braunii | reverse complement strand
AACTGCCCGGTAAACCGTAGGTAGAGAGAGAGAAGAGGACAACAAACGAGGGGCTGTGACAAACTGTTTCGTCGGAGTTTCATATATATATATATATATATATATATATATATAAAGAGAGAGAGAGAGAGAGAGAGAGGACCTGCGCTATTCGAAAAGCAGGCCCGAGCTATCACTAGGACGGGAGGCCCTGTGGCCTAGGCCCGTAGCATGAGAGCCTATAGTCGGGCAGGCAGAGGCCATAGTGATATTGGTTCACATCAGCTTAATCTTGTACTGTTCTTTTGTTGCCCTCGCAGGTATCTTATTGTGATCATTTGTTGGGACTCTTGGGAGTAAGTCAGATAGTGAGAAACACGGTTCAAACACCCAGTGTTATCTTCACACCTGTGCATAGTGGTTTCCGAAACTTTCTACTGCTTACTCTGTTTGTGTGCATTGTGTACTCTATGTCCTCTCCCCTCCTTCTTAAGTGTGTGCGGCATGACTGGGCATGCCTGAGATTGTTTGCGTGTGAGTGTTGGTGAAAAATTGAAAATCGACAAACAACCAAGTTCAAAAAAGTTCTACATGCAGTTGCATGAATGTTTTCAACTTGTGTCTTGCGAAGTTGCGAGGAATTTTTTTTTCGTAAATCAGTGCAAAATTGCAAATAGAAATTGTGCAATGTTTACAATTATCTTTTTTTTTTTTTTTTTTTTTTTTTGTGTGGGGGGGGGGGCTCCCCCCCCCCCCCCCCCCCCCCCCCCCCCCGGGTTTCCAAATCTTTTTTTTTTTTTTTTTTTTTTTTTGTTACGCAATTGAAAACAATAATGGCCCTCAAAAAAATATGGGCGTGTAGGGTTTTTTTAGCCCCACAGGCCCATATATATATATATATATTTATGCGTTAAAAAAAAAAAAAAAATCCTGCACGCAACTCGGTTGGTCGGCCTAGGCCGAACCGAGCCGATTCGGCCATCCGCCGAGGCCGCGGCCGATTCGGACCCCCCGGCCGCGGCCGGGCGTGCAACATAGTCTGTGTGTGTAGAGAGTGCATCTGTACTTTTTCCCTGAGAGATGTATGTGTGTGTAGAGAGTGCATGTCTACTTTTTCCCTAGAAGATGTCTGTGTGTGTAGAAAGTGCATTTATGTGTGTTTCAACCTGAAAATTTTTCCCGGGGGAAACACACACAGATGCACTCTCTACACACACAGACACCTCCCTGTTTTTGTTTTTGCTCAAAACAGCTTGAAACACACACAGATGCACTCTCTACACACGCAAACATCTGTGTGTGTTTCCCTAGGGAAAATTCAGATACGGTTTCCTTCCCACTGGGGAAACACACAAATGCACTCTCTACTCACACAAACACACACCGACACCCACGCGCACGCACACTGCGGCACACATACTCACACTAGGAAGGAAACAGTAGCAAGGCCAAGGCAAAAAGTTGTTCATTTTATTTTTCTGTGTAACATAAAGAATTTCGTTTATTTTTAATTTTAAAATTTAAATAGAATTTCGATGTAACCCCAAGGCAAAAGTTGTTCAATTTATGTTTCTGCATAACATAGTTTGTTTTCGGAAATTTTTATGGTTTTTTTTTTTTTTTTTTTTTTTGGCCATTCGGGCTTCGGACAAACTGTCCAGGGGGGACGTCCGACAAGTTGTCCGATCGGACAACCCCGGACGGTCAGGGGGGCCCCGGACGTCAGATCTGGTAACCTAGGTCTTGAATGATATCTTGGGGCAAGGAAAAAGCCTAAAAAAAAAAAAAGTAAGACGATCGAGAGTAATCTGACAATCCGTCGTTTTTGCAGGTGCAAAACAGATTTACATGGAACTGTGGGAAGAATGGGGGACGCTAATGGGACAGGAGGACAAAGGTCCATAACCGCAGCTGAAATCGCGCAATTACTGGATAATAGAAATGTCAAGAGATCTCAACTGCCTAGGATATAAATTTTTCCCTTGAAAGGAGAGCGAGTGTCGCACTGGGTTAAATTGTTGGAGCAAGTCTTCAATCGACTAACACCGGCGGAAAAATTCGCCCAACTATTTGAGTACGTGTGGTGGGAATTTCGCCCCGAGATCGAAAAGATTGTAATCGATGCCCAGGGAGAATGGAACAATTTCAAGAAAGAGATGCAGAGGAAGTATAAGCTGGAAGATGGGTTACGGACAATTGACCAGCTCCACAACATCAACAGGAATGATTTTACTACAATAGGAGCATTTCCAACAGCCTTTGAGAAAATGGCGGAACGAGTTCCAGAACTTTCCGAGGAGATACAGTGTGTAATATTTTTGGGAAAATTCTCGGGCTATGAGGCTATGAAACTAACCCGTGGAGGAGCACCGGGAAGGAAAACATCATGGGAGACGATAAAAAGAAACTTGGCATCGAAAGATTTGAACCAGGTATTCCACCATCAGGTAAAGATGGAAAGGAAGAGAAGGAAGGAGGTAGGTGTCATCCAAGGAGCAGACTCGGCTCTGGGAGGGATGATAAGCAGTACGGTAACGCAACTAAAAGAATTAAAAGATAAAGTGGAGTTAGGAAAGGTGACGACAGTCGGACAAGCGACGAACAAAAAGAAATATGGGGAGGAAGAGGAAGGAAATAAAGAAGGGAGAAAACATGGGCAGATAGTACAGTCTAAGAGAGCCCAAAAGCAAAATCAAAACCAGGCATCAAGGAAGCAAGGAGATGGAAAGAGGCAGAACTCACAGCAAGAGGTGATGCCAAATGCTCCAGGAGCGCCAGCTCCGGCTTCCCAACTTGGACCATGGCCGGTCGTAGCTCCTATGGGAGCATGACCTGGATATTTCCCCAAAAATCAATGGCCGGGTCTTAGGCAAATAGAGATGTACCCGAGTTTGCCCCAAATGCAGGAAGCTGGAGCAGAACCATCACAAGGTCAAGGGGCAGATGAGAGTCAGTCACAACACGCTCTGTCACCACACGGTAATCAAGGGCCGCAACTGTTCCAAGGGCAAGGACACGGACAGGGGCATGGTAGAGGTAGGAATGGAGGGCGAGGAAATAGTCAAGGAGGAAGAGGATTCGGAGGAAGAGGAAACGGCGGGCAAGGAGAAAATTAGGGCAATCAAGGAAGAGTTCAACCGGAAAATTACAATCAGACAAATTTCAATCAGATTGGACAAGGGTACAATGAAGCTTATGGTCAGGGCTATGATTAGAATTATAACCAAAACTATGGTAGGGGTTTTGGTAGGAGTGATGAACAATGGAACGGTCAGGGGTCCGGAAAAGGATGGATAAATTACAGTGAATGCGTATGTACGCATTGTATGATAAAATGACATAGAGTAAAAAAATGTCATGTTCGAAGAACGAATGAGCGGGATGAAGTGATCACATCTAGCATAGATGGAGATGTATTCGATAAGCGAGGAAGACGAATTGACCCGAATATCCCCGGAGGTACAAGGAAGGAAGCACTTTAAGGTTGCGGGGCTCTGACCAAGTACCCCAGCCATGTTTCGTATATGGCAAGAGAAAGAGGATCCGTTTGTTTGGGTGGAAGAAGTTGACGAGCTAAGTGATCAGCTAAAAAAGAGAGCAAGGATAAGTGAGGCAGAAGGAGATGTTCCACTGATTGAAATTGAACCTGAAGAAGACGAAGTATGTAAGGAATCGGCAAAAAAAAACTTAGGAAAGATGAAAGACATGATAGACCAGATGAGTAGATTAAATACAAGAATGACTAGTATTTGCGAGGCGGTGAAAGATCTAGAAATGAGAATTCCGCATGTGTTCACCATGAGTTAGGGGAAAGAGGACGATGAGCTGAAAGCCCTTAACCCCAGAGCTCTGAGAGCCACTCTGGCTACTGGGTCAGAAGCAGTCTACCAAACTCTTAAAAACTTCCTCCCTCATACTGCACGAAAACCTAAGGGAGGTAATGCACCCAAGAACCGCCTCAAGGGGAAGCTTCTATTGATATAGAGAAAAAGGAGGAGGATCAAGACGAATTACTTAGAGGAGAAGAGCACAAACGCGCTGAACAGAGGGCTAAGAAACGAAAGCATGATATTAAGAAAGGAAAGAAGAAGACTGGGAAAAAATCGAAGAAGAAATGGAGGTACCAGACGTCGATTGAAGAAGGGGTGGACCTAAAAAATTTGGTAAACAAGCTTCTTGATGGACATAATGAGTTCTTGAATTTGAAGGAGATTTTGGCAACCGCACCTAAGCTCAAAGAGTTAGTAAAAGCGATGTTGACACGGAAGAGAGTAGCGACAGTAAGATTGGGAGATCTAATTCCCAAACAGGCGAACTGGAAAATAGTTGGAAGCAAGATGGATTGGAAATTTGTAGGAACAGGGTCCATTGATGTCAATATTAGAGGGAAAGGATGCCCTGGGATGGTGGATACTGGAGCAGAAATTAACATTATGAATTCAAAAACAGTTGAGAGACTAGGGTTAAAAATCGATAGGAGGGATTGTGGATACCTCAATGGGGCTAGTGGAAAATCAGGGTACACAGGTATTGCATCTAATGTGACCGTGGAAGTAGGAAGTGTTAGAGTCCGCTCTTCCGTCTACATTATGCCTAGCCTGGATTTTCCCATATTATTAGGAAGGTCTTTCTTATCACGATCAGAGGCCTTCATCATGAACAAGCATGATGAGACTATGTTCGTAAATTTATGTGATCCTGCGTGTGGGAACTTCAAGGTCATTACCTGTAAAAATACAGGTCCTCATAACGCAAAGAACCACCTCAATGTTGGATCGTATACATTTGAGGAATCAGAGGTTGGAAGGAAAGAGCTAGAATGGGGATCTAACGAGGAAGATGAGGAAGAAGAAAGTGAAGGGTTAACATTGAGTTTGGCTAACATGGATCAAACGATGTACATGGTCTCCGCTTATGAGATGGCGGAGCCAGAGGCAATTCGGGTTTTGACTGACAAGGTGTATGATTACCGTGAAGGAGGGAGGATTAATTTGATATACAGTTCGCCCCCTCGAGAGGAGAAAATGCAGGGACTGTATGCCCAAGCTAGCGGCCAACATTTTTTAGGGGTGGGCTCAAGCAAGGGGGAAAAATGAGGTACAAGACAGTAGACAAAAAAAGTCACCCAGTTCCAGTTTTAGTAACGCGCAAAGAAGGAGTGTACTATGAGCAAGAGAGAGAACTGATAAGACAAATGAGAGAAAAATGGGACGCAGAGTCCTGTCGTATTAACAAAGAGACTGAGAAAGACTTGATAATTGGGGAACCTGAGTTTTTGACCAAGCAGGAAAAGGCATTAGTGATCGACTTAATGAAAAAGAAGCATTGCGCCTATGCCTTTAACGATGAGCACAGAGGGAGGTTGGATGTGGATAAGGTAGGGATGATCCGAATCCACACGGTTCCGCACCAACCTTGGAATATTAAAAGGGCTAGGTACCAAAATCCCGATGATCAGAGAAGGGTGGTAGAATACCTTGATGGAAAGATTGGCTCTCACGTGGCAGGTTTTTCTAGCGGACCTTATGCCTCACCGTGGTTCTGCTTCATTAAGTCGAATGGGGTACTCAGGTGGGTGCAAGATTTACAAAGGTTGAATGCTGTGAGATTTACAAAGGTTGAATGTTGTGACGGTTAGGGATGTTGGAGGACTCCCCAACGCTGATCAGTTTTCTGAAGCATGTGCAGCAAGATCTATTATCTCGCTCATAGACTTGTATTCTGGTTATGACCAGTTTCAAGTTTATCCGGTCGATAGACTGATAACTGCAATGCACACTCCAAGGGGACTGATCCACATGAACGTGGCGCCCCAAGGATGGATGAATGCGGTAGCCATGGTACAACGAAGTATGGTCAAGGTTATGCAGTTGATCAGTCCGCAGATTACTTAACCCTATATCGATGATCTTGCAGTAAAAAGCCCAATGATGCAAGATGAACAAGAGATTGCACCTGGCATGAGGAAGTTTGTCTGGGATCATGTCAATGATCTAATAAAAGTGTTTGATATGTTACAAGAATATAACCTCACGGCGAGAGGAGCTAAGTCCAGACACTGCATGAGAAAGACCACTATTTTAGGGTTTGTATGCAATGAGCAAGGTCGTCGTCCAGACACCAAGAAAACGAATAAAATCCTTGAGTGGCTTACGTCGTTCAGAAACATCCGCGAAGTGAAATGTTTCCTTGAAACATGCGGATTCTGGAGAATATTCATTGAGAGGTTTGCTACTAAGACTGAGCACGTAAGGAAGTTGGTAAGGAATAATCAAGAATGAGAATGAGAAGAGAAGTAGGAACAAGTGATGAAGAGTTTGAAGAAGAAATTTGAGGAAGGAGGTCTTGTGCTAGGGGTCCAAGACTATGAAGTCGTTATAGAGCGACCCTTTATCATAGAGACTGATACCGGACCCACTGCCTTGGGAGGAGTTCTGATACAGGCCTTTGCGTTTTGAGAGTTGAACGCTCAATACTACCGAGCAGAACTATTCTCAATTCAAAAAGGAGGCCCTGGCCGTACTACACTACCTACGTATCTTTAGACACTACCACTACAGGAGAAGATTTGTCCTGAGGATAGATCTGACTGCTCTTATATATTCCCTCAAGAAATTTTCACCCACGGATCCCACAATCGCCAGATGACTCACATACATCTAGATGTTCGATTTTCAGTTGGAACATATCCCAGGAAACAAGAACAGGGCTGATGGGTTACGAAGGATAGAATGAGAGAAACCTGGAAATGCAAAGGAGGAAACGCCACCAGTAGATGGATTCTTGGATGAAGATGATATGCAACTCCATGCAAACTCATGGAAACTTAGTATCAACGACAAGGAAGCGAGAAAAGGGAAGCCCATATGGTTTGCACCAGCAACTTTTGTAAAAATCGAAGGGATGGTGTTGAAACCTTTCGTTGAAGAAGACCCATGGGAAGAAAGGAATGGAAAGTGGATGGCAGAACTGACTTTGGCAGAAAACTACAGGTTGACGGACGATCCGGTTATAATTGAGGTAGGAACAAGACAAGTGGATCAACACCTAGTAACGATGGGGAGAGTACACTATCTTGTCAACTCGCTCCTACAAGTTCAGACTGAGAATGAACGAGAGATAGTAAAGGCAGACGAAATAGTGTTGGGAGATGATCCTAAGTTTGATAAGGAGATGGAAGGAGAGGAGTTTGAGCAGGGTGAAATCTCGGAAGATTTTTGGGAAGAAGAATATGACGGATTTCATCTTGAAATGAGACTTCTTATCTCCGGCGATAAGCGAAAAAAAGATGTTAGTGAAAAGACTCTTCGCATGAGAGATCACTACATAGTAAGGGGAGATCATCTCTTCATCATGTATAAAAGGGGGCATCCTAGGAAAGTCATTTGTGGCAGAAATCCGCAGATTGATGTCATAGCAGCTCTCCACGATGGACCTGTAGGTGGTCACAAGAGTCTTGCCACTATTATAAAAAAATTGACCGAATTATACTTTTGAAAACGTATGTACGGGATGATTCGAAAATACTGCGAGTCGTGCATCCCTTGCCAAGTCAGATCTCCGATCAGATACAAGGATTGAACAAGGGAAGTTGGAATTGAAGGTTGGGACACTAAGTACGACTCTTAACAACAAAAGCAAGGAGGTGGAGACAGAGAAAGTGAAGAAAGAGAGGTTGGAAAAAGAGGTTGGTAAGTTGGAGGTGAAGATCAACGAGCATGGTAAGACAATTGAGTCTGAAAAGAGTGAGAGGAAACAAGAGAGTGAGAAATGGAAAAACAAATGGAAGGAGGTGGAAGAAGCGCTGCAGAGATCCAAGGTGGTTCAGGCAAGAGTCGAAACAAGAGACATTAAAGGGATTGAGGACAAAGAGAAAAATCCAGGAAGGGAGAAAGGATTGGTAAGATTTGACGATAAAGAGGAAAAAGAGGTAGTGGGTGAAGTTTTTACCCCGTCCAGTGGAAATGCTGAAGGAGTGGAGGAATCCCTGCTGGCAGGTAATGGGACGAAACATGATAAGAAAATATCATATCTTGAAATGTTAATCGGGACGACATCGCAGGATTTTTCATCATCTGCAAAAAGGACAAAGGAGGAGGAAAAAAAATTATGATGGTATTGTATGAAGGGGATTCACAAAAGAGATGAATGTCTTGGATTTGAGATAGATAGGGCTATAAGGGTTTAGTCAACCTTGATGAAAATAAGAGACTCATCGATAGAAGAGGAAACCTGATTAAGAGAACTAAGGAAGGGTCCAGGGTTCAATTGTATGGGCAGTTGGAACTCACCTTAGAAGATTCAAGAAAAACAATTTTTGAGATCTCTCTCAAAATATCTGAAACAACATTCTTATGTTTTTTTTCTTCTCCAGAAAAGACATTGTATATTAGTGATTGAGGGTAGAGAAAAGGGTGAGGTGAGTGTGTTATTTGCTCTTCTTAGAGATAGCTTCAGGTAGGGCGTTTTGGACAGTCACAGAGGTGAGTGTGTTATTTTTTTGTCCTTTATATTTTCAGGCTCGACATTTGTACTCTAGTGATAGAGGGTAGATGAGACGCATGACTCATTTTTGTCATGAGATTTCGTGTTTTAGTCTGGATAACCTTGGTCTTATGCGTTGTATTTGTATGAGTTTTCTTTGTCCTAAGCTTATTCATAAGGTATACCTATGGGGAACATGAACATTTTCACTTTCACAATTGATATAATCCAGTGTTTGGGTTTGATTGATGAGATATCTATCTTGGATGTGTATGTCAGTTATGCTTTTAAGTCTTGAACTAGGATGCTCAAGAAAGCGCCTAAGTGTCTAAGAATGATGCAATGAAATGTGACGTGTACAGTTTGAAAATGCCTTGCATCGTTGGTCGGTCTTTTACATGTCTTGTCTTATATGGTTACTATTGAGAGAAACCCTAAAAAGGGTGTGTGAAAAAGTCAAAATATTTTATTACACTCTGGAAACCCTGCTAGTCAGGGGAATGTATGTTATGAATGAGATGAATGTTTTTTTTCTGCCTTCTGACAAGACGAGGAGTCAAACAAATACCTTTTATAGATACTACATCCAAGGTATATCAAAGATGTGGGGGCAGTGATCCACTTGGATCTTTTAGCAATGTCGTTGGGGCTTGGAGGATATAATTATATCTTTGATGCATGAAATAACCTTACGGAGTTTGTTGATGGAAAAGTCATCCGAACCAAGACTGAAGCAGTATTTTGGCTGATTGCATCAAGGAATATTACCTTCGATACCCCTTCGTGATAGAGTTTACGATAGACAAAGGGTCGGAGTTCACATGTGGAGAAGTGAAAGGATTGTTCGATGACCTTGCGGTAATCGCAAAATATATAACCAGGGCACATCCTCAGGCCAACGCACCAGTGGAGAGAGGTTACAGCACCATCACGAATTTATTGGCCAAATGGACAACTGAGAAACCAAATCTCTGGCCAAAGTTCCTACGAACCGTTTTCTTTGTTGAAAACGTCACGGTCAGATGGACCACATGTTATGCCTCTGCGACATTGTGGTATGGAAGACATGCTACATTTCCGATAGAAAGCTTCCTGAAAACCTGGCGAAGGCAGGATCTTGAAAATAACCTGTCACTTGAAGAACTGTTTGACATCAGAGCAAGACAGGTCAGTGTTACAGAAGAAAGTATACAGGGGGCAGTCGAGAAGGTGACTGACAATCATGGGAAAGACAAAGAGAGATGGGACCGGCTTCCACACGTGAGATACGAAACATTAGCAATTGGGGATGAGGTACTATTATAAGATTCATCTCTGAAGAAACAATGGTCAAGAAAATTGGACAAGAGATGGTTGAGACCCTACAGAGTCAGACGTCAGGGGAATTACGAAGCCTATAAGCTAAAAGAAATGGATGGAACATCAAGACGAGATTGGGTTTCTGGGTCCAGACTGAAGAAATTTCGAATGAGACAGGAGGTGAGTTAAAACTTGAAGCTAAGATAAAACAACTTAATCCCCTTAAAACAACTTGTGCTAGCATAATTGCGAATCTGATATTGTTACCCAGCTACTAACACCGTTTCACCGCCACCCTCTTTTTCCTTTTCTGTGTGCAGGCATAATCCTGAAAGAAGGAGCAGCAATGACACAGAAGGGAGGGATGGCGGAGACTTTCAGACCAATTTCTGGCAGAGAAGGACGACAAAGGTTGCGGCAGGTGATAAAGGATTCTGATAGGATGCCAGTATACAAGAAGGGGGACAATTTGAGGACATTCATGAGGGAGTTTGAAGAATATGCCTTCAGGAGGGAGTGAGATACTCAACTCATGTTACTTAAAGTGACAGGGTTGGGAGAATGCAACAAGGAGATGAATAAGATTGTCTCGGATTGTCTGGGGTGGATGACTTTCAAAGCCAAAATGTGGGCTAAATCTGGGGATTTGACAAGGGATGAGATTGAAGAAGACATCATCTTCGATGGTACAAATTTGGAAGACTTTGAGGACAGTATCGACCTTTGTGCAGAGAAAAAGAGGTGGGGAGAAGAAAAAACACCTCAACAGGTTAACTCGTGCATAGAGGTCGGCGCGTTACTTCAAGCGTTGTCCTCCGATGGCAGAACCGCATCACTAATCTGGAACTCGTTTTTTCTCGGTGCCAAGTCCAAAAAGACCAGGTCCTTGCAGATTCTGATGAATTTGGCCCATAATTGCGCACAAGTGGGTATAACCTCTGCTGGTCCTAGAGGCTTCCCCTGTGGTTCCTGGCTCTTACCGCCCTCGGTGCAGACTTACGTCACTCCACGATTAATTCCAAAAATCCCGATACACACTCAGACAGTAAATTGGATATCTGCCAACACTTCTTCCTGCAATCTTTGAGTTTTAACTCTTGTGCCCCGTTCATTGCTACGGGTCAGACTCCATCTGTCGTTTTACACGTGCTCGGGCTGAATCTGGTCCCCATTCAGTCATAGGGACTTACTTGCCCTGCGCATATCGTGCTACTTCTAGTATTCCCTGCCAGAAAGATGATCGGATCCTGCGCTGTATCCACTGGAGCCCCGCCACCACTACTTTCGCGGTGTGCAAGTTGTTGGATCCCATCATGGACATGCTGCAGATGGTGGACAGCGACACGAGGCAGATTGGCAAAATTTTGCGTCGGTACAACGAGATGATCGTGCGCTGTTTGTCTGCATGTGCTGTTTTTGACAAGGATGAGCAGGGCGCAGTGCTCGAAGTCTTTGACAGACGCCGCACCATGTTTAAGTCGCCGACTCATGTTGCTGTCATGATGTTGGATCCCGAGTTTCGAGAGCGCACGATGCCAAATGACGACGAGATGCAGCACGGTTTGAAAGTTGCCCTGGTTCAATTCCGGTACCCGGAGGGCTCGGCCCAACACATCGAGGTCCTGACTGCCGTTGACAAGTTTCATGCTAGGGAGCCGCCATTCGACGACGTGGCCATGGATCAGACGGCGCAGAGCTATCCCCATCCAGCCAGTTGCTGGGAGTCGAAGGAGAAGAGGTTCCCGCACACAACCTTCCTCGTCGGCAGGATACTACACGTATGGGCGACTGCATCGCCTTGCGAGAGAGCCTGGTCGCACTGGAGCTTCATCCACTCCAAATCCCGTAACAGGGTTTTGCTGCTGCACTGCATCCACTCACGTCTGCTGGCGGACCGTCAGTCTCAGCTGCAGTGACTTCAGACGTCCGACGACCACCGGTAGCGGCAGAGCAGGAGAGTATGCTCCCACCTCACAGCAGTCATGGAGTTCAGCCTGACGTACGCGGGGAGGTGGTTGCTATGCCGCAATCGGACACATATGGACCCCATGCATGCGACACCGTATCGCGGCCACCACCTGCATTGGTGGAGTGGACTGCTGTTGCGGGTCCAGACGGTGATCTTCCGGAAGGGGAGATCTCACACACTGCAGCACTTGAGAAGAGCGCCGCAGGCCATGTCGGTCTCGCATGCCCCACCGGCAGTCTTTCGGGTATCGGAGAGTTATCGACCATGGACTCGACGCTCGTCTCTCTCCCGGACTTGCCGGCTTTGATATCTCCTGGTCTACCCCACGTGTCACCACCCAACCCACATCAGCCTGTCGCCACAGAGTGGGGGCCAGACGCGTTTGATGAGTTTGGAGGCGATACGATCACGGTGTGCCCAACGGTGCTTGCCACGCCCACATTTTTTCGTGTTGGCAGACCTTACGAGGTAGACCTCGGTATAGCTGAGATGGCGACGCGACACCTCCGCGACGGTCACCGTAACATCGCACAATGTAGTTTGTCCAATTCGTTCGATGGCGCGGAGGATGGTGGCTTTGCTGCACTCGCAGCAGTCGAAAGAGCAGCAAGACCTTCACGTCCGCCGTCAAACTCAGAGCATCAGCCCATCAGCGTGATTGCCGACGCAGTTGCGGGCATCCCCGCCACGAACACCACCGACACAACACAACAGAGTGTGGTGGGGTCAGTGGCGACAACGCGGCGCGACAGAGCTACTGTTTTGCCGACAGTGGCATTCTATACCAGCGGGACAACCAGTGGGGGGTTGGACGAGCAGGGAGTTCGGATTGTGGGCAAGCCATCAACACCGTTTATGGGGACACGATCCATTGGTACTGTCGATGATGCTCGCCACACCGCCATGACAAAGTATAAGGCCCGACACGGGACTGCTTTGCCGACGAAGACATTTGATGTGCAGGCTACGAGGGCCGCGAAGGCGAGTCTTTCTTGGGCGAGGAAGAAGGCCTCGACAAGGAAGGCGTCACGTTCGTCACCGCATATGCGTTCCCATCTTACGCGATCCGGCCCTGTGCATCTCAAGGACGGAGAGATTGCACCCGACGGCGATGCATTGGATGTTGGAGGGAGGGCTGCAACGACGGCGGACGGCATCGACACGGAGGGTGCAGGGGATGCAGTGGCAGGAGAGAAGAGATGCGGCAGTGTGCTCATCGTCCATGACGACAGCACAGATGTAGCCCCCGGAGATACCACGGGCACTGATGATGCGGGGGACTTCGATTACGTGCCTAAAGCACGGGTGGCAGACGAAGATGATGGAGGAGGGCAACAAGTGAGACGGAGGACAGGACTCGGGCCAGATGGGCAGCGGCCGCAGGGCACACCATCTGCGACGATTCCTGCCGCCATTGATCGGTGAGCTCAGGCGCAGCGACTACAGCGCAAAACGGAGGCCACACTTTAAGCGACACACGGTTCATCAATCGGTCGCGAAGAGACGGAGATTCAAAGAGAGAGAGAGAGAGAGAGAGAGAGAGAGAGAGAAAGGGATATATATATATGCCAGCGGCGTGTCTGGAGTGTATTTTTTGGCTATGACAGACCTTTCTTTGTTTCGTGGATGTTTTGCTGGCTTGTGATGGGGTGTGAACCGACAGTCTGTAGAGTTTTCCATCTGGTGTGGGTGAGTGATAGTCTACTTTGATTTTGGTTAAGGTAGATTATCATTTACAGT
>BFEA01000010.1:1826507-1839035 GCA_003427395.1 Chara braunii | reverse complement strand
GCACCCCACAACCTGCCCCCGTCTCCTCACCTCACCACCGGCCCGACCCCCGCACTCTAACCCTGGCCCCGACCACCGGCCCACCACCGACGCTTGGCGGGACCCCGCCGGCACACCCCGCCGGTCACCCTCAGCACCACACCCCGCGCCTCCCAAAGACCCCCGCCCCCCGCAACCCCGCTGCCCCGCAGCGCACCCCCGCCACCGGACCACCGCCTCCTCAACCCCGACACCGCGGCCCGCCGACCCGTCCCCGCCCCCGCGCTGGGGCAACTCCGCACCCGCCAAGGGGGGTCCGCGCTCCCGGGGGGGACCCCATGTTCGGGCATTTTCTGCACGAGACAGAAAATGCCAGGGGCTGAACGGCGGCGGTGTGCAACCCCCAGTATTTTTTATTTTATTTTTTTGAATTTTGTTTTGATTCCCCGCCCCCCCCCCCTTTATTGGGGCCGGGGTCCCAGGTGCCAACCCTCGGAACCCCTGAACCGCGGCGGGGTCCCGGGGCCGGGGGTCGACAACCCTCGAGATGATTGAGCGTCAAACGTAAGGACAACCTATTGATAGTAACTCTCCACTGGTATCCTACCAAAACTGATACAAAACTTAGAGAGTGGATAGTCAGATCCAGTACGTACGCACAATCCCAAATGACTCACAGTCAAAATCAGAATGTATATACAAGGTGGATCCCATATATCATTGGAAAGCTCATAGGCTCAACCTTAATGGTAATGCAAAATAGATAATCGTCTGTCAGTCTTAGCAATTGAGTCTTCCGTACCGTCATAATACTCCAAATGTCTATTTGTAAGCCGTCGGAAACTAATAACGCGACTCTACCTCTTTCTTGCCATAGATGATGGTAACTACTAGGAAAAAAATTGATATTTACCTAGAGTAAACCGTCTCCTTTTTCGACTCTGTCTTTCGCTCTCTTGCATTTGCGAGGAGTGTGACCGACTTTCCCACAACAACCACATACAATCTTCGACCACTGTTCTCGCTGCCTGCTATTCTTTCGCTCTGTCCAACTAGCAGTTGATGATGCCTCCTTGTCATCACACTCCTTTTTACTATCAAATGCTGCGGGAGGTAGGGCTATACCCAATTCTTTGTGACTCCCTCACTTTTCTTCCGTCTTCCTGCTTGGGACGCCAATCGTCCTTTCACAAGTATGAGTCGCAACATTCCTCACTATCTGCACCTCCTTCCTCTCAATACATGATTCCTCTTTTTTCCGTTTGCTCCATCTATGATTCCTCTTGGGCACCTTAGTATCCTTCTAAAGTTCACTTTTCATACTCTAAGAGGTGTCAACTGAAAAAACACTTGTCATTCTACCATGCTCACATTTCTCGTAATCGTGCGACTCCTTTTTCTTTCTTGCTTCACGCAAAGGATGACAAAGGTGCTGATCGAAATCCCCTTGTACAAAATTCGAGTTGTTCCATATAAGCCTTCCTTATGTCCCACAAATTAGATCTCGTTGTTCTGCGTCCGAAAAGTTCAAAAAACACTTGTCATATTCAGACAGTGCCCAAACTTTGCGGAAAACACATTCATATTCAACTAGAAACCGCCCCACTGACACATGATTGAACAAATTTATCTTCTCGAGATCGTCCTTGGTCAATTTTTCCTCACCTAGCCGGTATGTTTTCCACATGAGATTATGAAACTCACTCCATGATATTCCCGCTCTTCTAATGAACCCATTGACTTCCTACTTCAAGTCTACATGGATATATTTTATAACTTCTCTTAGCATCCGTTCCTCATTCCACTAGTAGAAGGACGTTATCTGCCCGAACTTATCAAGGAAGTCGGAAACATGATAGCCCCTAAAGAAGTCGATTTCAACCTTGGGTAGGTTGTATCGCTCCCAATGCTGCCGATTCAGTAGATAGGCGAGTTTCTCGACCTCAATCGTCCCTTGCGAACTTTCCATCTCGAAATCCCTCGACCCAATCACCTGTCGAACAAACAATGAGTGAAAAGAAGTTATGCAACTAAATCAAATATAGAATATATCCCACTAAAATCATCTTGACACTCATTATGTGAGCGCGCACGAGAACCTATTCAAAACAAATGTGATACCGAAGAGAGCTTCTTAAACAAGTATCCACTTGAAATAAAGCACAAATATTCACTGAAAAAACCCTTAAATTATAACTCAGCCATTAACCAATTATCACTTCAACTATCAAGGAAAGATACAACTTACATATGTCACATAGGTGGATACTTCAAACATAAATCCAAAATGCAGTACAACCGACGATAGATAGCATACACTCACAATAATAATTCATGACATGATAAACACAAATTGGCTGCTAAGGTTGTAACTTAAAAACACGGTACGCCTTAGAAACAATAATATGAATTTGACTCAACTCCCAGTCATGCAACAAAATAACTCTTAACCATAGTATAGATTTTATAAGGCAAAAAATATAACTAACAATGAGTAAATATAATGATACAATTGCTACTCCTTCGACCTTTTAAGCGAAGCATATAATACAGAGGGGCGGTGTAATCCTCATGATATAACATCCCGACTCTTGAATCTTTTGCTAGAAGCGAAAATGTACACTGTTATTCAGTTGTGTATGCAGAGGGGTAGAGAGGTTGTTCGATATGATGAGCAAAATCGGAATGAATCTTCCGCTAGGGTCCGGGCAGGTTCATCCCCCTTTTCACAGCCTTTCTCACGCGCAATTCACGACTTATAGCACCCAAAATCAGCCACTAGAACCCAAATCTAGTGTTACCACCAAACTCGTAATGGGCGAAAACCCCTGATTGGCCTCCCTTCTCGTTCGATCCCGTTAAGAAACAATCGGGCCATGTGCTCCTCCCGTCATCTCCGTTGCCGTAGTCATTGGGCGCAGCTCCTATTTCTAGAATCTCCAAATCTATTCTCTAACATTAGAAACTAACCCCGTAATCCGACTCGCAGCTACTAAAAACCACTATTTAGCATCCTCCCTCCCTCGATTCCACCCGGAAACGAGCTAGATATGCACTTCCCACCTTTCTTCTTCGTTCTCTGCCATCTTCGCGCCCCACTTTTCTCCACTAACTCCTTCTGCACTAACACTCCGACCAAACTAACCCTACCATTGCATTCGCCCTATGCCAAAACCCCTGCCTACTATCTCTACCCGCCTTATTCCATAAAGGAACGGGTGGCTGTATAATTTTCACTCCCGCCATAGCTTTTTCCCCTCGTTGCTCCTTCCTCGCCCCACATGCACCCTGCGCCAGATCCGGTCGACGTTTGTTCGCTCTGCCTAATGTCAAAATGTGCGCTAATTCGGACACCACTAGAGGCGCCGACCTATACAACCAGTTGAACGGTGATCACGGAAGTCAATCTCCGCTAAGGAATGAGTAACAGCCCACCTTGCGGTTGAAGTCCCCTGAAAAAACAGCACCTCAGCGCCCGGCATAATCTCGGCCGTCGAGGCAGCTCCAACGCTGCGGCGGGCTGAAGGGTGCAGACCCGCTGCTAAGCCAGCAACGTGAGTCTGGGTGAAGCCGGTCCCAGTGCAGATCTTGGTGGTAGTATCAAATATTCAGTTGGGAACTTTGAAACCGAAGTGGAGGTGGTTTCATCTCACCTACTGCTGGGATAGCCCGTCGCACAGCCAAAACTGCGGCAGCCTCCCACCGGTGCCCCCTGGCCCCGCTGTAGCAAATCTTTAAATGCTAGGTTGTTTTATGGGACGTCCGGGAACCCCCTGACCGTCCGGGATATCCGACCGGACGTCTGGTCGGATGTCGGACCGGATAGGGGATGTCCGACCTAGAGCAAAAAAAAAAAAAACAAAAAAAAAAGTTTTTTTTGAAAAAAGTCATGTGGCTTCTACCTTGCATAAGGTGTATGCCACCAAAATTTTGGCTCATTTGAGCCAGTAGAAAATAAGATAAAAATCTTCAAAGATTCTAATCCCCACCTATACCCCTCCTATCCCCACCAAAACCCCTCGTACCCCCCCTTCCCACCCCAAATAGCACCCTATCACCAAATGCTCAGAAAATTCTGAATTTTTTTATGGGGGGTCTCTATRGCATGCGCAACACTGTCATATATATATATATATATTTTTTTTTTTAGTGCCAAAAAGTCGTCATCCGGAAATCCGGACGACGGGAGTACCTTACGTCCGGGGGAGATGTCCGATCTCCGGACCATTGGTAACATAGTTTAAATGAGAATTTTGCAGGCTGAAGTGGCCTACTGCTGGGACAGCTTGGGCTGCGCAGCCAGCATTGTGGCAACCTTTTACCGGTGCCCCTTGGCCCCACCCAAGCATAGTTCACCACTTTGCGACTCTGGCGGGTGGACCCTCTCTCAACAGATTGGGGCTGGCGGACGGTGCGCGCGCAGTGACCCCCGCCACCCAGGTTTCTTTCCGCCGCATGGGCTAATTACCCACCGACTCGCATGCACGTTGAACTCCCCAGTCTGAGTTTCAAGCAAGCGGATAGAGAAATTTTATCAGCATCAAGGACACGCCAGAACCCGAGCGGGCCCGCAGAAAGGGCATGCACTTAAGGCCCTTGACTGCTGTGACCGCCACCCGGGTCCGACCATATAGCACTTGAGTCATGACCGTCAATCCCGACGTCGGCCTCGAAACTGGTCACTGAGTCAAAGGCTTCAGTAAATATAAAAGTAGGAATAAGAAAAATAAAAAAATAAAAAAACGCAAGGGACACACAAAAAAGTAAGGGGACGAGGGGTCGTGCGTCCTGCTGGGCTATGATGACGCACATACCCAAGCCCCGCGTGGTTGCACCCCGTCTTCAACACACCGCTCGCTCCGCTCACCCAGGCAATGACTCAATTCTCACCTGCAAACGAGGCGACACCGGCATGAATTGCAAAAAGCACGCCAAATACCGTTGTAAGCAAGGATGAAAACCCGGTAGGACTAGGGCCCCGACCCCCGACCGGAACTGGGCCGGTCCTACCGGCCGGTCCACCGGGCCGGCTCCCCCCCGGTGGGCCATAGCGCATTGAACTAGGGGAGTTGGTTCAATTTCTTTTTCGGGCTAGGGGGCCTCCACGACCTGCATGGAGGTTGCCTGCCCTTAAAAAAAGTCCGAACCAGGTCCGGTAGGCCCTCCCAAAGGATTTGAAAAGGGCGGCCTACCTGGACCGTCGATCTAGAGAGGTCAGCGGCCCAGATAGGCCAATGTTTTCAAACGTTTTGGGCGGGAGTACCGGCCCTACCCCTCCCATCGGCCTGCCTCTCCCTCCCCGACCTCAGCCCTCCTCTGACCCAAACCTGCCACCCGTTCCCTTCCCTCCCCAATCGACCTTCGACACTCGGAACTGTCGGCGTGCCCTCCCCGCCACCTCCAGCCCGTCACGCCTCCAGCCCGTTGCTCCTGCAGCCCGTTGAGCCCGGAGTCGTTGTCGCCACCATCCCTAACTGCCACCGGTAAGCTAGTAGTTTCTTCTTCTTCTTCTTCTTCTTCTTCTTCTTCTTCTTCTTCTTCTTCTTCTTCTTCCTATATTCTCTTCTTCTTCTTCTTCTTCTTCTTCTTCCTTCTTCTTTTTCTTCTTCCTTGTTGTTGTTGTTGTTGTTGTTCTTCTTCTTCTTCTTCTTCTTCTTCTTCTTCTCCTTGTGCTAACTCGCGTTGTAGTTAGTGCGTCTACCAACGAGCGTGCGGTCGTTGGTGGGCACTCAACATTTTGCGGGTGTACAACAGTTTTATGGGTAGGCACACACACACACACACACACACACACACACACACACACACACACACACACAAAGCTCGATTTGAATGAATCTTTCACCCTAACGTGGCAAGATTCATTCGAGGTACTGCATGTCGAGGTTGGGGCCATGGAAGCAAACGCGCGCCCGCGCGCACGCGCGCGTGCGCGCACACGCACGCACGAGAGAGAGAGAGAGAGAGAGAGAGAGAGAGAGAGAGAGAGGGAGAGGTGGTGGGGTGCGTGCGGTGCTAGGGCGCGCGACAATTTGCTTGGGTAGTCATTTGGAGAGAGAGAAAGAAAGAAAGAGAGAGAGAGAAAGAGAGAGAGAGAGAGAGAGAGAGAGAGAGAGAGAGAGAGAGAGAGTCAGGTACGTTGTTGTCAATGTCTTCCGAAGCCCGTGCTTGCTCAAACCCCGCTATTAACACCCCCGCCACCATAACCCCCCACCCCTTGATCCCCAAGCCCTGAAAATACACGCCCCCCCCCTCCAAAAAAAAAAACGTTCTCTGTTCAAATTTTTCTTTGCGGATTTGGGGAGATCTAGGAGAGCGCAGTCCAACCATGTTTTCAAAAAAAAAAAAAAAAAAAAATAGACCCAGTTTTGGACTCAACCGAATTCCGGTTGGACCACCATGGGTCCAACCGGCCGGTGGCCGGCACAGCCCGGCTTGTAAGGGTATTGGTACGACAGTCCTCCTGGATCCTATTAAACGACGTCCCTGTCGCATCGAGTGTCCAAACCAAATATTGTTTAGACATAGCTTTAAGGAAAAGTATTCAATAACTTCCTAATATAGCTGATTTGACTAAAACGGTCATCAAGTTTTATCAACTCCAAGCCTCAATTTCTCAGAACAACTAGGCAAATATCAGTGGTAAAAAATATCATTTAGTTCCTAACCAGAGTAGGAATCTACAATAGTCAAATAATCGGCTAGGTACTCACACATTTCAACCTCTAATTTAACAAAAGTGAATAAAACCACTTTCCACCAGCTATACTCATGGACAAAAAATCATCCAAAGTCAAATTTAAGATTACACCACCCGGTTCCTTTCAACGATATGTTCTTGCGTCGGACACCCAAATCATCCTATGAGAAAAACAAAAACCAACTCAATGATGGGTTTAAAATTCAAGATCTCAAAACTCACTCGATGAGCATTCAAACTCAACTCATTTACATACCCTTTTTAAAACTCTTTCTCAAATGAACTCCCCATTATGGGGAATAATCAGACATCTCACTCGTACGGCTAACCGAAATGGTTAGCCTGATTGACCTCATTACATAGGCCACAAATGTATCTCATGGGTTGGGCCCCGTTAAGCCCAATCTCACAGGCCATTATTGTTACATACAAGTCACTGATTTTAGTCACTCTTAAAAACAGATGGGCAGAGGTATTCATTAAACCTTTTTAAAAATAAATAAAATTCACCCTTTCGCCCACGAATCCCACTTTTATAAGTAGGGTTCTTTACTTTTCGTCACAGACTTTGTTAATCTCATTCATAAGCTTTGCTCAGCGAGCAAGCTCTCATAATTTTTCCTTCAAATAAAAACTCAACATTTTTACTTCTCAGAATTTCACACTTGTTGACAATATCACTTTCAACCTAGACTAAAGCCAAGTGGAGGGTCCCAGAATCAGG
The DNA here is from genome assembly GCA_003427395.1 of Chara braunii. Classification (NCBI taxonomy): domain Eukaryota; kingdom Viridiplantae; phylum Streptophyta; class Charophyceae; order Charales; family Characeae; genus Chara; species Chara braunii. The sequence goes on along the minus strand of BFEA01000010.1, from coordinate 1,831,632 downwards.
CGGGTTTCCCTGCCGCAGACGACACCCCCACCGGCTATTAGTCAAAGCTTAGTCCTCATAATCATGGAAATCACAGCCGCAGACTAGACCGTTTGCAGCCCATAACAAGTTAAGTGAAGGGTCTCAGAATGAGGCGGTTTTTCTTGCCGCAGACGACGCCTACACCGGCTATTATGTGACTAAACTAAGTGGCGATGCCGATGCTGGCGGTTCTTTCCTTACCCTGTGCCGCACACAAAACCATCTGAGACTCATAACCAAAGGCTAGTCATGAGGGGTCCCAGAATCAGGCGGATTTCCCTGCCGCATACGACGCTCCCACCTGCAGTTGAGAACCAACAGAATGGAGTTGCCGATTCTGGTGGAGGATAAAAAACTCTTGCCTTACCCTCTGCCTCACACAAAACCATCTGTGACTCACAACCAAAGGCCTGTCATGAGGGGTCCGAGAATCAGGCGGGTTTCCCTGCCACAGACGACGCCCCCACCGACAACTGAGAACCATCAAAATGAAGTTGCCGATTCTGGTGAAGGATAAAAAACTCTTACCTTACCCTCTGACGCACACAAAACCATTTGTGACTCACAACCAAAGGCCAGTTTTGAGGGGTCCCTGATCAGGCGGGTTTCCCTGCCGCTGACCACGCCCCCACCGACAGATGAGAACCATCAGAATAGAGTTGCCGATTCTGGCGGAGGATAAAAAAAAATTAATAAATATATTTTTTTCCAAAAAAAAAAACCCATTTAGACCGCCCTCTCTCATTCATAACTTAATATAATTTTTAGACTCTTTGAGTTTCCCAGAAATATCTCACTAATAAATTTTTTTCACTTCATTAAACCCTTTTTTGTTCGGACATTCTTTAGTCAAGATTTGTCACAGTTTTCTACTATACTTTTAACTCTTTTCTTTCTCGTATGTCAATCAGAATAAAACATAGAAAAACCCACAAAGTCACAATGGTGAGAATGATATTGACAACCAGGACGCGCGCGAATCTGCAATATGATGGGATCAAGACCCATACCAAAATGGTTCCCAAAAGAGATCCAGACTATCTCGAGTTTCAAATTCATCACAAATCTCAAATCATCGCCAATCAAAGTCTCAATAAAAAACAAATGACCTTGTATAGCATACCCTACGACTTATAATTGATTGATATACACAAAATGATCCCAGTTGTTCTCGTGGAGGTGATTGAGCGTCAAACGTAAGGACAACTTATCCATAGTAGCTCTCAACTGGTATCCTTTCAAAACTGAAACAAAGCTCAGGGAGTGGATAGCCGGATCTAGTACATATGCACAATCCCAAACGACTCACACTCGAAATCAGAATTTGTATACAAGGTGGATCCCATATATCATCGGAGAGCTCATAGGCTCAACCTTAATGGTAATGCAAAATAGATAAACTTCTGTCAGTCTTAGCAACAAAGTGTTTCGTACCGTCATAATACTCCAAATGTCTATTTGTAAATCATCGGAAACTACTAATACGACTCTACCTCTTTCTTGTCAAAGATGATGGTAACTACTGGGGAAAAAAATGATCTTCATCTAGGGCAAACCGTCTCCTTCTCCGACTTTGTCCTTCACTCTCTTGCATTTGCGAGGAGTGCGACCGACTTTCCCACAACAACCACATACAATCTTCGACCATTGTTCTCGCTGCCTGTTATTCTTTCGCTCTGTCCAACTAGCAGTTGATGATGCCTCCTTGTCATCACACTCCTTTTTAGTATCAGATGCTGCGGGAGGTAAGACTATACCCAATTCTTTGTGACTCCCTCACTTTTTTTCCCTTTTCCTGCTTGGGACGTCAATCGTCCTTTTACAGGTATGAATCACAACATTCCTCATTATCTGCACCTCCTTCCTCTCAATACATGATTCCTCTTTCTTCTGTTTGCTCCATCTATGATTCCTCTTGGGCACCTTAGTATCCTTCTGAAGTTCACTTTTCATACTCTCAGAGGTGTCAACTGAAAAACTACTTGTCATTCTACCATGCTCACATTTTTGGCAATCGTGCGACTCCTTTCTTTTTCTTGCTTCACGCAAAGGATGACAAAGGTAGTAATCGAAATCCCCTTGTACAAAATTCTCTCGAATTTTATTCCATATAAGTCTTCCTTCTGTCCCACGAATTAAATCTCGCTGTTCTGCGTCCGAAAAGTTCATAAGGAAGACAAAGCACTTGTCATATTCAGACAGTACCTAAACTTTGCAGGAAGCACGTTCATATTCAACCACACTGACATATGATTGAACCGATTTATCCTCTCAAGATCGTCCTTGGTTAGTTTTTCCTCACCTAGCCGGTATGTTTCCCGCATGAAATTATGGAACTCACTCCATGATATCCCCGTTCTTCTAATTAACTCACTGACTTCCTCCTTCAAGTCTATATGGATATATTTTATAACTTCTCTTAGCACCCACTCCTCATTCCACTTGCAGTAGAACGCTATCTGGCTGAATTTATCACGGAACTCGGAAACATGATAACCCCTGAAGAAGTCGATCTCAACCTTGGGTAGGTTGTCTTGCTTCCGATGTCGCAGATCCACAGATAGACGAGTTTTTCGACCCCAATCGTCCCTTGCGAACCTTCCATCTCGAGATCCCTCGACCCCATCACTTGTTGAACAAACAATGAGTGGTCTTAGGGCCGAGACTCGAAAAAAACGCAACTAAGTCAAATATAGAATATATCCCATTACAATAATCTCGACACTCATCATGTGAGCGCGCACGAGAACCTATTCAGAACAAATGCGATACCGAAGAGAGCTTCTTAAACAAATATCCACTTGAAATAAAACATAAATATTCACTGAAAAAATATTTAAATCATAACTCAGGCATTAACCAATTATCACGTCTACTATCAAGGAAGGATACAACTTACATATGTCACATAGGTGGATACTTTAAACATAAATCCAAAATGCAGTACAACCTACGATAGATAGCATATACTTACAATAAAAATTCATAACATAATAAGCACAAATTGGTTGCTAGGATTATAGCTTAAAAACGCGGTATGCCTTAGAAACAATAATATGAATTGAACTCAACTCCTAGTCATGCAACAAAATAACTCTCAACCATAGTGCAAATTCTATAAGGCCAAAAATATGACTAACAATGAGTAAATATCATGATACAATTGTTAATCCTTCAACTTTTTAAGCGAAGCATATAATAAAGAGGGGCGGTGTAATCCTCATGAGATAACATCCCGACTCCTGAATCTTCTGCTAGAAGCAAAAATGTACACTTTTGTTCAGCCATACGTGAAGATGGGTTGAGAGGTTGTTCGATATTATGAGAAAAATCGGAATGAATCTTCCGTTGGAGTCCGGGTAGGTTCATCCCCCTTTTCACAACCTTTCTCATACGCATCTCACGACGTATAGCACCCGAAATCAGGCACTAGAATCCAAATCTAGTCTTGCCACCAGACTCCTAACGGCCGAAAACCCCTGATTGGCCTCCCTTCTCGTTCGATCCCGTGAAGAAACAGTCGGGCCATGCGCTCCTCCCGTCATCTCCGTTGCTATAGTCATTAGGCACGGGTCCTATTTCTAAAATCTCCAAATCTATTCACTAACATAAGAAACTAACCTTATAATCCGACTCGCAGCTACCCAAAACCCCTGTTTAGTATCCTCCCTCGCCCGATTTTGCCCGAAAATGAGATAGATATGCATTTCCCACCTTTCTTCTCCTTCGTTCTTCGCCATCTCCGCGCACCACTTTTCTCCACTAACTCCTTCTACACTAACTCTTTGAACAAACTGACCCTACCACTGCATTCGCCCTATGCCAAAACCCCTACCTACTATCTCCCCCCGCCTGATTCCATCAAGGAACGGGCGGGTTGTATAATTTTCACTCCCGTGATAATTCTTCCCCTCGTTGCTCCAACGTTGTAGCGGGTTGAAGGGCGCAGACCCGCTGCTAAGCCGACAGCGTGAGCCTGGGTGAAGCGGTTCCCAGTGCAGATCTTGGTGGTAGTAACAAATATTGAGTTGGGAGCTTTGAAACCAAAGTCGAGGTGGTTCCATCTCACCTGCTGCTGGGATAGCCTACCGCACAGCCAAAACTGTGACAGCCTCCCACCGGTGGCCCCTGGCCCCGCTGTATCAAATCTTTAAATGAGAATTTTGCAGGTCGAAGTGGCCTGCTGCTGGGACAGCTTGGGCCGCGCAGCCAGCACAGCGGCAACCTTTTATTGGTGCCCCTTGGCCTCGCCTAGGCATAGTTCACCACTTTGCGGGCTTCGGCGGGCATACTCACACTCGACCGTCTCTCAACAGATTTTGCTGGCGGACAGTGCGCCCACAGCGACCCCCGCCACCCAGGTTTCTTTCCGCCTCGTGGGCTAATTACCCACCGGCTCGCATGCACGTTGAACTCCCAGGTCCGAGTTTCAAGACGGGTGGATAGAGAAATTTTATCAACATCCAGGGCATGCCGGAACCCGAGCGGGCCCGCCGAAAGGGCGTGCGCTCAAGGCCCTTGACTGCCGTGATCGCCACCCTGGTCTGGCCATATAGCACTTGCCCGTCAGTCCCGACGTCGGCCTCGAAACCAGTCACTGAGTCAAAGGCTTCAGTAAACATAAGAGTAGGAATTTATAAAAAAAAAAAAAAAAAAAACGCAAGGGACACAAAAGTAAGGGGACGAGAGGCCGTGCGTCCTGCTGGCCTGCGACGCCGCGCATACCCAGGCCCTGTGTGGTTGCACCCCGTCGTCAACACACCACGCGCTCCGCTCACCCAGGCAAGGACTCAATTCTCAGCTGCAAGTGCGTCGTCAACTTCGAACGAGGCGGCACTGACGTGACTTGCAAAAAGCACGCCAAATACCCTTGTAAGCAGGGTTGTCGAGCCCCGGCCCCGGCGCCCCGGCGCGGGTGCGGGGGTCCGGGGGTGGGCACCCCTGACCCCGGTTCCGGACTTCCCCCGAAAAAAAGAAAAAAATACAGGGGGGTGCGCAGTGGCAGCCTGCACCCCCTGGGCCGAACTGCAAAAATGCAGTTTTGGCCCCACCTCGGCCTCCCCCCGGGGCTACACCCACCCTTGGTGAGCCCGGGGTGGCCCTG
>BFEA01000010.1:1795785-1810736 GCA_003427395.1 Chara braunii | reverse complement strand
AAACTCTCTCCCCTCAACACAAGAGTCCAGTTCCTTCACACTCACACTTGGCGCTCAGCGCCCAGCCTGCTCCTACACAGCTACTACAGACTACAAAAAGACAATGCAACTGTTGACATCAGCGGCAGCCCAAAGTACTTGTAGATGTCGCCCATGCAGACCATCGCCAATACAAGGTATGTGCCCTCACATCATCATGATGATCATCATCCTTCACCTATCCCCTGACTACACCCACACCTGTCCTCTCTTTGACCCGAAGACCACCCCTGCGCTTCACTGTAGTCCAAGCCCACCAGCTATGGTGGCTGGGCTATGGCGCTGCCCTCAGCAGCGCCCTCCTCCTCTGCACGACYGCACGTGCTGCACCTCGCCTCTCAGCGCCAGCCAGCAGCCGTGAGCCTTTGCTCCAGCAGCGCTGCCGCTAGCATGCGAGTGCCTGAATGAGGCTGCCTGGCCAGAGCTCTTTCCTTTATGGAAAAGAGCTGGACAGCTCTCGCTGCCTGGCTGGGCTGGCCTGGGCCCAGAAGCTTCCGGAAGGCCCCAGGAGGCTGCCTGGATGCAGCAGCTACTGGGCTCCTCGGCCTGGTTCGGTTGGGCGCCCAACTGTCTCTGTATGAGGCTGTGAATCACGCCCAGGGCCTGCATTCTTTGGAAAGGCCCGGTAGGCCATGGAAATGTCTTCGCTGCTCGGCCTGTGTTTCTTTCAACCAACAACTGCCTGGACCCCAAATATGAAATTGACAGTCGAGGGCCACTTGCAAAAGCCAGGCCCGCCTTCACTTAGGGCGGGCACCTCCGCCTTCACTTAGGGCAGGTAAGGCTGCAAACAGGGCCCGATAGGCCTACCGAGGACCCTGATCCTCGCACAGAGAAATAACCCGGATTTTATTTATTTTTTGGAAGAATTGCAACTTTTATATTTCCAAAAGACAGAAAGAGGCCGGGAATTCGTCACAAACAACCCCGAGAAAATTGCTGGGGCCATTACCCAGTTTCAGCTCAAAGCTGGACATCGGGTCCAGCGTCCCATCACTGTCTTTCTTGGACCAATTCCTCAAAAATTGACATGAATCTCCATCAAATGCTACCTAAATCTTCCCAACCTAAAAGTTGAAAGTACCCCGTCCAAACACATACCGACCAGTCTACAGTCCTAAGTATGTTCAGATAGCCTCACCAATTATTAATCCTACAGCGTCACAACGAAATTCCATACCAAATTTAAAATAAAAAACAAAATTAGAAAATAATAAAATATTTTAAAATTTTTAATTTATTTTGATATTTTTTACCCGTCTGGGCATGTGATCCTCGGCCACGCTGGTAGCCTGGTCCGTTGGGCTTTTTTTTTTTTTTTTCCCCATCTGACACCACGGCTGACCCCTGTAAATATGACACCCGGTCTGACACCACGGCCGACCCCTGAAAATATGACACCCGGCCTGACACCACGGGGGACCCCTGTAAATATGTTACATGCCCAGTTGGGCGATGTACATAGATGTAATGAAACCTGCAGATTCTCAGTGGACTGTACAGTAGGCCGAGGGAGAAGCGTGGGCCTCGCCTCGGTCGGGTCCTAGTTTAGGTCAGATTCGTAATTTTGTTTGGCTGAGGGCTAACCGAGCGACCTACCTGTAAGGAAATTCGTGAGGGACATATCTGCAAATCTGGGAAAATATAGACCCAGTACTAACTCGAAGTCCTACAGCTACCCTAACTGCGTATAGCAGGCCCAGGCTACCCCTAGGACAGACAGGCCCCTAAGCGGCCCATGCTGATAGACGGTCCTATAGCCTATAGCCGGGTCCGGTAGAGGCCGAGAGGCTGAAACAGCAACGGTACCAGTCGGTCAGTCAGTCCGGTCTAGGTCTAGCGTAGTCTATAGATAGGTTAGGCCCATCGGTTCAGGACTTTGGCAATTCATTTCTCGCGAAGCAGCGTTGGAGAAGCCAAGCAAGTTGGTGGCGGTGATGGTCTGCAGGCGGCATTCTGAGACTCACCATTGACAACAGCCATTGCTGGCCCAGTCTGAGTCTGCCATAGCTGGGGCATCCTCAGCGCATCTACCCCGGGGGTTATCTGCGTCTGGCCGGGCTACACTGAGGCTCTACAGTGTGTGTACTCGTGGGTGGTGGCAGCCATAGCTGCCTGTTCCTTCGTCAGAGTTGTCCATCGGCACTGAAGATTTCATCGCAGGACCTGTTCTTCATCAGGGTGGTTGGCGCTGGCCTCTGGGAGGCCATTCTGATGTGGCGCTACTTACTGGGTGTAGGATAGAGAGTGGGGTGTGAGTTCTGAGAGTGGCGAGATACTGGAACAAACTTTGTTACGATAATTGTTTGAGTTCGCTCATCATCAGTGTGATTTCAATTGTTATCCTCGCTGGTTCTTGGGAGTGTGTCAGAGAGAGAGAAACACTGTGTGTCTTCTCCCCATCTGTGCATAGCTGTATTCCACTGCCTACTCTGATCTGTGTGCAGTGTGGACTCTGTCTCCTCTCCCCCTTCTCTTATGCATGTATGGGCGTGTATGAGATTGTCTGTGTGTGAGTNTGTGTGCAGTGTGGACTCTGTCTCCTCTCCCCCTTCTCTTATGCATGTATGGGCGTGTATGAGATTGTCTGTGTGTGAGTGGCGGTAAAAATCGTCAGACAACCAAGTTCATAACAGTTGGTATCGGAGCTGGGRTTGGAATYGGAACACTGAGGGTTGAGCGCACTGAGGCATCTTCTTCATCTGGCGATATACTGGCGAGAGTTTCATGGCGATTCATCTTCCCCGGTACTGAGTCAGCAGGGAAGAAGACTTTCAGCGATGGATTCAAGTGTTTAGTGGTTGTACTGAGCAAGCGCACTGAGCCTGTCAGGGCGCTTGTCAAGAAGTGGCGAGTACAGGGCTAATTCGCCATAGCCAACCCTGAGGGTAATATTTCAAATTACCCCAGAGTGGCGAATTACCCCTGAGGACATCAGGGAACCCTGAGCGACCCTAGGGTATGGCCGCCAGAGTCATCAGGGTCTAAATTTGAGTCTGAGCTAGGATACAGGGTCTCTATCGTAATCGCTTGTTGTGGTTGATCTCTCTTGTCTGTACTAACCATGTTCTATCATTCCCACTGATTACTCTTGTCTTCTAATGGGTACTGGAAATCTAGTGGGTCCTTGGAAGAGTAGTGGAGTGATTCTACTAACTCCAGTGTGGTCCAGGGTCAGTAAAAGGAAATCGTGTGACTGATTTTGCTGGACTTACAGTCTGACTGACCCCTGACCCTAGAGACACCGTTTCCAACCCAAACCGTTGATTACCTATACACCCACCTATTCAAGTGTTGAGTTATTGCAGCGATTCCAGGGTGTCTGAAGGAATCTGAGTATCGCTGCATAGTCTGTTTGCTGTCTGTTTATTTTTGGTTTATTCTGAACAGGGAAATGTCTGATCAGGGAACTGACCAGCAGCCACAGGTGGAAGTGGTGATGAAGGTGAACAACCTTCAGCCTCCACTATGCCTCCTCCACCTCTGACTGCTACTCAGAGGATGAAGAAGGAGTTGGAAGAACAGCTGCGGCAGCAGGAGGCCAGGCTTGCAGCGTTGGAACAGCAGGAGGCAGCTGAGCTAGAGGCTGCAACAGTTCATTCCAGAAGGGACTATCTGTTGCAGCAGCTAGACAAGGCGCTCACAGATGATCGCTGTGCGCAGATCACCAACTACATGGCAGAGATGATCCTGGTGGAACACAAAAAATTGGGATGACCGCTTTGTGAGATTGGAGCGTCGGGTTGACGAACTGTCAGATCAGCAGTCCAAGATCATGGACTCTATCCAGAGCTTGACTGCTCAGCTGGCAGTCGCCAAGCTGATTGCCCCTCAGCTCCCTCTGCTGAAACCCAAATCCTCTCCTCCTTCTTCTCCCCCTTCTACTCCCCCCGGTTCAGCACATTCATCCCGGTCACCATCCCATTCCCAAAAGGCCTCAGCAAAGGCCACCTATGTTGCTGTTACTGCAGGAGACTACAAAGGTCCCAAGATCCCTGCTCCCAACAAGTTCAGGGGCGATGACCCCAAGACCGATGTTGGGGACTGCGGTGCTGGGACCAGAGCCTACTTGAGGGGCTTTGTCTGTGCAGAACAAACCAAGGTGGCAACTATACTGGGACTGCTGGAAGGGCCTCCACTGAAGTGGGCCACTTCCACAACAGTTTGCAGCAGTCCATGGAGGACTGGGCTTTTGGGCTTGGGGTGGACAAATTTCTGCAGGCCCTGGAAGACCGATTTGCAGACAAGGAGTGAGCCCGCAAGGCTGCTGACAGGATTGCTCCCCTGGGACAGCAGCAGTACTGTTGCATATTGTAACGTGCAGACCAGAACAAGAAACGACCTCTCAATGCAAAGTACAAGATAACACAGCAGAAAACTTAGATACTAGTGATCCAAATAATCAATATTGCAATGCAGCCCTAAACATACATCATCATCATCGTTACATGGTGTGAATGGGGTCTGGCGGTTCACACAAGAAGACTGCGCCAGCCCATAGCATACACAGACGAAGAGGAAGGGGATAGACGAAGAGGAGGGGGAAGATGGGAATGTCGTCAACACCAAGTCTTCGGCACAAGCCCAAATAGTCCCTCATCGAAATGTCTGAATCCCAAATGTCAAGTCTGAATCCAATGTCGCCAAGTCTCAAGTCACAACTCTGTCTCTCTGTCGTAGTTTGAGAAGTCAGGTGGCGAGAGGGTGAGAAGAGATGGTGGACTTAGAAGAGGAAGAAGAAGAACTCTCTCTCTCTCTCTGTGTCCAGTACTAACCTGTGAAGTTGGCGCCTTGATGCAGGTACCACGAAGATGGAGCTGGAGCGATGGCGCCACAGGTAAGTATCACTGGCCTCCGCCAGTCTCTCTCCCACTCTACGATCTACCACCTACCAACGCCCAACGCTGAAGACTACAACTACAGCTATGGCGCCCAGCGCCGAAGACTACAGCTAGCGCTAATACCACCTAGCGCTGAAGACTACTACAACGCTCCTCTTGAGTGTTGCGGCCAAAATCCTGAAAACTACCCCGTGACTACTGAACTACCTACCCGTGAAGTGCCTAGGACAGTCCTATGTACTTCTTGGGTGTGCCTCCTGACTCGTGCGAGCAGTCCAGGAGGCTGCTCTTGCCAATGCCGAAGGCAGGCAGGGGCTGCAGCTGCAGCTCCTGCTCGAGCACATGAGGAACARGCTATKCTTGGCYTGTTSCRCATCCCTGTTTACGTGCCTGAGTCTTAGGGGCAGGTCGAAACAATGAGGGCCTGAAAATGGCCCTCCGTTTCAGGCTGAAAACTCTGGGTCTGAAAAGACCCAGAAATAGGCTGAAACGGGGTAGGGCCTGCAGGCCCTCGTTTTTCAGCTTTCAGGCTGAAGCGACCGGGGCTTGTAAGCCCTAAGTTTTAGGCTTTTAGGCTGAATGTCCGGGACGGGCCCTGCAGGGCCCGTGTGGCTACGCAGTATGCCACAAGTACAGTGGGACTTTGCAGGCCTTGTTTGCTGAGTTTGAGCAACTCACCTCCACCCCTGGGTTGGTCATGTCTACAAATGATCTGCTGACCAAGTTTTGCAGGGCAGTGCCTGAGAAATTTGTTGTTGCATTGTACAGTGCTGGGCACAAGGATTGGAGATCCTTTGACCGCGCAGCCCTGAAAATTGAGGCAAAGCTCCATGTCCAGGCCCCATCCTCTGACAGGAGGAAAGGTGCCTTCCCTAGAGGTGGCAGAAGGGGAAAGGCAGCCTTCACTCAAATGGGATCTGCATCAGGATCAGATTCAGATTCCCAGGCTGATGCACCTTCAGCTGGGACTGGATCTGCTGCTGATCCAGATGTTGCAGCAGCCGTGACTAAGGCTGTTTTGGGAGCTCTGTAGCTGCAGAGGAAGTTCTCCCCCACCGCAGCCTCAGCCACTGCCAAGGGGAAGGATAAGGGACGTCGGCCTTTCTCTTCCCAGCGCTCTAACTTGCCCAAAGACGTCCATATGCCAGCTGACCCTCTCAATCCCTCCACACTCCCCTCGCATGACCTCAAGATCCAGGAGGGAGTCTGGAGAAGAAGAAAGGAAAGAGGGGTCTGCCTGAGGTGTGAGGGTCAGCACTTTCTCAAGGACTGCCCTTACATGCCAGGCCCAGGTCAATAGCCAAACAACTGAAGCAGACCCAGGAGACCGCAGTTCCCCCCAATGTTGCACCTTCATCTGCTGATAGGGATGAATGTGCAGTTGCTTCAGTAGATAGGGTATGTATGGGAGTTGTGCGGGCAGCATCCTTTTATGAGGATCCTGACCTGGATTAGGGACTAAAGGAGCATGAGGCTCAGATGATTGCTCCCTTTCCTTCAGCTGAAGGGACAAGAGGGAAACCAAATTTGAACTCACCCTACCCTATCCCTGATCCATGAGAGAGGTGGAAACCACAATTCCTTCCACCTGTGCTGATTCACATCCTGAATCTTCATTGTTTCTCGTTTTTGTGGGAGTTGTAATTGTCAGTATTTGCAGATGCAAATTCTGGTGACACTCAATGTCCTGATCAGGGTTAGCTGCTAGTTAGCAATATTCCCCTTTTCTTGACATTGTGTGGCGAGTGTTATTGTTCCAGGCTTTCAACATCCTGCCCGGGCTCCTTATCTGTTCGATAAGTTGAGCACCAACACATTTATTGTTGCCAGCCTGGATAATAATTAGTCATATTTCACGTGGTGAGATTACTTGTTCTACTCGTAATCTCTTATTGCAGTCCTTCAGTTCTACTGACCGACTTCCATCCGGTTTATGTCTACTAAGGGGTACACACCCGGTCCGACGACTATAGCCAGCAATATCGAGTTTCCCTTCTACTGGCATCACAGTTTACTGTGGAGGTCATGAGTATAGGAACTGTATTGCAGCAATAGGGTGTCGTTCGCGGATCTCAACTTTTCAGAAGTGGTTGATTGCGTAATAGTAAAAAAACAGGTTATCTGTGGTTCTTGATGCAATCGAGACCAACTGACACTTTGAGATTGCCTCCTCCCGACCTTGCTGTTACAACATAGATCAGGGGCATAGGTTACCCCGTGAGTATCTCAGGTTTTCCTCTTCAGGCAAGAGTGTTATCTCCATAACCCCCTTCATCTGCTGGATCATTACCAAAAAGTGAAGTATGGGCACGGAGGTCCGCTCTCCCCGGGGGGGTAAGTATGTAATGAAACCTGCAGATTCTCAGTGGACTGTACAGTAGGCCGAGGGTGAAGCGTGGGCCTCGCCTCGGTCGGGTCCTAGTTTAGGTCAGATTCGTAATTTTGTTTGGCTGAGGGCTAACCAAGAGACCTACCTGTAAGGAAATTCGTGAGGGACATATCTGCAAATCTCGGAAAATATAGGCCCAGTACTAACTCGAAATCCTACAGTTACCCTAATTGCGTATAGCAGGACCGAGCTATTCCTAGGACAGACAGACCCTAAGCGGCCCATGCTGATAGACGGTCCTATAGCCTATAACCGGGTCCGGTAGAGGCCGAGAGGCCGAAACAGCAACGGTACCGGTCGGTCAGTCAGTCCGGTCTAGGTCTAGCGTAGTCTATAGATAGGCTAGGCCCATCGGTTCACGACTTTTGGCAGTTCATTTCTCGCGAAGCAGCGTTGGAGAAGCCAAGCAAGTTGGTGGCGGTGATGGTCTGCAGGCGGCATTCTGAGACTCACCGTTGACAGCAACCATAGCCGGCCCAGTCTGAGTCTGCCATAGCTGGGGCATCCTCAGCGCATCTACCCCTGGGGGTACCTGCGTCTGAGGCTCTACAGTGTGTGTACTCGTGGGTGGTGGCAGCCATAGCTGCCTGTTCCTTCGTCAAAGTTGTCCATTGGCACTTAAGACTTCATCGCAGGACCTGTTCTTCAGCAGGGTGGTTGGCGCTGGCCTCTGGGAGGTCATTCTGATGTGGCGCTACTAACTGGGTGTAGGATAGAGAGTGGGGCGTGAGTTCTGAGAGTGGCGAGATACTGGAACAAACTTTGTTAAGATAATTGTTTGAGTTGGCTCATCATCAGTGTGATTTCAATTGTTATCCTCGCTGGTTCTACTTGTGATTGGTTGTTGGGAGTGTGTCACAGAGAGAGAAACACTCTGTGTCTTCTCCCCATCTGTGCATAGCTGTATTCCGCTGCCTACTCTGATCTGTGTGCAGTGTGGACTCTGTCTCCTCTCCCCCTTCTCTTATGCATGTATGGGCGTGTATGAGATTGTCTGTGTGTGAGTNTGTGTGCAGTGTGGACTCTGTCTCCTCTCCCCCTTCTCTTATGCATGTATGGGCGTGTATGAGATTGTCTGTGTGTGAGTGGCGGTAAAAATCGTTACACAACCAAGTTCATAACATAGAAACCGAGGATCCGCAATGTGATGAAAAGGACTGAATGGACAATGCAGTGCAAGTAGAATCTCAACAAGCAATGAGCATTCTCATACATACAAAAGAGTGCTGAATAGCGCAGGGAAGACTTAGATACAAAGCCTGACCTGACCGGGACTGACCTCATTCACATWGTATCAGATAGMGAAGCAGAATGCTAGAGTGCTAATGACTAGCCCAATCAATGTTKGAAYGCAGACYAAACATACATYGTATCCATCACCAGGTGTGAAGGAGCCTGGCGCTGTACACAGGAAGAGAGSGCCAGGTCCAGACRTACACAGACGAAGAGGAGGGATTCRGAYGAAAGGAGGGAGAGAGATGGGAATGTCGTCAACACCAAGTCTTTGTCACAAGTCCCAAATAATCCCTCCTTGCAATGTCTGAAGTCCAAAAGTCGAGTCTGGATCCGATGTCACCWAGCTCTTTCTCTMTTCTCYCGTAGTCTGCAGATGCAGTGAAGTCAGATGATGAGAGGGGGAGAAGGAGATGGTGGACTGAGAAGAGGAAGAAGGAGAACTCTTTCTCTCTGTTACGAGCCAGATACTAACCTGTGATGTTGGCGYTGTGCTGCAGGTACCTCGAAGAYGAAGCTGGAGCAACGGCGCTGCAGGTAAGTACCTCTGGCCTCYGCCCAATCTCTCTCTCTCTCTAGTGCTATCCTAGCTATGGCGCCCAGCGCTGKAGACTACAGCTACSYACTGCRCCCAGSGCTGAAGACTAAAAGCTAACGCTACTACTACCCTGCAGCGCTCCCTCCAGAGTGCTGCTGCCGAATCCTGAAGACTACAACTGCCTCCTGCCTGCCCGTGAAGTGCATGGGAAGTCCCTATGTATTACCTCGGTCTGCCTCCTGACTGCCTGAAGGGCGAGCCTGGCCGAGGAGGCTGCTCTTGCCAATGCCGAAGTGTGCCAGGGGCTGGCTGCAGCAGCTGGTGAGGCTGGCGTGGGGAACAGGCTAAGAATAGCCTGTTCCCGAAACCCTGGTTCGGTGCCTGAGTTTCAGGGCCGGTCGTTCTAATGAACGACCGAAAATGGCCCTTCGTTTCAGGCTAAAAAGGCTGTTGCCATTTTTAGTCCGAAACGACACAGGGACTATAGGCCCCTGTTTTCAGGCTTTCGGGCTGAACAGTCACGGGGCCTGTAGGCCCTGGTTTTCAGGCTTTCAACCTGAGGGACGCAGGCCCTGGAAAATGGCCCTCGTGTGCAGGCGCAGCATGTAACACTCCCCCCTCCTTATGAAGTCAAGCCGGGGCGAGGGCGAAGCCGATGATCTGAAGGTGGAACCTGGACGCGGGTGTGGCGTGGAGCCAAAGAAACCGGCTTGCCTTGCATCTTGCGTTCGTAGCGTGCGAGAACGTCTGGAGCTATTGCTTGAAGTTCCGCACGGGTCAACCAACGGTCAACTCGGTGTGTGCAGTATGCAAAATGCACTAAATACTCGGTTGGCCTGTTGCCGTAGCGTCACTGGGAGATGATGTCGCCGACCTCCTGAAAACCATCCATGGAGGGTGGATCTTGCGAACGTCTCCCGGGAAAATCGTCATGTTCCGCTGGCATGCAAAGAGCCAACTTGGAGTCATGAAAGACTGGGTAGACGGGCAAGTGGCCGGGTACCTGAATCGTGAAGGAAGGTCCCTCGGGTGCGTCCCCAGCGGGTGCTACGATCGGCCAAGGTCCCATCCATTTCGGGAGGAGCTTGCGAGAGATGTCTTGTTCAAGGCTGAATTCCGCTGCGGAAACCCAAACGAGGTCATCGGCGCGGAAAGGGCAAGGAAGACGCTGGCGATTGGCCTGTTGGCTCATGCGTTGCTGCGTCTTAGCTATCTGATCGCGTGCCTTGACAAAAAGCTCTTGCATCCGACGCACAAAAAGAAGATGGTCGTCGCTCTCGGCCGTTCGTGGAGTGATCGTGTCCAACGGTGAAGTGACCAGCGAGCCGTGCTCGAATTCAAAGGGTGACATCCCGATAGCCGGGTGGATAGAGGAGTTGTAGGCCAACTCGACATCCGGCAGCCGCTCAACCCAGTCCTTCTGGTCGGGGCGGATGAGAGTGCGAAGAAGAACCTGCGCGGTCTGATGCGCCCTCTCCATCTGGCCATCGGTCTGAGGGTGGCGAGCCGAACTGGGCTTGAGAGATGAGCCCCATCGCTTGATGAGCGCCAACCAAAAATCGGACATGAACCGAGTGTCGCGGTCGCAGACGATTTCCTTGGGGTAACCCTTGGTTCGAATCCAACCGGCGTAGA
Organism: Chara braunii; assembly: GCA_003427395.1. Taxonomy (NCBI): domain Eukaryota; kingdom Viridiplantae; phylum Streptophyta; class Charophyceae; order Charales; family Characeae; genus Chara; species Chara braunii. The sequence continues at coordinate 1,800,061 of BFEA01000010.1, read as the reverse complement.
GAACCTCGGCCAACTCCGGTGCCTTGGCATGATAGCGACAAGGCAAAAACATGGCAAACTTGGTGAGTCGGTCGACCACCGTGAGAATCCCATCCACTCCGGTCTTGTGCTTGGGGAACGGGCCGGTAATGTCCATGGCAATCGCTTCCCTTCGCCTCAACGGGACCGGTAATGATCGTAACTCACCGTACGGACGATGGTTGCGGGATTTGCAGCGTTGGCAAACCTCACATGATTCGCGATAGCGCGTGACGTTGCTGAGAAGGTCGGGCCACCAAAATCGCTTGCGAAGTCGGCCAATCGTACGATTGACTCCAAAGTGTTCGGTGGCGGGAGCATCGTGGAACTCACCAAGAAGCCGTGTACGCAAGTGAGGATCACTCAGTACGCAAAGAAGGTCCTTCCCCCGCGTGTGGACAAGCAAGTACCCCTCTTGGATCCGGTAGTGAGAAGGAGCCGGATTAGGAGAGGAGCAATTCGCGTACTTGTCGCGAAATTCGGGGTCGGCTTGGTAGTCGCGGATGAAGCTGTTCCGCAGGTCATCGTCGATCTCGAAGGTTGAGTAGACCGCGGTACAATGATCCGGACGCCGTGAAAGAGCATCCACAAAACGGTTCGACTTCCCGGGAATGTGATCGGGAAAGAARTCGAACTGGTCGATGAAAGCCATCCATCGAGCGATGGTGCTGTTGACGGTGTCTTGGGTCTTATAGAAGACCAACGGATTGTTGTCCGTTACCCATCGAAATTGGTTTTGACCAAGGAGGAAGTGCCGCCACCGCTTGAGCACGTGGACGAAGGCGAGGAGCTCCTTCTACGAGCATCGTCAATGGAATGCATGATGGGCACTTTCTTGCTGAAATACTCAACCGGGTGCCAGCCCACACCATCATGTTGCTCGAGGACTGCACCAATGCCATAGCCTAATGCATCCGTAGTGACGCGCATAGGCAAAAGTGGGTCGTATATCCGCAAGACCTCCGCAGACAATAGCGCGGCTTTGAGAGCCAAGAAAGATTCCCGCGCCTCCTCTCCGAAGTCAAACGGTCGATCCTCGCATTGAAGCTTGTTCAAGTGGGCCGCGATCTTCGAGTAGCCTTTAATAAAACGCTGGTAGTATCCAGCAAGGCCAAGGAACGAACGGACATCCGTGACGTTCCGAGGCTTCGACCACTCCTGGATGGCTTGAATCTTGTCCGATAGCGGACTGATGCCCTTCGGTGTGACAAAATGGCCCAATTATTCCAGCTCTTGCTGGATAAATTCGCATTTGTCGCGGTTGGCCTTGTACTTGGCACGGCGGAGCGTCTCCAACACTCGTCGAAGATGCCCCATATGATCTTCCAATGACCGGCTATAGACGAGAATATCGTCTAAGTAGACCAGCACGAACTGGTCCAACATTGCACGGAACTCATTGGTCATTGCCGCTTGAAAGGTCGTCGGGGCGTTGGTGAGGCCAAAAGGCATGCCCGCCCACTCAAAATGCCCGTACCGCGTCTTGAACGCGGATTTGTAGCGATCGTTCGGCCGGATCGAGATTTGATGATATCCCGATTTCAAATCCAACTTAGAAAAATACTTTGCGCCGCCCAATCGCTCAAGAAGATCGTCGATGCGAGGAAGAGGCCCCGCATTCTTAACGATTTGCGCATTGAGCTTGCAGTAGTCGATACACAGTCGTAGATCCTTGTTCTTCTTCCGGACGAAGAGAACTGGTGCTCCATATGGGGAGCTGCTAGGGCAGATCCAGCCCTTGGCCAACAAATCGTCGAGTTGTGCGCGGAGGACCTCAAGCTCCTCCTCGCTCATCCGATAGATGCGACCTTTCGGCGACACAGCACCGGCCTTAAGAATGATCTCGTGAGAGATCGACCGATCCAGCACCACACCGGTAGGTGACTCGAAGATGTTGGCGAACTCGTCCAGCAACCGCACCACCCGGGGGTCCAAAGACAAGTCCGTGGGTGAAGAGTTGGCTACCGCGGCGGTCCATAGGAAACATAGGCCGATTTCCTCGGGCTGCTCGTAAGCGCAAGTCGCCCGAAATGATTTGGCCGTGACCACTTGGCACCGAATCGAAGGGTGCGGTAGAGGAATAGTACACGCTACTTCCGCGCCGAAGGCGTCGCGAACGCTCCGCCGGTGGAAGTTGACCGTGTGATCCGCACTTGCAAGCCAAGGCATTCCCAGAATGATGTCGAAGTTCGTGTCGAGAATATTGAATGTCACCGGTTCGCATGCATGAGGTGCGAAATAAACCGTTACGGCCTCGATGTATCAGTCGAGAAGTTGCTGTGTTTTCCCATCCGCCAACTTGATCGCCGTCGGGTTTGCCTTCCTCCGAACTTGTGCGCCAAGGCGAGCCCTTTGCATAAAGGATTGGCTCATGAAATTGCGAGATGCGCCGCTATCCAGCAAAGCACTGCAGGACGCTTGCCCAACTTGGATGCAGACATACATGAGCGGTGCGTTGTTGTCATCGTACCGCTGCGTGTGAAACTCGCGGGCCACCTTGGTAGTATACGCAAGGATGTCCCCCACCGCGACTTCGTCATCCGTCGGTGAAGTTGGTGGTGCATAGAAGGATAAGTAGGTGTGGAGATGAGCGCATAGTGCTGCGCATTGCGGTCCCGGCAAGAGGCTTGTGGTCGGGAGAGGAAGCCATGCAAAGTCCTCGGACGCTGCTGCCGGACGGAGAAGATGCCGCACACACGTCTTGTCCTTGAGCTTGAGTACCCAGCGTAGGAACGAGCCGGGCAGCATAGTCCTCAAAAGAAAGTAGAAGAGGAGGACTATCGACTTCCGCATGCGCCCCGGAGTAAAGGCCGGTTACTCACGAAGAAACCGGTTCCGAAGGCGTCGAGAGTGTTGTCGAGTTACTCTCGGTGGTGCTCAGTTTCCCTGTTTGCCCTTGCCTTTCAATGGGCAGACCAGTGTCTGATGAAGATCGTTGTTGCACCAAAGGCAATAGTGGAATCTCTCGCGCGCTTTGAATGCTTGCTCGGAGATGCCATATTGGGACCATGGGGCTGCTGGAGCTGCTGCATCGGGCCCGGGGCTAGATGCGGTGTGTGTCTTCGTCTTGCCGCGTCCTCGGCCTCTGCCGGGGCGGCCACCTTCCCGGGCGGCTGCGAGTCTGTCCCCTTCACTGGCAGACACAGCCTCGCTGGTTTGATCAAACGGCGTTGCCGCTGCGACCACGACCACTCTTGGCCAATGCTGGTCCCTACTCGGCCTGACGCAGACGAACAGAGGTTCTTAGCCTCCTTGTTCGTAATGATGATCTGCGCGGCCTTGTGAAAAAGTTCCGCCGTCGTCGTCAAGGTGTCCTCGACCTGAGTCAGAGCATTGCTTAATAAACAACAGAAATAACGAGAAAACAAAATCCAAGGAAAGAAAAAAAAAATTTGATTTTCGGCAGTAAGGTCAAAATCGTGATTTTGGGGTCTAACTAATGTGCTCTAATCAATCAATAAAGACTAATCAGCTATTTAGTCCCCGCACACGTGTCTCCTTCGGCCCGTCCGATGGTCTTCTTTTCAACCATGTCTTCATCAGGGTTAATCGTCCGTAACAGTATCGTCATCATCATCTTCATTATCATCAACCTTGATAGCACCAGTTTCCTGACGGGCGTGTGTAATTTTCTGGCTTCTTTTTCCTTTACTCCTTTTTTCTCGGTGATCTTCCTGCCTCTTTCTTCCCCTCCTGCCTATTCTCTTTAATCTTCTCTCAACTTCCTTTTTTTATTTTTTCTCTTATTCTTTATTCGTTCTCACCTTTTCGTTCTCCGTTGCTGTCTCGACTCTGCTTTGTTTTTGCCCTATCACCTTGTTCAGGAAGGAAGAGGAGGACAGTGTGGTGAGAATAAGAGGAAGCGGAGGAGGGAAGGGGGTGGGAGGGGGAGGGGTAGGAATAAGGTGGAGATAATGGAGGGAGAGAAGGGGGAAAAAGAGAGAGGTAATAGGCGAGGACGTTGGGGGGATTAGGTTGTCAAGAAGGGATGGGGGAGAGGGATTTGTGTCGTGTCGCGTCCGTCGTAACAGAGTATTAATTATTTTCATAATGGTAGGCAGAATCATTAATTCTTCATACTTCATATTTCATTAATATTTACTAATTTTATGTCCCCACTTATCAGTTTTTATTTCCCACTTATCATTTTATCAATCATTTACTATCCAATCAACTAATTATAATATTAATCATCAACCCAATCACTATTTCAATTAATCAATTTTAATAATATCCGTAATTTAATTTCTTAAATTTT
>BFEA01000010.1:1774087-1793238 GCA_003427395.1 Chara braunii | reverse complement strand
AAGAATAGCCTGTTCCCGAAACCCTGGTTCGGTGCCTGAGTTTCAGGGCCGGTCGTTCTGATGAACGACCGAAAATGGCCCTTTGTTTCAGGCTAAAAAGGCTGTTGCCATTTTTAGTCTGAAACGACACAGGGACTGTAGGCCCCTGTTTTCAGGCTTTCGGGCTGAACAGTCACGGGGCCTGTAGGCCCTGGTTTTCAGGCTTTAAGCCTGACTTTCAGGCTTTCAGCCTGAGGAACGCAGGGCCTGGAAAATGGCCCTCGTGTGCAGGCGCAGCATGTAACAAAATATGACACCCGGCCTGACACCACAGCTGCGGTACTTTCATTGCCCTTTTCGAACTCGCGCGTGGCTTCTTTGGCGACGGATGTTTTTTTTGCCCCCTATGAAATTCTAATGTCACTGATGTGACATGAACGTACTTCCCTCAAAAAATCAATCAATAAATAAAAAGGGTTCTATAAAATTCTATTCGAATAAAACAGGTTTCTCTTTTCGAAATTCTATTAGAACTTGTATTCGAAGTGCCCTTCTATTTGAAAAAAAGGTACTAACTTTCGAAAAAACGTTTTTTTTTCGGAAAACTTGAATAAAATGCATATGCGTTATGTTCGGTGGAAGAAGGTAGCTGAATCAAAAGTAAATGTGCTCGGCTAGGGGTGGGCGTATACCTGGACTGCATGTGCACCAAAGACTTGCCTGCTTGCCTGAAATCGACATAAGGCCCTTTTCAAACTCGCGCCTGGTTTCTTTGCCGACGCATGTTTTTTTTGCCTCCTATGAAACTCTGATGTCACTGATGTGACATGAACGTATTTCCCTCAATAAATAGATACATAAAGAGGCTTCTATAAACTTCTATTCGAATAAAACAGTTTTCTCTTTTCGAAATGGCCTTCTATGTGAAGAAAGGCACTAGCTTTCGAAAAAAACGGTTTTTTTGGAAAACTCAAACACAATGCATATGCGTTATGTTCAGGGGAAGAAGGTAGCTGAATCAAAAGCAAACGTGCTTGGCTAGGGGTGGACATATGTACCTGGACTCCATGTGTACCAAAGACTTTCCTGCTTGCCTGAAATCGAGATAATGCCCCCTGGATACAATTCTGGGCCCAAGGGCCGGTGTAGGAGTCTCAAGGGATGCCACACTCGCCCTCCCCCCGATAGCCCCCTTTCACTGAAGATGAGGCCAAAAGAGTTGGTTTCTGCATTTTCGGATCTTCATCGAAGGAGCAAGAGCAGAGGGGAAAGGACGAGGTGCATGTGTTACAATAGATCAGCCACTGCCACGTTTGAGAAAGAAAGTATGATCCGGTATGCTCTTACTTCTTGACTGCTGACTGCATTGAATATTTCGGCTCTAATCTTGGCCTTCAGCATACGCATTACTCCTCTGTTCTCAAGTGTCTCTCTTAAAGCTGCTTCCCAGCAAAAGTAATATCATACAAGCAAAAAACAAACAATGGGATTCGCTTTAGTTGGACAAATGCTGCAGAGGAAACACAACAATCAACGTATAACCAAAAAAAAAGGAGAAAGAATCAGTAACACTTCTTTATGCGGCAACCATGACAGCCAGATATACTACCATCTTCTGCTAAATAGAACACATGAGGAGTAGGTGCATACAGTCATAGAACTTGCAGTACCTGCCACACGTTTTATTCCAGGGAAGGCAGTACTCATGATGGATCAGAGGCTTATATATGGTAGTGAGGAACATTCGTAGTATAGCACAGCATGAGTCTTCCAGTCTATGACTTATGCTATGTCAAGGAATCTTGCGCCTTACTATAGCAACTTAGCAAGCAATACATGTTTTTTCTTTTGTGAGCAAGTTTCTTCTTCTTTTCTATAGCAAGCAGCCCCTGCTTTTCCTTATTGCTTCTTTTTAAGGAAAAAGGCACAACTGCGAGGGTTGGACCCCTCAACATATGGTCCTGCGACAGGCGCTTGCCTGCCGTAAGTGAAGGTGGGCCCCCTGAATCTGAATGCGCCCTGAACTTGTCAATTTTTGCAAATCTTGGTCGGCGCCAGTTGGTTACATCCGACCTGCATGTGAGAATGGGAAAGGTTTGTGAGCCTTCCAGGTCATTCTCAACGTGGCCAAAGCAGGGGACATCGCATGTTCGTGCCTGGGTGGCTGGGGCATGCCTAACCAATTCGGTCCCAGGTCACTGTCTGAAAGGGCCTGGGCGCAGACACTTTGGCCGAGACTGAAGCTACTGGAAACTCGGTCTCACGTGATCGGGCCAAGGCCAAAGCACCCACCACTTTCCATATAGGAAAGGACCGGGCGCCAGGGGAGGCATTCGGCACATGCAAGCGCATGTGGAGCTGCTGCTGCGCTAGCGTGTGGGCAAATGCGCGCACGCGTGCGGTCGTGCGAGAAGCAGGCCGCTGCTGTGGGCAGCACCATAGCCAGCCATAGCCGGGCTGGGCTTGGAAGAAGGCCAGCAGAAGTGGTGGTGGGAAGGAGACGTCGGTAAAGAAGAAGAAGAGAGAGAGAGAGAGAGAGAGAGAGAGAGAGAGAGAGAGAGAGAGAGAGAGAGAGAGAGAGAGAGAGAGAGAGAGAGAGAGAGAGAGATGAGGATGATGATGTGAGGGCACGTACCTGGTCTTGGCGATAGTCTACAAGGGTTGACATCATCATGTACTTCGGTTCTGTTTCTGACGTCAACAGTTGCAATGTAAATTCGTAGGCTGGTAGTTGCTGCGTGAAAGTAGTCTGGGCGCCGAGCGCCAAGTAGGAGAAGGGCTCTGGATACTTATGTTGGTGATGGCGAAAGTATGCTCTCATTGACACTCGGATTCAGTGTTTTGGTTCTCCATTCGTGTAAAAGATATCGATGCGATTCTTTTTTTTTTTTTTTTTTTTTAACCGGGCCCAGTGCCCGAGGCTGATATTCCCAATAAGAAGATTGAGGCCGGGGTCTTCACAGTCTGCCCGGAGTAACCGAACCGAACTTGCTGAGAACCGGGCTCAGCATCCCTCATATGGTGATGATAATGATACCACTGATGATGACGCTAATGATAATGAAGATTAGTGTAAAAAGGAGACTATGCTATATCAGCAATTCTGACCTCCTAATCTTAGAACAACTCCTAGCCCTCCCTATACCAGGACATTGTGACTTAGAGACAGTACCAACCTAACCAACGTTTACCATGGCTGTTCTCTTCTCGGTCCCTTGCAGCCCCCCCCGGTTCACCACTGGATTGCCTTCCTCCCTCGGCAAACCCCAGATCCCTCTACAAGGCCTCACACTCCTGCCATTTGCAGGTTACAGGGCAACGCCCCAGCTCCGGCCAGTGTCGTTCTGGCATCGGCATACCAGGGGCTCAGAACAGAGCAACTCTGTAGACACCAGTCCAGGTTCAACCATCTCTGAAATCCTATATCCCGATTGTGGAAGAAGTCTAGATGCTGCCAAAAATTTCAGAACACCAGAAAGCTTAATATAACATGATTGAGATGATGATACTAATGATGATGATGATGATGATGATGATTATGATGATTTTTTTTTTTTTTTTAACATGATTGAGATAATGATACTAATGATGATGATGATGATGATGATGATGATGATGATGATTAGTATTTAGAAAAAATAGAAAACTAGGCTTTATCAACACTTCTGACCTCCTAATCCTATAACACCTCCTACCCTTCCCTGTACCAAGACATTACATCTCAGAGACAATACCCTCCTCTGGACAGTGTCGGACTTCCTGCCTTTCAATGCGATTTTGCAATCTGGAATCTGTCATTTCGCTATTGCTCATTTTCCTTGCAATTTGGTATCAGAGCTGTGTCGAACCACTCTGCTGGCGGCCTTCGCAATAGCTGTTTGGTGCTTCGCTGGTAAATGGTGGCGCAGTGATAACGCTTGTGCGTTGACGAGAGGCGGCCCCGTGTCGTGTGGGCCAGGAAGGCTATGTGGCGACATAGGGGTGCATGTTGGATAATTAGAGCTTGCTGACATGGCAATTTAAGCCGCGGTAGAACTGCATTGTATTGTGAGTTGTGTCGAGGCATCGACCGGTCATCATAAATGCACGTCAGGTTACCAGTGAGAAATCTTGCTGTTTACCTTATCTACCCTCTTCATTACTTCTTACCGTGAGGAAGTGAGTTCTATCTTGAGAGTCCTCTCATTGTGAGGTGTCGTCAATGCTCAACCTTGAGAGTCGACATTCTTCCTGGGAAGCAAGCTGGTGGGCAACGGGCGTTGCCTCTGAAGGGCCCCGGACGAAGCACTCAGGTTACGGTCACCATGCCAACCCGCTGGGACTAGTACACGCACACTTTGCCACTTGTCCTTGGTTCTGCTTGCTGCACAATAGAGGGAACGTGGACTGACCAGTCCTTCATGAGACGCATACCAGACCGTCTATAAATATTTCTGGCGGATCTGAGTTGAATACTGGCTGTGATGGTCATTTTGGCTACGACGTTAAATAATTCCTGAGGACCTTGGGGGCTGTCCTTAACTTTTTTTTTTTTTTTTTTTTTTTNTTTTTTTTTTTTAAGGCCCCATGTCCAAGGCCTCTATCCTGGTGGTGGGAAGAGAACCACCGGGATTGAGGCTTTGCCTGGCTGGCCGCTCCATCTATTGGTGGGGAGCATCACCTGCTGGAAACTGGGTCCAGCGTCCCTTAGATACATCTTTCAGAACAGTACATCATTGAAAGTGACGCCATTTTGCTGGAAATCGGGTCCAGCGTCCCATATGCACTTCTACTCTTCCCAGCAAAAAAACTGCAGCAGGGTCAGGAATGGAGGGGAGCACTGGGGGGCACCAGTGGGGTCCACCTCCATCTCCTGACCCCTGCCGTCCACTGGCTATCCTCAAGGCACCTATTGTGTTAAGCTAGAGTGAATTTGAACTGAATTTAAACTGAATTGAACTGAAGCAATTTGCAGTAAACAGGATTAACCGCATTTTGTCTCAATTTAGCTAAACAGCCGTTCTGACTACAACAAACATCCCCATCACTTCACAGGGAGACGCCCATCTGCTGATCCTGACTTTTTGGCTCGATGGAAGGTGCCGCCCTTGTGCTGGAAACCGGGTCCAGCGTCCCATATCAAAAACCATCAAAACCATCACTACCTTGCCTATCCTGCAGTTGGGCCGAGGATTGGAGGGGGGCACTGGGGGGCAACAGTGAATTCTCCCTCCATGGAATGAGAATGCAGACTGAAAATGCAGCAACGGAAAATGCAGAATGACAATGCAGGCTGAAAATACAGCAACGGAAAATACGGGATGACAATACCGAAGAATGCAGAAGACAACAGAAGAATGCGGAAAATTGCAGGAAAATGCAGGAGGAGAGTATGTATCTGCTGGAAAGCGGGTCCAGCGTCCCTGAAGATAGTATGTTGGCTGAAAAACAGAAGTTGCTCCTGCTGGCGTCCCGGCTTATGCCCCTGGTAGTGCTTCCACCAAGGACAACGGGTGGGGGGGAAAGGGGTCTGCGAAGTCCTGGGCTGGCCGCAGTGGGACGCCTAGGTCCACTTTAGTCCAATCATGAAAAATCAGTTGGTAGTCCCTTGCCATTTCCTCCCGGGATTCTTTACTCTGGTTGAATCCGGACCACTTTATCTCTGCCACCCAGCCTTCTCTATTCCCGCCCAACCAGTCTTTGCTGAAACAGGAGATAATCTTGTTCATGTCCCCGCAGGTATTTGACTGATCGAGCTTGTCTTTAGCTGCTTTCCATTGGGTTGCGATTTCATATTGAACCAGTGTTCGTACTTGCTCCATCACTTCTCCGTCCTCTACCTGTGCCCCCTCTATCTCCAGGATACATCGCTTCCACCATATAGTCCATAAGACGCTCCGCCTACCCAGTTTGAACATATTTTCCACAAATGTATTTCCCCGGATTGAAGGTTGATATCCTAAGAGTATGACCCTCCAATCCCAAGGCCACGTCACACCGGGAGCAATGTGTTGCCAGATCCTGTCCCAGCTTCTCCACAGTAACACAGACGCAGGGCATCGGAGAAAGATATGTTCTATAGTCTCTGCCCGCCTCGTCCCAGGAAAGCTCTGAAGGCACTTGTGGCACCATGGTAGTGCTTTCCCTTGCTGTTCCAAATGAGTGTGGTCTATCAACCAATCGTTGGTTGGTAGACACCTATGTTCAATTTGCCATTGGAGGGCTGAGGTTTTGGCGGGTCTGCAACTATAGTGAGCAAACCATCGAATGGGCTTAAGCAGGCTGCGGTCTACGTTGAGATGGCGATACCATCTGTCTTCCACGCGGTCCCGGAGTCTGCATTTGGGCCTAAAAATTTGGTAGGCTGATTTAGTTCTTAGACTGAACAGTGTCAGTATGTTGTCCTCTCCTTTCCTTGCTGGGTTACGTTGATTCCATCGCCACTCTCCGGGGTCTAAGGGGAGGTCCTCAATTGGGGTCCTTGGACAATACACTCTCTGGTAACACCCTTCCTCAACAAACCTGATACGATACATATCCTTTTGCTCTCTCCATATGAAGGGTTGTTGGTCCCAGTCTAGTCTATCGTCCTTTTGGATGTAGAAGATTTCAATTCGTGACAGCCCGGGGGCTGTAAGGTGCACATGCCCTACCTCTTTCTCCCCGTCAGGTAACCCCACCCAATCTCCTTCCTTTATACATGGACCTTTTTTCTGAGGGTGGTGTACCAATGGAGGGGGAAACTCTCAATGAGGTCGTTAAAAGCCTTCTCAGTAAGATGGCAGTACCGCAGCCATGTACGCATCCTTTCTTTGCTCTTCCAGTTTTCGGCCTCCCTATCCCAAAGGTCCCCAACCCTCCGGACACCATGCTTTACCCAACCTTTCCATGGGGTCTCCGAGCTGTTCCGCACACGCCCTCCATGATCTGTTATTAGGCGCTTACCGAAAAAGGGTTGCCTAAATATCTCTTCCCACCTCTCAGGTGTAGGTCGAAGTGGAGGGAGGAATCTCCTCCAAGTACGTATAAGGTATACCCATTGTTTGTCAGAAGGGTCCCCATTCCTGTACTTCCTTGGCAACCTCCAATACCTGTCTTCTAGCCATATTCTAGGGTCAGTCTCAGGTGGGGATTCCGGGGCCAGGTCAAAAATTTGTGCCAGGGCCAAGGGAACCCAAGGGGATGATGCAAAGAAAATAATGCGTTGAAGCCAGCGAATCATGAGGGCTTGGAATTGTGTGGCCGGATCCACAATTCCAAGTCCTCCTTGAATCACCGACTCCCAGGCCACTCGACTTATGGCGTGAGATTTGTTGTTGTCGCCTCTCCAAAGGAAGGCCGCCAACTGTTGTTTCAGTGTCTTGATCCCCCCCGCACTCAAGGGCCATAGAATGGCTTTGTACCAGAGGGTGGCTAGAACTACGTTGTTTATAACAAGCGCTCGCCCAAAGATGGAGGTGCGTTTGTTGTTCCATTTCTCCAATGTGGACTGTGCCGGTCCGGCCAACCATTCATCATTGGACGATAGTTTCCCATTGGCAGTAACAAGTGCCCCAAGGATTCTTAGAGGGTCGTCATGGGGGCGCCATGTAATCTGCGGAAATTCCGGAGGTCTTCCCCCTTGATGGTGCATCCACCATCCTATCGTCTTTTGACCCCAATTCACGGACATGTCAGAGAGCAGACAAAACTTGTTCATAAGCAGCTGGATTTCCTTCATGTTAGATTCTGTCTGCCATAATGGTGAGGTCGTCCGCGAAAAGGGAGCAAATAGGGATTGCTTCCTCGGGGATATTGGATATCTTGATTCGGGTGAGGTCCTTGTGATGGCGAAGGTTAGCTGACAGTGCTTCCATTATCACCAAAAAGAGGTAGGGGGTAATCGGGCTGCCTTGCCTCACCGAACGCTGGAGCTCAAACGGGGGAGCAATTGATCCATTGACTTGAACACAGGTGGTAGCATGCGTGTGGAGGATCCCAATCCAGCGCCGAAAGACGGGGCCGAAGTTCATTCTTTCCAGGCATCTGTCTAAGAACTCCCAGTCTATGTGGTCGTAGGCTTTCTCGAAGTCTATGAAGGTAATGGCCGCATTGGCCCGATGTCGTCGCGCTAGCTGCACCACGTCGTTGACTAGCAAGATGTTCTCTTGTATGTTCCTATCAGACATGAATCCAGTTTGTGCCGGGTGAAAGACATCTTCAAAAACCGCTGCTATACGATTGGCGAGTGCTTTGGCAAGCATTTTATATACTACCGTGAGCAGTGTAATGGGTCTATAATTCCTGATGTTCATCTTGTCACCTTTCTTGTATCGAAGGGATAATACGCATGTGCCAACAGTATCCCCCATTTCGCCAGCTTCCCACACGTCCTGATAATACTTCCACAAGTCAGTGCTCAGGTCTGTCCATGTAGCTTCCCAGAATTCTTTGGGAAAACCGTCTATGCCGCGAGTTTTTTCTTCCCTCATTTGGAGAAGTGTTGACCATACTTCTTCTTTTGATAGTTTTTTCTCGAGCTTGTCACGCTGGTGCGGGGATATGTGATGGTCCATTGGACGTAAGAAGTTATGTATTTCCCTGGCTCGTTCTTCCCCTTGAGGGGACAGTATCTGGGACGTGTATAACTGTTTGAAAAACGTTCTGGTGATCAAAGTGCAATGTGTTGTGTCGGTGGCAATGATATTACTGTCGTCCGGGTCATAGAAGGCCTCAATGACCGTTCTACGTGAGCGGGCAGTGGCTATTGAGAAAAAATGAGTATCCATTGAGGCATCGTGAGTGAGTTTAGCCATTTTTCCTCTGATCCTAATTCCTTGCCATCTGTGCATTGCGTATTGAAGAAGACGGTCCTTTGCTTCTTGGATGGAAGAAGTGAGTTGTTGCCATACTTGGGGAGGAGGGTTAGGGGGTTGTGCCTCTGCCTGTCGTTCTAGGGATATGAGCTCATTGTGTGCCGTCATTTCTTGATGTTGACATAAGGCTGCTTTGGCTTTGGCAAATTCCTTGCATTTCCTAGCTAAAAAAATTAGGCCATTGTTGAACCATACAAGGTGAGACTCAAAGGGGTGCTTTTGATGGCGCCAGAATTCCCATTCTGAGCGCATCATGTGCGCGAAGGCGGAATCCTTAAGCAAGGAGGTGTTCAATTTGAAGAAGTCAGACCCTTGACCGGGTCTTTTCCTCATTGTTAGTATAATACCGCAGGTCTTATGGTCCAGTCCCGGGTGGGGACTGCGTGGGAGAATCAGAGCCCATCGTAATGCCGCCTCCAGGTCGTTGGAGAGCAAGATAAGGTCAATACGAGATTTCGATAGGCGTGCCGGCTCGCTGTCTCGTATACATGTAAAGGCCCGTTCTTGGGGGTGTAGGCGGCGGAAGGTATCGAAGACCGAGAGGGTCGCGCCAAGATCAGCAAGCATTTGTTCGTCTTCAGCCGCCGCAAAGGAGGGGGAGTCCAGGGGGTTCCATCTGTCTAGCCACCTGTCAAGGGTAGCATTAAAATCTCCTACTATGACTAGAGGGATACCTTCCGGGACTTGCGTTCCTATCCTTCCCAAGAACTCTCTCCTTTCTCCTACTGAATTTGGTGAGTAAATACAAAGGATACAAGGCAGTTCTAGTTCAAGCATACCCAGGACCGAGGCCCACTGTCCCTCTTCTTCGTCCACCACCCAATGAACTGGCTGGAATCTGGAATCTGGGGGAACCCAGATTGCCACGCCTATTGAGCCAGGTTTGGGTGCGTGTGCCCTAAAGGTAGTATGAAGCCAGACCTGTTTGTGGGCCCTGTCATGGTCCAGATTGTCTTGCAGATGTGTTTCTTGTACACAAATCACGTCTGGTCAGCGCCTGCCCCCTATTCCTTTGAGCTGATCCCAAATGGCTTGCCGTTTCTCAGGTTTACTGGATGCTAAGCCATTTATGGTGATGGAGCGCAGGTCCAGATCGGCTGAGTCAACACGGTTCTTCCACGCGCGATTTCTACAATATAATGATTCAAGGTCGTCCATTATCATATACGATTAAGATCTCAAAATGGATCCCATTGCTTAACATCCCATCTGTTGAGTTGGAGGATCGGGCACTTGTTACTGCCAATGGGAAACCATTGTCCAATGATGAATGGTTGGTCGGACCGGCACAGTCCAAATTGGAGAAATGGAACAACAAACGCACCTCCATCTTTAGGCGAGCGCTTGTTATAAACAACGTAGTTCTAGCCACCCTCTGGTACAAAGCCATTCTATGGCCCTTGAGTGCGGGGGGGATCAAGACACTGTGAAACAACAGCTGGCGGCCTTCCTTTGGAGAGGCGACAACAACAAATCTCACGCCATAAGTCGAGTGGCCTGGGAGTCAGTGATTCAACCCAAAAGTGGAGGAGGACTTGGAATTGTGGATCCGGCCACACAATTCCAAACCCTCATGATTCGCTGGCTTCAACGCATTATTTTCTCTGCATCATCCCCTTGGGTTCCATTGGCCCTGGCACAAATTTCTGACCTGGCCCCAGAATCCCCACCTGAGACTGACCCTAGAATATGGCTAGAAGACAGGTATTGGAGGTTGCCAAGGGCTGTCCTTAAACTGCCTCTCGATCAGCCAAATCAACCGGATGTAAGGCTCGTTGCACCCGAGGATAAAAGAAGGGGCAAGACTGGTCATAGACGTTTTCTTGGGCACAGGGGTGGGCCAATTGCACACCTTCAGACATGCTTTTGAACCAGATCTTCAGGACGTCGACATAAAGAGACTACTCAAGGGGGATAAAGGGGGAGGGAAGATATCAATAAACAGTTCAATTAGTTATTATTGAAAAATTTTCATTCTGCGTGCAAACACAAGAAATGATTTTATTTTTATTTTTGATTAGTTAGTTGTGACAGACACTGCTAACAACTGTCAGACAGCTGTAGATAGGTAGTACATATTCCCTGCTGCATTGCAACTTGTCTCAGGGTCTCGCCGCATGGCACATGAAACGAAAACGAAACGAGTGCATCTACCCACGAAAGGTGGCAAAATACACTCGTTACTATTTATAGCAAATGGATGAACCTGGCCATTTTCTGCAGGAAGAGGCACTCGTTTCGTTTTTCGTTTCGTGTCCCATGCGGCAACGCCCTCAGACTAGTCAACAGTAGGAATAGAGTTATTTGTAGGAATATGAGATTATCTGTTGTTACCGCTTGACTACTTTCTAACAAAGTTGGACTGAATATTTATTTTTATTTTATTTTAATCGGTTGGTTGCCATGTTGCAGTATGTCCCAGTGAGGACACTAGTGCAGATCGTAGACCACGTGTAGCTCATGAGTGGAGATGACAGTGGGACAGATATGCTAGAAGAAGACGATAGGAGGATCGCTAGAAGGCGGGCACTCAGTCGACCGATCACTTTCCTTGAGTTAGATCAAGGAGAGGAAAGGAGGTTGCGGAGGGAAGCCAAAGAGAGGGGAAAATTGCAGAGGGCTAGGGAAGCAGCAACCAACGTCGGAAGGGCACTAGCAGCAATAGCAGCAGAGGCTAGAGCCAATGCTGATGCATCTATGGTTACCACCTCTACACAATTCTCCTCTTAGACATCTTCGTAAGGTGTCAATGAGGGTGTCTCTCAAGTTCTCGTTAGTCAGTCTGCTGGCTTGCAGGTCAGCCAGCAGCAACCCATGTCATATGAGGATTATGAGATCCAACAGGTAGATGCCCTCCACACAGAGTTATGGCGCCAGTTGCAGGATGAAGAAGAAAGGAGAGATAGGTCTAGACTTAGAAAAGTTAAGCTAGAGGCAAGGGGAGAGGAGTTAGGCAAGTTAGAAGCTATAGATGAGTCAACTCTCAATCCTGTAACACGGTCCCTTTGGAGATTACTACTGAGCGTAGCCGAGGTACATGTTGTGCAGCAAGAGATGTTGGCTACATTGATAGCTGGTCAGAATCAGATTTTGACCGCACTGCGGGCGCCACGACCTCCGTTCAGGCAGCAATGGTTTGTTGTAGCTCCCCTTACGTCCAGACCTCTATAGTCCATACACATGCGCAACTCGCCCTCTTTCTTAGACACGAATAGGACCGGTGCCCCGTAGGGTGAGGAACTGGGATACATCCACCCCTTCTCTATCGGTTCATCTAATTGTTTTCTCAGTTCTTCGAGTTCCTTGGGAGACATCCTATAAATGGGAACCCTTGGAGTCTTGCTACAAGGGTCAGAGAATGCAATACCCTCTCCACCATCTTATCCTCTCCCTCCAACCGGAAGTATGCCTTCACCCCCTCAACGTACTCATCGACCTTCATTTCTCTATTGTCTGCCAGCTTGCTCAGTACAGTCTCTTCTAACTTTTGGACCTTCATTCCCAGATGTAGTGTCCTTAAACCTTTCCTACTCTAGTTCTGCTCACTTCGACATCCACCACTCTTTTGACTTCTTCTTCATTTCGGCCCAAGCTTGGCGGCGAGTGATCAGTTCGTCGTCGATGCTTGTGGGGGACCCACCTACAGAGACCCTAACACAAGCGGTCTCTCGACAACCTACTAAGTGGGGGCCAACATTAGCCTCTGCCGTTGGGGTCTTCAGACAAGAGGTGCCTTCTTCAGCGCTCGCTTCTTCCTGCCCTTCAAAGTTTGAGGGCCCAATAGAAGCAACTACCACTCCTACTAGTTTGGGTCACCACATTTAATCCAAAGGCCCTCAACCATCCTCCTTCTCCATAGGGCCTCTGGCATCTTAAGGGCCTTCTAGGGCTCTCCTTCCTCACGCCCCGGATTAGGGGGGTATCTACACGGTCCCCTGTACCCAAAACCACCATTGTTAGAGAGGGCATAGTTGCCCTTTCCTCCTCCTTGTGAAGCGGAGGGTCCCAGACCGCCTTGCGGGGTGCCATAACCCCTACCTCCCACTTGGAAGCCCCCTCAGCCTCCATACCCCTAACCGGCATGTCCCAGGCCTCCACCTCTACCACCTCGGCCAACTCCTCGCCGTCCCCCACGTGTGACTACAGTCGCATAGTCGCCTCCTACAACTACTTGACCTCTCTCAAACTGCTGGTCGCATTCGAGGTGCCCGTAATCTATTTGTTCAAGGGGTCTTTTGTCCCCTTCCCCCCCCTCAAAGGTCACCGGTCTGTACATTGTCGGAGAGAGTCTTACCCTTCTGCTTCTTTCCCCTCTCGATATCTCTAAAGTGGTGGTAGTTAGCCTACGCTAAGAATCCCCACTGGTCTAACGGGGTCTTGCTGAACTCAGCACAACTAACACCCTCCTTCTGACTCTTCGTATACAACTGGGATTTTAAATTTTAAGGGCTCAGGCAGTACCATTGCAAAGTGCTAAAGACTTGCTTTGGTGTCACTCCGTGGTCCACGACATGCAACAACTCATTCATATAGGATCTCCATGCGTGCACGCTCTTCCAATTCCCTCTATGCACGTTCAAAATCTTCTCCATCTTGCGCCTCCCCCTCTCTTACCTCCGAACCTCCTATACAAAGCATGTAAATAGACTTCTAAGGGGGTGATGCGAGTAAGATGTCTTTCCCACACCCTACATTCTCTATAAGGGAACTGAAGTTACTCACTGTGTCGCCACCCAGACAAGAGGCAGCAAACAAGACCTGGTTGGATGGCACTATCTTGTGCCCATACACATAACTTTTGATGGTCGCATCCCAATGCATGATGTTCTCCTCCTTACCGGTATAGGTCGAGGGCATCTTCATGTTGATCTTATCCCTGGCCTCCTCCTCATCTCCTTCCTTCATATTCCCCTTTTCAGGCTTCTTTCCCTTTTTTCCTCCAGTACCATCATTATCATCTCCCTTTTTGGTCTTGTCAATTGGATTCTGCAAGTGCCTCGCGGATGCATCATGGGTCCTAGGTAGTTAGGGTAGTAACTCGCTAACTGGCCAGTAACAGGATAAGTAAGGTGTGCGGGCATAAGTCTTTTGGGCGAGGGAAGCAAGGGCATAGACCCAAGAACCAGTAACGACTAGCTTGTATTCTTATCTGGGAGGCAGCTAAAGCATAACCTGAACCGTATGACACGCAGTGAAGGGTTAAGTAAGTCTTGAGAGCAAGCCTAAAGACTTGGTGGCCACAAAGTCTTGACTATATTGTTAAGGAATTCATGAGGTCCTTGCTGGTAGACCTTAAACAACTGGTTGGCCAACAATCTCCTAGAGGAGTTGTAGTGACAAACGTTTGGAAGGGAGATAAGAACTGGTCAACCCTTAGGATCAGGTCAATATTAAGTGTTGAGGGCAGTAAGTTTTGAGGGTTAGGTCGAAGTTATAAGGAGGTGAGCATACTTACGTGTTGTACTAATATCTCATCATGAACGACTATCCCATGTTCGCTTTCCTCTCATTAACCGTGATCTGGGGACCGTTACTCCGGTTTCTGTTCCCTCTTGGTTTATTCCGTACATTTAGAATGACAGCCAGAGAGCACCAATCCAAAATGAGTAGTTTGCAGCCAGGGGACACAGAGCTTGAGGGGAAGATGAAGAAAGATGAGGAGAAGAAAAAGAAAAAACAGGAAAACAAAAAAGAAAAGAAAAGATTGGAAGAGGAGAGGGAGATATTGAAGGAAAAATTAGAAAAGGTGGAAGAAGATGATGAGGAAGAAATAGAGGAAGTGATTGGGGATCTGAAGGAAGCGAAAGAAAAAGAGAAGGACGCGACCAGCAAGAGGTCAGGAGAGAAGAAGATGGCCTCTCAGGATCTGGAGGCGTTTAGGGTGGCCGTTGGTTTGAGCAAGCGGACAATCCTGACCGACATAGAGGTGGAAGGGCAAGCGGTGCAAGCTGCCGTAGCCGCTACTGCAGCCGAAAATAAAAGACTTGAGGAGGAGGCTGCACAGGCTGAGTGGAAGAGGCAGAAGATGAAGTAGAAGGTGGAGCAGGAAAGGGTGGAGGCTGAGAGAAAAGAGAAGATGCTGCAAGAAGGGGCAGTGTTGATAGAGGAGTTAACGACAAGAATGATCAAAGAGAAGGACCCGAAGATCACCCTCTTCAAAAGTGTCCTCCATTCCTCTAATGAGAGTGCCTCTCAGAGACTATTATGAGAACGGGTCCTTTGTCAACAGGAAGAGATAACCAACAAGTGAAACAACATGGTCAGCCATACCTACGACCTCATGCACAGGATCTGTCAGGACTACACCACCCAAACCATCCAGCCTTTACACATCGAGTTGACAAAGATGATTGTCAATAGGGATCCCAAAGTTGATAACAACAAGATTCGAGACTTATTGCACCAGTCGTCACCAATGTTACGATCCTGGCCAATTTCGAAGTATACATTCATTAGAAAGTACAATGCCGTCCAATTGCAAAAAGGAATGATGAACTTGAAAGGAGAGATAGGGAAGGAAAAATAAGAAAAAAAAAGAAAGAAGAAGAAGAAGAAAGACAGAAGTAGAAGATGATGTACTCCAGAATAGACCAAAGATAATGCTCTTCTTCTTCGCCAACCAGTCTCCTCCTCTGTATCTCCTCCCCTCTTATTCAAACAAGAAATAACAATAATAATGTTGAAAGCATGAACCAGAATCAATGTCTGAATCCCTCTTCTACTGCAGGCACAACATGAGGTCCACCATAGCCATGGCCATCCTTCCTCTTCCTCTTCTTGTAGGCCGAGGCTATGGCGGAGTACTGAGGGCTCTACCCTCTCGTCCAAAGGACAAGCCAAAGCAGCTATGTCGGTGCTCTCCTGTCCCAAGGTCAACACAAGGCAGCTATGTCGCTGCCCATTCAGTCGCCATGCCTGATTTTGTCCCGAGCTTCCTTGATGTGGCACTACCCCAACTAAGGCCTTCCAGATGCATCGCCTAACAAGGTGATGAAGATGGTGTCCACCATAGCCAGGTAGGTACCTGGCCACTCTCCTCCTTGGTCCTCTTCTCCCTCCTCCTCCTACCGGTAGAGCTCCACCACAGCCAAGGTGGAAGCTCCCAGGCTTCTTCCTCCCAGCAGCGCTGTAGTAGCCAGCGCTCCAGCAGCATGTCGCTAAACTTGCACACCGAAGAATGAGGCTGGACTCTTCGCTCAACCTCTAGATATAGCGGCCTACTTGCCTCCTGGGCGGTGACTTCCAGGCCGCTCGGCCTCCCAACCAACTGGTACCTCCTCCTTTTCAGAAGGAAACATTATTGCAAACTTTGATATTGCTCGTACAAGCCTTAGACTCGGACTGGATGGATTAGCAGTGCTCGCAATCTTTGTGTATGTTGTGAACTGGATCCGACTCAAATCTAGTTTGCAAAAAAACCCACAATTGTACCCAGCCCCAACTGCAAAAAACAATCCTAGCCAGTTGTCCAAACTGGATAGCGTTTTTTTGCAGATTTTCCAAACTGCACCCGACCTAGCCAGCAACCACCAGGGCACCACTGGGAAACCAAGGGGGATAACAGAATATGACGTAAAGTCAGGCTATAAGCTCCGACTAAAAACCACTGACCTGAACCCAAGGCTGGCGGAAAAGTGGAGAACCATCCTCCACCTAGAACCTGCGACCACTATCACCATCCCATGGACTAAATACCTTCTTATCCGCCCAAACCGTATCCGCAACATGCAATGGCTGATAGCACAAACAGCCCTTCCCGTCAACCAATTGCTACATGCAAGAAGGAAGCATTCCGACCCGGAGAGTTTGGAAAGCTGCTCATTGTGCAAGAACAACTCACCCGAGAACATCCCTCACTGCCTCCTATCCTGTCCAGAAGCAACATGGATCTGGAAGAATGTCCGGGAGCTGTGGTCAACCCTGTTCTCAACACCCCCCCCCCAACAACCCTCCCCTCTCTATCTTACTGCTATCTAACACTCCCAACAACATCAAGGGCAGCAGGGAAGTCTGGTTCCTCTTGCTCAGGAAATTGGCACTGTGGGTAATATGGAAGTGCAGATGCACCCGGACAATCGAGAAAGCAGAGGTGGCAAAGGAAGAAATGTGGTCTCTATTACTGAGCATGGAAGAGACGGAAATCAGGAGCAGATGGCAGAGAATAGCGACCTCTATGCAACACAGACCTGAAAGACAAGCAAGCAGGAAGCAGACATTCAAGAGAGAATGGTTGCTAAAGGGCAAGGTGGCTACGATAGTAGACAACAGATTGAGATGGAAGAAATGGCACCAGGCTTTACCACAATGACGGTTGAGCCCCACCGGGCTACCTGGCAAAAGAGTCGGAACTGCGAGCAACCACAGTACTCAAAGGGTACACAGAGAAGGACAATGACAAACAACATAGCGTGTAGCGGACCCGTTCGCGGTTCTTGCTGTGCAAAGAGTTATCTGACAGGCTCTGAATAGAAGCTTGAGAGGAACAAGTGGTTTGGGCAAGCTGACAGTCAATCCTCCTTAGCAGGAGCAATCAATGTTGGTTAGGGTTCCTTTGGCCAGACGGAAGGAAGCGTGTGTGGGTACTATTTTGTATTCAATTTTGACTTGCCGGGGGAATAGGAACCGGACTGACGCTTCCCAGAATGGATATGGAGCCAGGACCATAAGGACCTATTTAAAAAAAAAAAAAAAAAAACAATTGAAATTTTCAGCTACTAATAATTGCATGATTCAAAAAAATAAAAATAAAAATAAATGAATTAACATAAGGAAAGAATTCTGAAACAAAAAAAAATAAAATGGAATTTGTCAAGCAGCGAATTTTTTAATTTCACTAAAAAAAAAGAATCGAAACTTCAGCTACTGCGCAATTTCGGATTTTCGACAATTAAAAAAAAAATGAATCAATACAATAAAACATAGGGCCTCGCTTCGCCACTCACAACATGCACAAAAGACAAAAATGATGGCAGTGCACAAAAGACAAAAAAAATGATGACAGTGCATCTTTCCATGTTCCGACGGAAAATTCATTCTCAATTGCTGTGTAGTGAAAAAAAAACAACAACGAATCTGTGTTAAAGAAGGAATTCCAAGAATTCTTTTTTTTTGGGAATTGGCAGTTATGCAAGGAAAATGAGCAATAGTGAACTTCATAAATCAAACCGCGTCATACACATGAGACCAGATAGTCGTGACCTCGAACCAATAGTACTGCGTAGCCACACGGGCCCTGCAGGGCCCGTCCCGCACTTTCAGCCTAAAAGCCTAAAACTTAGGGCTTACAGGCCCCCGTCGTTCAGCCTGAAAGCTGAAATACGAGGGTCTGCAGGCCCTATTCCGTTTCAGCCTATTTCTGGGCCTTTCAGGCCCAGAGGTTTTTTAGCCTAAAACGGAGGGCCATTTTCAGGCCCTCGTTGTTTCGACCTACCTAAGACTCAGGCACGAAAACAGGGTTTCGGAACAGGCCAGAAATAGCCTGTTCCCCACGCCAGCTCGAGCAGGAGCTGCAGCTGCAGCCCCTGCCTCCCATAGGCATTGGCAAGAGCAGCCTCCTGGACTGCCTCGCCTGCAGTCAGGAGGCACCCGGTAGTACATAGGAAGTTCCCATGCACTTCACGGGGAGGTAGTTGTCAGTAGGCACGAGTAGTCTTCAGGATTCAGCGCAGCACTCAGGAGGAGCGCTGCAGTAGTCTTCAACGCTAGGCAGTAGTCTTCAGCGTTAGCTGTAGTCTTCGGCGCTGGGCGCCCATAGCCATAGCAATAGTCTTCAGCGCTGGGCGCTGGTAGGTGGTAGATAGTAGAGTTGGGAGAGACACTGGCGGAGGCCAGTGGTACTTACCTGTGGCGCCATCGCTCCAGCTCCATCTGCGAGGTACCTGCATCAAGGCACCAACTTCACAGGTTAGTACTAGACACAGAGAGAGAGAGAGTTCTTCTTCTTCCTCTTCTAAGTCCACCATCTCTTCTCACCCTCTCACCACCTGACTTCTCAGACTACGACAGAGAGAGACAGAGTTGTGACTTGAGACTTAACGACATTGGATCCAGACTTGACCTTTGGGATTCAGACATTTCGACGAGGGACTATTTGGGCCTGTGCCGAAGACTTGGTGTTGACGACATTCCCATATTTCCCCTCCTCTTCGTCTAACCCCTTCTTCTTCGTCTGGGTATGGTAGGGGCTGGCGCAGTCTTCCTGTGTGAAGCGCCAGACCCCATTCACACCATGTAACGATGATGTTGATGTATGTTCAGGGCTGCATTGCAATCTTGATTGTCCGGATCACTGGTATCTAAGTCTTCCGCTGTGTTATCTTGTACTTTGTATTGAGAGGT
>BFEA01000010.1:1708924-1720806 GCA_003427395.1 Chara braunii | reverse complement strand
CCTTACCTCTCTTGTACTCGACCAATCATTCAAGGCCATGGTTTGCTCGTCAATCCGTACTCAAGGTTTTTCCCCTCTCAAAAGCATAATCCTTGTTCCACCTAAAATTCACAATACGCCCTCTCCCAATTGGTCTCATCCCAAATCTCATGTTTTTGTCTTAGGTACCCAAGGTAACTCATCCAAAAAGTAGCCTCAATAACTATCTTCTACTTTAGCGTGACACAGCCGTAGCTGACCCTCTTTTCACTTCCTCCTTAGCAAGCTTGCCCATATTATACATGTTCTCGTCATTCTCATATCTCTGCAGACAGAAAGCAGCGATCCTTTTCAATGCTAAGTCAACACCTAGTTCTTATTACTGCCTTGCACCTCGTCTCGCCTAGTTCCTTGTCCACCCCGTTCCTCGGCAGGCTTTCTAACCCGCAGGCCGTAGGTCTCGAYCTCTCTTTTCATCCTTACAATTCTATGCAACTCAGCCTCGTTGAAAAAATCCAGTGGTGTGGCTTCCACCCCTGCCCTTGCGAGTGTCCGAGTCTTGATAATYCATTCSTGCCTGATTACATTGGTCCATTGCTGAAACCAATGACTGGGCGTTGGCCCGAACTCGTCCTCCMATCTGAAAGCCCTATCGCCCGGCTGGTGCATCGGAGGCCGCCCCTCTTCCCTAGGCCTTGAGATCTCATCCCTCTCATCCCCGCTGCTGATTTCTACGACTTCTCGCACATCCTCCTCCTCGTCCCCCTCGTCCTCAGTCTGTATAGGGCTATACCCACCAGCAAGGTTCTTTGGATCATAGGTAAAGGGGATCTTCGTCCCCGTCCCATACCCYTCGCAACTGTCGTGACCGCTTCGTCCTTCAAGCGGGCTCTCCCTTTTCTCCTCGTCCTCCTCACGTTCGTCACGCATACCTTRTCCCCCCTCGCTTTCCCCATGCCAAGTCTCACGTCGTTCGCCCCGATTGGCCCCTTCCTCGTTAGAGACCCGAGCCTTATCTCCCATTTTTGTGTTGCCTCCTTCTTCCACATTTGCCCTTCCCTTTTCGCCCTCACTGTCAGATGATATTTCTATACCTTCTCCCTTGCGGAGGGGTGAGGGTTTCCTACACAAACATTTCCTTCCACCCCTGCCTACCACTGGCCCGCCCATGAGCCTAATGTACAATTTTCTCTTCGCTGTCCTCCTCCCTTGGCTTGGTCCAGCTTCTTCCCCTCCGGTCGGCCTGTTGATTGCCCCGATGTCGTTCTCGTTGCCGAATTTCATTTTTGTCTTTTCTCGTTTTACTCCTAAGCCCTGTATAACAAAACAACACCCGCAATGTCCCTCATGCAGTTACGCCTCCCCCCCCTTAGGCCGTTAGACATTCCCAAAATGCACCCAGTATCCCTCGCATCACGCCCTTTTTATAGATGCGAATGCATCGTTTGTAATGACCCCATATTTTTTCCGTCAAAAACTATGGTACAATGCCCCAAACATCCCTTCCCGTTGTCACACAAGCCAGATATTGCAAACCCCCAAGTCATGCTACCTTTCAACCTCAGTCAGTCCAAGCCAAAGCACCAGTCCCAAAAAAAATGACAGTCCCACGAACATGGTCAGAGACAAACCATAGTGTGGGCAAGGTTGTGGTTAGTCTTTAACTTAAGGCTCCTCTGTTTCCTTATCTTCGGCCTCCTGAAGCCATTGTTCCACTGGGTCCCGACTTAGAAACCTGACCAGTCGTTGCCCCGGGAAGGGCCCTTTCAATCCAGTTCCATCCAAATCTTCCAGTTCGAAGGTGTTCGGTCCCACCCGCTTGGCGACCCGGTAGGGGCCTTTGAACCTCCTTCTCAACTGTCCCGACCAAGTACTTTCTAGTGTTGAGTTCCTTAGCAATACCATCTGCCCCACCTGAAGTGACTCCTTTCTGACATTCTTAACATGGTCCCACCTTGCTTTGTCCCTCATTGTACTGTCCAGCACCCGGCTGACGATGTCTTCCACGACCTCCTCATTCTTAAGGATTCGTTGACATTTTGCCTCGATTAACTCTTCAGTGGTCATTTGCGGATCATCATCTAACCTATTCCAGTTAGGTACCAAGGCTTCCACAGGAAAGTCGATCTCTCTTCCGTACCAAAGCTCTGCCGGAATACATCCTGTTGTCCTTTTATGAGTCATATTCTCTGCAAAGACAGCCTGCTTAAGATACCTAGGTCAGTTCCCCAGATGGTCTGCTGCGAGCTTTGCAATCGTGTTCTTCAAGGTTCGGTGCCCTCTTTCCACAGGTGCATTGGCCTCAGGGTGATACGGCTCGATGAGCTTGATCGGAACGTAGAGTCTCTTAAGCATCCCCAATACTTTTTGGTTTACAAATTTTGTCTCATTGTCTGCTATAAACCTCCTTACGAATAGATGCCTTAAGTAGAAGTCTTCTATCCCGTCCGCCACACTCCTCCCTGTCTTTTTCTTGAGGGTGGCTGCCTCCACGAACCCACTCAGGTTATCTCGCGCATCCAGGATATACCTGTACCCATCTGTTGATATAGGCAATGACAGCAAGGTCGAGGTGGACCAGATGTCTCGGCCCTAGCACCTGCGTTGGTCTAAGCGGCTCGAAGACTCGTACCGAGCTTCGTTCTTGGCAAATTAGGCAAGTCTGGCAGTATATGGCGACCATACCTGCCATGCCTGGCCAATAATAGAGCTGCGTTATCTTTGCAAGTGTTCCTTTGGACGACAGATGACCTTCAGCTAACCCGTCGTGCATTGCCTGGATGACGTCTACTTGCCTAGATCTTCCGCACACAACCCTTCTAGGCATAGCGCCTTCCTCCCTTCGGAACAAATGCCCGCCCCTTAGGACGTATCTTTCGGCTTCATCTCTTGCCTTAATACTGACTTCCGTAGGTTGTTTGTTTCCTACCAACAACAATCCGATCTCCTGAAAGAGCCCTTCGTAGGATTGGACACAGAAAAACTCCTCTCCTTCCTTGCCCCCATCCTTTCCTTCCTGCATCTGATTTACCACCCATTGCAACTCTTTCCTTTCTCAAGATTCCACTAAGCTCATCACTGCTTTCCGGCCTCCTTCGACCGCCATTGCCATTAGTTCCTTTTTCGGTCCTACTATCGCTCCCCATGAGTCATTTTCTTCTCTGCATCCTCGAGTGGTAACTGGTCCTTCTCTAAGTTCTGCTACTACGGCAGGTGCCCCTTTCTCCAAAGTCTGGATCAATAGTTCTCCCGATTTGCATTCTCCGCTCATCATCTCGTTGTCCACCGCAAGAGTTTCTCCTTCGTATTCGAGGAAGGCGTCTATGGGCTCTGCATCCTCCATCCCTTCGGGAGTGATGCAAACCCGACTCAGCCCATATGCCTTGTTGCGGATTCCAGCAATCCGTTTGATCTTGTAATCGAACTGCCAGATGAATCCTACCCACCTCCCTACCGTCGGATCTATAGGCCTGTAATTCTTTAGAGCCCCTGCGACATTCGTCGGATCGATCCTTAAGATGAACCGCCTCCCAAATAGGTAGGCCTGGAAGGTCTTAAGGCAATGGAGGATGGCTAGGACTTCCTTCTTGAATTGCGAGTACCGCCGTTCTGCGGAGTTCAGGGTTCTACTTTCGAACCTAATCGGCCTCTTTTTTCCTCCCTCATCCTTCTGAATCAACACACCTCCTACGGCCAAAGGTCCTCCATCCATCTCTAGGATGAAGGGTCGTCCCACTTCGTCATTAAGACAAGGCGCGGACAGGGCGACTGTCTCAGATGTCAATATGCCCTTGAGCCTTTGGACAGCTCCTTCTCGCTCCTCTGTCCAATCCATGGTTCCTTCTTCCCTTATCATAGCCCGGATAGGCTCAGCAATCTTGGCAAAGTTCTTAATGAAGATCCTTCAAAAGCCGACTACGCCTAGGAATGCCCTTACCTCCGTTGTCGTGCGTAGTGGTGTCGGCCACTGTGATATCTTGTCGGTCTTTGCCGGATCCGGCTTCCTGCCGTAAGCCCCGCAACGAAATCCTAGTATAGTTACCTCCRGTACCGCTAGGATACTYTTTGGTCCACAAGCCATAATGTTGTATACTAGGAACCGGCGGAGTAAGTCCTTSATGTCCTGYWRGYRGKCCCACACAAACTTTCGGATTCCCGGTTGGATTTCWGTCTCGTCCTTCTCCTGTGCACCTTTGATCGGACTGTCATCGATGTAAGGCTCACATTTTTCTGGGAACATGTCCCCGGCCACGGCGAGCATCCTGCGTTGCGCTTCGGCCACCGCGTTTGTGAATCCCATAGGTGTCACTTGCATCTCTAGCTGGCCTACGGGGGTGTGCATGGCGGTGTATGGCATGTCCCGAACATTCAATGAAAGTTGGTCGTACCCTGAGTACAKATCTATCAGGGAGTAAATGCTCMGACCGGCGTGAATTCTGCTAATAAGTCAGCCTGAGGTAGCGAGCCAGCATCCCGGATGGTTACCGCATTCAACTTTTGCAGRTCCTGAATCCACCTTAGTGTCTTGTTAGGCTTTCGAAAGACAAACCACCGATTTGCGTATGGCGATGTCRTAGGCTCTGCAACGAAGGAGTCCATCTTCGTTTGGAGGAGGTCTGTTACTTCTCCTGCTATCCCAAATTCATAGGATGGCCCCTTGTCATTCTAGCACTCATGTTCTACCGTGTGGATTCWGACTGGCGCGATCAACTTTGCATCCAGTTGCCCCTTCTGGTGATCACTAAAGGCAAATGTCAGGTGAAACTCCTGGCAGGTCCTTTTGATCAGGCGGGCTTYTCCTTCCGTTAAGAACCCGTCTATCCCTATCTTCATTGTGTCCGCTACCTCATCTAGTATCCTATGTCCCTCCGTCGCCCTTCTTTCTCGGATCACTTGAAGGACCTCTTCCTCCTTCTCCATAGCCTCTTCCTTTGACGTCTCTAGCAGGATCGAGACCGGTTTTGCTTTCTTCCCTACCGGCTTGTACTTTYGAACACTTCCTTCCGGGATCTTTCTCCTAAAAAATGAACAGTCGGAATTGCCCCCGTCGCCTCTACGACTCGTGGTTGAATACTAACTAGTCTTCTATTCAGGCAATATCCCTTTTGCACCTCTCTTTCGAACTTGGCCAAGGCTGCYGAATCCACTCCTACCTTCTGGTATCTGAAGGCCTTGATGAGGTGCAATAGATCGGGGATCTCAAGTGCGATTTCCGGCACATCTATTCGTACTTCTTTCCGTTTGGGTAGGCTAGCACCAAGTTCAACCTCTGACTCTTTTTCCGCTACCATAACACCTAGGACTTCGTCCTCCTGCCTCCTCTTCTTCTGGGGCAGGCCCTTCTTGATCCACTCCTTCTTATTGAATGTTTTCTCAATCATGATTTCAACCCTTTCTCTCATACCCTCCATCCGTGCGAAAGCCCCTTTCCGCGTGCTATCCTCGAACGACGGTGACCATGTTGCCAATTTCCCCTTCGGGGGGTCTCCTCCCGTTCCAAGGAGTCGGAGGAGCTCTCCCCGGCCGGTCACAGGGTCCTCTATGTCTACCATGTATGAGCCATCGTGCAAGTGCATGCCTATCATCTCTACGTTCTCGCACCACGGTCTCCCGAGGMTWATGTCGTGGTCCATTTCCTCCATTACGGTCATCCGCTGAAACGACCAGATTGATTCCCTGACCCCTGCCTTCACAGCACACTTCGTGACGTACCTAGCGAACAGGATGTCCCCGCCAGCTCCCCGGATGCTCCATGTTACTTCCTTGTTTACCGTACACCYCGTGATCGTTGCGAAATCTCTTCTTATGAGAGTGATTTCTGCTCCCCCGTTTACTAACGCGTCGGTAWGATGCGTCCCRATCTGGATTTTCAGCTTCCCTACGGGCAGCGCATGAAAGCTAAGCTTTCTCCCCGGTGGTAACCTCATGACCYCGCYGCCCTCTCGGTCGGGCAAACTCAAACGAATATCCGCAAAARCTTTCTCGAGATCCTCCAAGTCCCCGCGACTCCTCTGAAGGTTAGCCACTTCTTGCGGAACTTCCTCCTCCTTCTCCCCTTCTGGTAATTCGGGGTTGTCGCCTATTTCTACTCGCCGCCGGGTCAAGTGTTGTCTTAGCCCTTTGAGCAGCCTAGGGCTAGCCTGCAGCATAGTCTGAAAAGACACCGACACCATGGTTCCTAGTAACTTGCTAATGGTGTCGTCGATCTCCGGCAAGGATAAGATCGGGATTTAGTACCTAAACTTCTTCTTGGCAGCGGTAACTTTGTCGGCACGCTCCTCTTCCCTAGGTTTCCCATAGACTTTTTCCGGTTCCTCGGCCTCAGGCTCTGCCTGGGGTTCCGAACTTCCCGCAACCTCCTCCATCATGGCGTCACGGTTAATCCTTCTCCCAGCCGTCCCTAGCCGAGTAGTCGCGTTCACCCTATCATGTCCGTCTTTTTCCAAAATGAAATTGACCTGCGGTCCGCGCCCCTAGCGGTGATCCCAGATGATCTCGCCCACCGGTTCGGCTTCTACGGGTGTTATTTTTAGCCCGTTGACCATGATGATGGCTCGCTGCATCCCTCCTGGCGAGTTTCAGTTCACCCGTTCCTCCTGTGGTCCAAATATCCCCCCCTTTAATGACCTGGTACACCTTATTTTCTAAATATCATGGTTGAGCTTTGGACACGCGTGCACATAATGTCCTATCGCGGTACAGTATTTGCATTGCTCGTTGGCGGGATCTCTCCGTCCATATCCACGCTTGGCCACCTAGGGGGAACTACTGCTTCCTGGGGCGGGAGGGGGGGACGAGATACTTGCGCCTGCATAACTAGTAGCGCGCTCTCCATCCTTTCAATCTTGTTGTCGACTCCATGCACCYGTTCGTGTAGGCTTTCAATCCCCTTTYTCACCTTGTCGCCYGTCYTACTGGTCAAGTCTATAATCTCCCCTTCCTTAAGCAAGGCCAACGTTTCTGTCACTACCGTTTTYTCAGCCWGATCCGTTACCGTGCTAAAATCAACATCCSGCGTGTTTACGAACTTACTTGTCTGTTGGTAGGCTGACAGGATCTTGTCTTTGTGGAACTTAGAGAACTGCCTGAGGAAATATTTGCTCATTATCCGGTCCGTGACCCCGGGGATCCTTAGTGCTACCAAAGTAAACTCCCGTAGGAAGTCATTGTACGTTGCGAAGTTTTTCCTCTGGACTGCCGCTAAATCGGCCTCCGTTGCCATCTTCTTTGCTGCCAGATACTTTCTCATCATCACATCCCGGATTTCTTTCCAAGACCGGCTTGCGGCCACGATGGCCATTATGTTTCGTCCTAGGCTCAAAAACACACGCTGTCCCAGGTGGTCCATCTTCTCCTCTTCGGTCCATTTCAACAGCGCAGCCAGATTCTCGTAATCTATCAGAAATTGCGTGATGTTCACCCCATCAAACGTCAACTTTTTCTTAGCATGCGCTAGGTAGCCTTGATTTTTGTTTAGTGCTCGCGCGAGGGACGATACTAT
This sequence comes from Chara braunii, assembly GCA_003427395.1. NCBI lineage: Eukaryota > Viridiplantae > Streptophyta > Charophyceae > Charales > Characeae > Chara > Chara braunii. Next base: position 1,713,326 of record BFEA01000010.1, on the reverse strand, counting down.
CTACTTAAGGCCGCCCTCAGAGCTGCTGGCCTCGCCTGTCACACTGTTATCCGGACCTTCCTTGCCGGCCTTTTGTCCCTCCCTGGTTTTCGTAGTTCCTTCCGGGTCAAACGATTCCAACACTCTTTCCCTAAGGCTCCAGAGTCCTTCGCACCCTCGCGTCACCGCTGGCGCGGTCGGCAGGCAGCTAGCCCTACTATCTATGGCTGGCGGGGTCGTAGCCTTTTCCKTGTTCATCCCCGGAGAGTTCTCCCCCTCTTTCCTTCTTTTGCTCGGCGTTCCCCCACGGTCACTACCTTTACCCCCTTGTCCAGTCCCACCTCGGCCGGTTCTCCGTTCGTCCCGGGGCTCCTCCTGCAGAGAGCCTTCTTCGTTCTCAATCATCATTTCCTCAATCAATCTTGCATTGTACTCCGCGGTCCCTTTGTCTATCTCGACTTGTTTGCGCCTCGTATCCGTGACCCTTACTTTCTTAGACACGACACCTTCCGAGTTCCCGGGGTTTGTCCTATCCTTATTTCTACCTTCCTTGGTCCCCTGAGTCCCTTGCCTGCTTCCCCCAGCTTTCCCCGAGCTTTCCCCTGTGGAGATCTCCTTCCGGTTTTCTTTGGTACCATCCGGATTTATCGATTCTCTGTCCTTTTGCCCCCCTTCGCTTTGTGCGGCACTGCCTCCTAAGCCTGGTTCCCCTTCACTCTTATGATTATCTCTCCTCCTTCGTTGCCATTTTGCCTAGTTCTGCATAAGCCAAAGAATTCCCAGGACACACGCAATGCGAGGTTTTTAGGTTCCCTAGGCCCCTAGCTCTGTTGGCTTATCTTTATAGTCTCCTTTCTTATCCTTGTTTCCTGATTGCCCTTCCTTAAGGAGGAGCCACGACCGGCTCTGCCGCCCAGCCGAGCTATGAACGTGACTGGCTTTCTTTATCACAAGCCCATTTGTAGTGCCCTTCTCCCGTCAGTCGGCGCGAGGGAGTCCGGGTTAGGCATCCTGCTAAGGGAAGCCTTCCCGAGCAGGGTTTTCCGTTTTTTACCCTCCGGGTCATGGTCACTCATTAGGAGTCTATCCCCTTCTTTGTTTTTCAAGTGGGGTTTAGCCATCTGGGTCCGAGGTCCCTTTCTTATTCCCATCGACGAATTTCCGCACGCAGCGAACTATACTGGATCTGCCCTATTGGCGTGCCTGCGGATCCTAGTCCCGCTCGCGCCCTCGTGGTTCTTCCGGTTTGGTCGGCTCCTCGAATAGCTCAGCCACCCCTGCCAAATAGCTCTCTCCTATCTCGATTTTCCTTTGGATTATGCGTTCGTGCCCTGTCTGGTCTAGCCAGGGCGCACGAAATATCAGGATATGAATCACCTCCAGTAACTCGTGGGCCCTGTTTCCCCAGAATGGCCCATGCCTCACGGCGACATCATAGAAAATCCCGATGGTTAGAGAGGAAAAGTGGTCTGCCCACATTATTGCCGAGTCTGCCAGCTCCCGCGCCCTTGCGAGGCTCCCGAAGACGAGATTTATCATAAAACGGGGGACCCGGCACCTCAGCGGCGTGTTTGGTGCTCTGAATTCACGCCATCGCCCCATTTCCACCCGGGTAAGTAAGCCCACGTTCCTTCTACCCCTGACTGATTGTCCTATCTAGGTCAACAACCGGGCGGCCCTTTGAAAAACCGGCGCCAGCTCGTGACCTTGTGCTATCTCTACCCCCAACGAGTGTCAGCCGAGCTCAGGCAGATACATGGTCCCGGTAACTTCCACATTGGAAAACAGATCGTCCGCGGGTCCTCCGTCGAGTCTCATCCCTGTCCACCGACATTCTACCAACATGAAGGCGGCGTCCCTCCCCAAAGTCACAGCCCGCCATTCTATATCGAACCCCCGATAAGTTGAACTCGACGGGAGGGATACTTCCCAGCGTCCACTGTTATTCCACGGCGGTCCGGGGTACCGAGGTTGGCGCGCCATTCGCACACGGGCCTGAAGTTCCTTATGCTCACGTCTTGCTGCCATGGTGACCTTGGTGATTTCCTGCATGATCCACATGGAAAGTGTTACAGCTTATCCTTAGAAACCGTCCACCTACTGCCCCCTTGCCCTTCGTGTTTTTCAACTTTCTTTTCTGGTTCCAACTATCTCTCCACACCTCCGCGAGCAGTAGCCTTTTCTGGGTGTTCATACAATCGGTACAGGTCGTCTATGTGGGTCGCGCCCCGGCCTACCTCCCGCCGGATGACTCCCCACAAGGCCTCGTCATCTATTTGTGGGACTCCCGGCCTAGTATCTATTGCCGCCCGTAAAATGCAAAGCACTTCGCGGCCCTGTTCGTCCCCGAAAGGCCCCATCTCTAGAAAGGCCCGATAGTATTCTCGATACATTAATGCTTCGTCAAAATTTAGCCTAGTTACGGCAGTCACCGCCTGCTCCACTCGTTCTATGCCCCCCATTCGTCTTAGCAGGGAGGGTGGTAGACTCATCCGTACGACCTCATTTGGCAGCTCAAAACCCCCCGCCGCGGCGACTTTTACCTCYGCCGTTACGTCATSTCGTTCCGGGTCTGCAAACTCAAASCCCTCCCGCYAGGTTATTTGYCGTGCCCCTTCGAACATTCGCACGAGGTCATCCCCAGAAGCCAAAGCAATCCCAAAGGTCCGCCATCCCTCTTTCGACAGGTGTAAGGATCCCGTCGYGTGTACACGCCCTGGGYGGTTCAAGTCTACKCACCCRAACTCCCCTYTCGCCCGCCATTCTAGCTTCACTACTAGGTATACCGTATCTTCCACCAAATCTACCCCCACCCAGTCCATTACCGGATTGCCTACCGTATTTCTCGCCGGCAGGCTTATTTCGACCCTGCCCTCTGATATTCTTGGTGGCAGTATCCCACGCAGTCTATCCGCCCAGAACGTCATTCGCCGAACCATCTCGCAATATCTCCTTTCCTGCTTTCTTAGTCCGATCGCTGCATCCACCGAGATTCCATGCCTTTTGTGTTTTAGTCTTTCGACTATCCCTACTTATCGTACACTGGTTCCTGCCGCTATCCCCAACTCATACACGTTCGATTCTACCCGACCCCCATTTTCCAGTTGCTGTCACTTCCCCCTTGTTTCGATCCTTATGCACCATCTACGGCCTAATGTACACACCCCCTTTCTTATGTTACACCTTACTTCACAAGCACACTCCATACTCAGCCTTTTTCGTTATGTTCGATTCCTTGCCCTCATTAAGTCGAACCACAGTACCTCAAATAGTTTAAAGACGTCGTCTACGTAGGAGGGTGCAGTCGCTGCTCCCGGCTAACTATGACGTCCCAAGACTCCGCCTCTACCACTAGGCGGTCATACCTGCCTATTCTTAGGAGGATGACGACTTCCTCGACTTTATCTCCGTAGAAGGGCCCATATTTCAATGAGAGCCTATAGAACTCCTCAGTCAACCAGGCACACTCTATATGCACCCTTCTCATGGAGTCGGCTACTTCTAAAAATGTGCTCACACCCCCCAAACCACTCGGCTATGAATTTCGTTACCCAAGCCGTTGTCCGTAGACTTGGAGGTTTGAATTCCTTCCATCCTCCCATCACAACTCTGCTACTAACTTCGTCCCATCCCTTGTTGGCAAACAACTTGCCTTCCTTTCGGGTTCGGGCCTCTGCATCCCCTAGAAGCCACATCGGGTCCTGTCCCATTGCTAACATGGTGCAAAACAGGTGTCATCCATCCTCGGAAAGGACAATCGTTCCAACTGACTCTACCTTGCCTTCACCTATATCATCCCAAACTTCCTCTTCCCTTATCGGGTTCCAAATCCGCTCTATCCATACATATGACAAGTCCCGGGCAACCTCAAACCCAATCCAGTCGCACTTGGTCCCTCTTCATCCGTTCCCTGTTGGTATAGGCATTTCTATTCCTCCTCTGAGTCGCCGTGGTTCCCAGCCTTTGAAGGGGTATTCCATCATCCTTTCTTCTCTAGTTATCTTTCCCTTTCCTGCACAATACCAGGTCACCCGTCCTTCCTAAGTTAAGCTTCCCCACCCCTCTCAGAAGTCCCAGTCCTCTATCTCTTCATCTTCGTCTTCATCACTGAAGTTGTCCTTCTCATCGTATACCAACTCCCTTACCCCATCTAGAAACGTCTCCCCTATTGCCACATTCCTATAGACTATCCCCCAATGCACAACGCTAAGGACAAAGATATTGTCTATGCTAAGGCCGTTTAGTATCTCGGCTAGCTCCTACGCCCAGTTCCCCTCGAACGGCCCCATTTCTACTAATAACCGAAAAAAATCTTGCCTGGCGCATTGGTATAGCCCGAGGTTCGTCATGGACTGGCATATCCGTACTAGCCTGCTCCGGGTTCCGAAAACCGCATCCACTAGGAAGGAGGGGAGTACACATC
>BFEA01000010.1:1678411-1692844 GCA_003427395.1 Chara braunii | reverse complement strand
CTTGTCCCCCCTCGCTTTCCCCATGCCAAGTCTCACGTCGTTCGCCCCGATTGGCCCCTTCCTCGTTAGAGACCCGAGCCTTATCTCCCATTTTTGTGTTGCCTCCTTCTTCCACATTTGCCCTTCCCTTTTCGCCCTCACTGTCAGATGATATTTCTATACCTTCTCCCTTGCGGAGGGGTGAGGGTTTCCTACACAAACATTTCCTTCCACCCCTGCCTACCACTGGCCCGCCCACGAGCCTAATGTACAATTTTCTCTTCGCTGTCCTCCTCCCTTGGCTTGGTCCAGCTTCTTCCCCCCCGGTCGACCTGTTGATTGCCCCGCTGTCGTTCTCGTTGCCGAATTTCATTTTTGTCTTTTCTCGTTTTACTCCTAAGCCGTGTATAACAAAACAACACCCGCAATGTCCCTCATACAGTTATGCCTCCCCCCCCTTAGGCCGGTAGACATTCCCAAAATGCACCCAGTATCCCTCGCATCACGCCCTTTTTATAGATGTGAATGCATCGTTTGTGATGACCCCATATTTTTACCGTCAAAAACTATGGTACAATGCCCCAAACATCCCTTCCCGTTGTCACACAAACCCGATATTGCAAACCCCCAAGTCATGCTACCTTTCAACCTCAGTCAGTCCAAGCCAAAGCACCAGTCCAAAAAAAAATGACAGTCCCACGAACATGGTCAGAGATTAACCATAGTGTGGGCAAGGCTGTGGTTAGTCTTTAACTTGTGGCTCCTCTGTTTCCTTATCTTCGGCCTCCTGAAGCCATTGTTCCTCTGGGTCCCGACTTAGAAACTTGACCAGTCGTTGCCCCTGGAAGGGCCCTTCTAATCCAGTTCCATCAAAATCTTCCAGTTCGAAGGTGTTCAGTCCCACCCGCTTCGCGACCCGGTAGGGGCCTTTGAACCTCCTTCCCAACTGTCCCGACCAAGTACTTTCTAGTGCCAAGTTCTTTAGCAATACCATCTGCCCCACCTGAAGTGGCTCCTTTCTAACATTCTTAACATGGTCCCACCTTGCTTTGTCCCTCATTCTACTGTCCAGCACCCGGCTAGCGATGTCTTCCACGACCTCCTCATTCTTAAGGATTCGTTGACATTTTGCCTCGATTAAATCTTCAGTGGTCATTTGCGGATCATCACCTAACCTATTCCAAGTAGGTACCAAGGCTTCCACAGGAAAGTCGATCTCTCTTCCGTACCAAAGCTCTGCCGGGATACATCATGTTGTCCTTTTATGAGTCATATTTTCTGCAAAGACAGCCTGCTTAAGATACCTAGGTCAGTTCCCTAGATGGTCTGCTGCGAGCTTTGCAATCGTGTTCTTCAAGGTTTGGTGCCCCCTTTCCACAGGTGCATTGGCCTCAGGGTGATACGACTCGATGAGCTTGTTCGGAATGTAGAGTCTCTTAAGCATCCCCAATACTTTTTGGTTTATAAATTTTGTCTCATTGTCTGCTATAAACCTCCTTACGAATAGATGCCTTAAGTAGAAGTCTTCTATACAGTCCGCCACACTCCTCCCTGTCTTTTTCTTGACGGCGGCTGCCTCCACGAACCCACTAAGGTTATCTCGCGCATCCAGGATATACCTGTACCCATCTGTTGATATAGGCATGACCGCAAGGTCGAGGTGGACCACATGTCTCGGCCCTAGCACCCGCGTTGGTCTAAGCGGCTCGAAGACTCGTACCGAGCTTCGTTCTTGGCAAATTAGGCAAGTCTGGCAGTATATGGCGACCATACCTGCCATGCCTGGCCAATAATAGAGCGGTGTTATCTTTGCAAGTGTTCCTTTGGACGACAGATGACCTTCAGCTAACCCGTCGTGCATTGCCTGGATAACGTCTACTTGCCTAGATCTTCCGCACACAACCCTTCTAGGTATAGCGCCTTCCTCCCTTCGGACAAATGCCCGCCTCTTTGGACGTATCTTTCGGCTTCTTCTCTTGCCTTAATACTGACTTCCGTAGGTTGTTTGTTTCCTACCAAAAACAATCCGATCTCCCGAAAGAGCCCTTCGTAGGATTGGACATAGAAAAACTCCTCTCCTTCCTTGCCCCCATCCTTTCCTTCTTGCATCTGATTTACCACCCATTGCAACCCTTTCCATTTTCAAGATTCCACTAAGCTCATCACTGCTTCCCGGCCTCCTTCGACCACCATTGCCATTAGTTCCTTTTTCGGTCCTACTATCGCTCCTGATGAGTCATTTTCTTCTCTGCGTCCTCGAGTGGTAACTGGTCCTTCTCTAATATCTGCTACTACCGCAGGTGCCCCTTTCTCCAAAGTCTGGATCAATAGTTCTCCCGATGTGCATTCTCCGCTCATCATCTCGTTGTCCACCGCAAGAGTTCCTCCTTCGTATTCGAGGAAAGCGTCTATGGGCTCTGCATCCTCCATCCCTTTGGGAGTGATGCAAACCCGACTCAGCCCATATGCCTTGTTGCGGATTCCAGCAATCCGTTCGATTTTGTAATCGAACTGCCAGATGAATCCTACCCACCTCCCTACCGTCGGATCTATAGGCCTGTAATTCTTTAGAGCCCCTGCGACATTCGTCGGATCGATCCTTAAGATGAACCGCCTCCCAAATAGGTAGGCCTGGAAGGTCTTAAGGCAATGCAGGATGGCTAGGACTTCCTTCTTGAATTGCGAGTACCGCCGTTCTGCGGAGTTCAGGGTTCTACTTTCGAACCTAATCGGCCTCTCTTTTCCTCCCTCATCCTTTTGAATCAACACACCTCCTATGACCAAAGGTCCTCCATCCGTCTCTAGGATGAAGGGTCGTCCCACTTCGTCATTAAAACAAGGCGGGGACAGGGCGACTGTCTCAGATGTCAATATGTCCTTGAGGCTTTGGACAGCTCCTTCTCGCTCCTCCGTCCAATCCATGGTTCCTTCTTCCCTTATCATAGCCCGGATAGGCTCAACAGTCTTGGCAAAGTTCTTAATAAGATCCTCCAAAAACCGACTACGCCTAGGAATGCCCTTACCTCCGTCGCCGTGCGTAGTGGTGTCGGCCACTGTGATATCTTGTCGGTCTTTGCCGGATCCGGCTTCCTGCCGTAAGCCCCGCAACGAAATCCTAGTATAGTTACCTCCGGTACCGCTAGGATACTTTTTGGTCCACAAGCCATAATGTTGTATACTAGGAACCGGCGGAGTAAGTCCTTGATGTCCTGCAAGCGGTCCCACACAAACTTTCGGATTCCCGGTTGGATTTCAGTCTCGTCCTTCTCCTGTGCACCTTTGATCGGACTGTCATCGATGTAAGGCTCACATTTTTCTGGGAACATGTCCCCGGCCACGGCGAGCATCCTGCGTTGCGCTTCGGCCACCGCGTTTGTGAATCCCATAGGTGTCACTTGCATCTCTAGCTGGCCTACGGGGGTGTGCATGGCGGTGTATGGCATGTCCCGAACATTCAATGAAAGTTGGTCGTACCCTGAGTACAKATCTATCAGGGAGTAAATGCTCMGACCGGCGTGAATTCTGCTAATAAGTCAGCCTGAGGTAGCGAGCCAGCATCCCGGATGGTTACCGCATTCAACTTTTGCAGRTCCTGAATCCACCTTAGTGTCTTGTTAGGCTTTCGAAAGACAAACCACCGATTTGCGTATGGCGATGTCRTAGGCTCTGCAACGAAGGAGTCCATCTTCGTTTGGAGGAGGTCTGTTACTTCTCCTGCTATCCCAAATTCATAGGATGGCCCCTTGTCATTCTAGCACTCATGTTCTACCGTGTGGATTCWGACTGGCGCGATCAACTTTGCATCCAGTTGCCCCTTCTGGTGATCACTAAAGGCAAATGTCAGGTGAAACTCCTGGCAGGTCCTTTTGATCAGGCGGGCTTYTCCTTCCGTTAAGAACCCGTCTATCCCTATCTTCATTGTGTCCGCTACCTCATCTAGTATCCTATGTCCCTCCGTCGCCCTTCTTTCTCGGATCACTTGAAGGACCTCTTCCTCCTTCTCCATAGCCTCTTCCTTTGACGTCTCTAGCAGGATCGAGACCGGTTTTGCTTTCTTCCCTACCGGCTTGTACTTTYGAACACTTCCTTCCGGGATCTTTCTCCTAAAAAATGAACAGTCGGAATTGCCCCCGTCGCCTCTACGACTCGTGGTTGAATACTAACTAGTCTTCTATTCAGGCAATATCCCTTTTGCACCTCTCTTTCGAACTTGGCCAAGGCTGCYGAATCCACTCCTACCTTCTGGTATCTGAAGGCCTTGATGAGGTGCAATAGATCGGGGATCTCAAGTGCGATTTCCGGCACATCTATTCGTACTTCTTTCCGTTTGGGTAGGCTAGCACCAAGTTCAACCTCTGACTCTTTTTCCGCTACCATAACACCTAGGACTTCGTCCTCCTGCCTCCTCTTCTTCTGGGGCAGGCCCTTCTTGATCCACTCCTTCTTATTGAATGTTTTCTCAATCATGATTTCAACCCTTTCTCTCATACCCTCCATCCGTGCGAAAGCCCCTTTCCGCGTGCTATCCTCGAACGACGGTGACCATGTTGCCAATTTCCCCTTCGGGGGGTCTCCTCCCGTTCCAAGGAGTCGGAGGAGCTCTCCCCGGCCGGTCACAGGGTCCTCTATGTCTACCATGTATGAGCCATCGTGCAAGTGCATGCCTATCATCTCTACGTTCTCGCACCACGGTCTCCCGAGGMTWATGTCGTGGTCCATTTCCTCCATTACGGTCATCCGCTGAAACGACCAGATTGATTCCCTGACCCCTGCCTTCACAGCACACTTCGTGACGTACCTAGCGAACAGGATGTCCCCGCCAGCTCCCCGGATGCTCCATGTTACTTCCTTGTTTACCGTACACCYCGTGATCGTTGCGAAATCTCTTCTTATGAGAGTGATTTCTGCTCCCCCGTTTACTAACGCGTCGGTAWGATGCGTCCCRATCTGGATTTTCAGCTTCCCTACGGGCAGCGCATGAAAGCTAAGCTTTCTCCCCGGTGGTAACCTCATGACCYCGCYGCCCTCTCGGTCGGGCAAACTCAAACGAATATCCGCAAAARCTTTCTCGAGATCCTCCAAGTCCCCGCGACTCCTCTGAAGGTTAGCCACTTCTTGCGGAACTTCCTCCTCCTTCTCCCCTTCTGGTAATTCGGGGTTGTCGCCTATTTCTACTCGCCGCCGGGTCAAGTGTTGTCTTAGCCCTTTGAGCAGCCTAGGGCTAGCCTGCAGCATAGTCTGAAAAGACACCGACACCATGGTTCCTAGTAACTTGCTAATGGTGTCGTCGATCTCCGGCAAGGATAAGATCGGGATTTAGTACCTAAACTTCTTCTTGGCAGCGGTAACTTTGTCGGCACGCTCCTCTTCCCTAGGTTTCCCATAGACTTTTTCCGGTTCCTCGGCCTCAGGCTCTGCCTGGGGTTCCGAACTTCCCGCAACCTCCTCCATCATGGCGTCACGGTTAATCCTTCTCCCAGCCGTCCCTAGCCGAGTAGTCGCGTTCACCCTATCATGTCCGTCTTTTTCCAAAATGAAATTGACCTGCGGTCCGCGCCCCTAGCGGTGATCCCAGATGATCTCGCCCACCGGTTCGGCTTCTACGGGTGTTATTTTTAGCCCGTTGACCATGATGATGGCTCGCTGCATCCCTCCTGGCGAGTTTCAGTTCACCCGTTCCTCCTGTGGTCCAAATATCCCCCCCTTTAATGACCTGGTACACCTTATTTTCTAAATATCATGGTTGAGCTTTGGACACGCGTGCACATAATGTCCTATCGCGGTACAGTATTTGCATTGCTCGTTGGCGGGATCTCTCCGTCCATATCCACGCTTGGCCACCTAGGGGGAACTACTGCTTCCTGGGGCGGGAGGGGGGGACGAGATACTTGCGCCTGCATAACTAGTAGCGCGCTCTCCATCCTTTCAATCTTGTTGTCGACTCCATGCACCYGTTCGTGTAGGCTTTCAATCCCCTTTYTCACCTTGTCGCCYGTCYTACTGGTCAAGTCTATAATCTCCCCTTCCTTAAGCAAGGCCAACGTTTCTGTCACTACCGTTTTYTCAGCCWGATCCGTTACCGTGCTAAAATCAACATCCSGCGTGTTTACGAACTTACTTGTCTGTTGGTAGGCTGACAGGATCTTGTCTTTGTSGAACTYAGAGAACTGCCTGAGGAAATATTTGCTCATTATCCGGTCCGTGACCCCGGGGATCCTTAGTGCTACCAAAGTAAACTCCCGTAGGAAGTCATTGTACGTTGCGAAGTTCTTCCTCTGGACTGCCGCTAAATCGGCCTCCGTTGCCATCTTCTCTGCTGCCAGATACTTTCTCATCATCACATCCCGGATTTCTTTCCAAGACCGGCTTGCGGCCACGATGGCCATTATGTCCCGTCCTAGGCTCAAAGACACATGCTGTCCCATGTGGTCCATCTTCTCCTCTTCGGTCCATTTCAACAGCGCAGCCAGATTCTCGTAATCTATCATAAATTGCGTGATGTTCGCCCCATCAAACGTCAACTTTTTCTTAGCATCCGCTAGGTAGCCTTGATTTTTGTTTAGTGCTCGCGCGAGGGACGATATTATCTTCTTAAGGCCGCCCTCAGAGCTGCTGGCCACGCCTGTCACACTGTTATCTGGACCTTCCTTGCCGGCCTTTTGTCCCTCCCTGGTTTTCGTAGTTCCTTCCGGGTCAAACGATCCCAACACTCTTTCCCTAAGGCTCCAGAGTCCTTCGCGCCCTCGCGTCACCACTGGCGCGGTCGGCAGGCGGCTAGCCCTACTATCTATGGCTGGCGGGGTCGTAGCCTTTTCCTGGTTCATCCCCGGAGAGTTCTCCCCCTCTTTCCTTCTTTTGCTCGGCGTTCCCCCACGGTCACTACCTTTACCCCCTTGTCCAGTCCCACCTCGGCCGGTTCTCCGTTCGTCCCGGGGCTCCTCCTGCAGAGAGCCTTCTTCRTTCTCAATCATCATTTCCTCAATCAATCTTGCMTTGTACTCCGCGGTCCYTTTGTCTATCTCGACTWGTTTGCGCCTCGTATCCGTGACCCTTACTTTCTTAGACACGRCACCTTCCGAGTTCCCGGGGYTTGTCCTATCCTTATTTCTACCTTCCTTGGTCCCCTGAGTCCCTTGCCTGCTTCCCYCAGCTTTCCCCGAGCTTTCCCCTGTGGAGATCTCCTTCCGGTTTTCTTTGGTACCATCCGGATTTATCGATTCTCTGTCCTTTTGCCCCCCTTCGCTTTGTGCGGCACTGCCTCCTAAGCCTGGTTCCCCTTCACTCTTATGATTATCTCTCCTCCTTCGTTGCCATTTTGCCTAGTTCTGCATAAGCCAAAGAATTCCCAGGACACACGCAATGCGAGGTTTTTAGGTTCCCTAGGSCCCTAGCTCTGTTGGCTTATCTTTATAGTCTCCTTTCTTATCCTTGTTTCCTGATTGCCCTTCCTTAAGGAGGAGCCACGACCGGCTCTGCCGCCCAGCCGAGCTATGAACGTGACTGGCTTTATTTATCACAAGCCCATTTGTAGTGCCCTTGTCCCGTCAGCTGACGCGAGGGAGTCCGGGTTAGGCATCCTGCTAAGGGAAGCCTTCCCGAGCAGCGTTTCCCGTTTTTTACCCTCCGGATCATGGTAACTCATTAGGAGTCTACCCCCTTCTTTGTTTTTCTAGTGGGTTTTAGCCATCCGGGTCGAGGCCCCTTTCTTATTCCCATCGCCGAATTTCCGCACGCAGCGAACTATACTGGATCTGCCCTATTGGCCTGCCTGCGGGTCCTAGTCCCGCTCGCGCCCTCGTGGTTCTTCCGGTTCGGTCGGCTCCTCGAATAGTTCAGCCACCCCTGCCAAATAACTCTCTCCTATCTCGATTTTCCTTTGGATTATGCGTTCGTGCCCTTTCTGGTCTAGCTAGGGCGCACGAAATATCAGGATATGGATGACCTCCAGTAACTCGTGGGCCCTGTTTCCCCAGAATGGCCCATGCCTCACGGCGACATCATAGAAAATCCCGATGGTTAGAGAGGAAAAGTGGTTTGCCCACATTATTGCCGAGTCCGCCAGCTCTCGCGCCCTTGCGAGGCTCCCGAAGACGAGATCTATCATAAAACGGGGGACCCGGCACCTCAGCGGTGTGGTTGGTGCTCTGAATTCACGCCATTCCCCCATTTCCACCCGGGTAAGTAAGCCCACGTTCCTTCTACCCCTGACTGATTGTCCTATCCGGGTCAACGTCCGAGCGGCCCTTTGAAAAACCGGCGCCAGCTCATGACCTTGTGCTATTTCTACCCCCAACGAGTGTCAGCCGAGCTCCGGCAGATGCATGGTCCCGGTAACTTCCAGATTGGAAAACAGATCATCCCCGGGTCCTCGGTCGAGTCTCATCCCTGTCCACCGACATTGTACCAACATGAAGGCGGCGTCCCTCCCCAAAGTCACAGCCCGCCATTCTATATCGAACCCCCGATAAGTTGAACTCGACGGGAGGGATACTTTCCAACGTCCACCGTTATTCCACGGCGGTCCGGGGTAGCGGGGTTGGCGCGCCATTCGCACACGGGCCTGAAGTTCCCTATGCTCACGTCTTGCTGTCATGGGTACCTTGGTGATTTCCTGCATGATCCACATGGAAAGTGTTACAGCCAATCCTTAGAAACCGTCCACCTACTGCCCCCTTGCCCTTCGTGTTTTTCAACTTTCTTTTCTGGTTCCAACTATCCCTCCACACCTCCGGGAGCAGTAGCCTTTTCTGGGTGTTCATACAATTGGTACAGGTCGTCTATGTGGGTCGCGCCCCGGCCTACCTCCCGCCGGATGACTCCCCACAAGGCCTCGTCATCTATTTGTGGGACTCCCGGCCTAGTATCTATTGCCGCCCGTAGAATGCAAAGCACTTCGCGGCCCTGTTCGTCCCCGAAAGSCCCYATCTCTMGAAAGGCCCGATAGTATTCTCGATACATTAATGCTTCGTCAAAATTTAGCCTAGTTACGTCAGTCACCGCCTGCTCCACTCGTTCTATGCCCCCCATTCGTCTTAGCAGGGAGGGTGGTAGACTYATCCGTACGACCTCATTTGGCAGCTCAAAACCCCCCGCCGCGGCGACTTTTACCTCYGCCGTTACGTSATCTCGTTCCGGGTCTGCAAACTCAAASCCCTCCCGCMAGGTTATTTGCCGTGCCCCTTCGAACATTCGCACGGGGTCATCCCCGGAAGCCAAAGCAATCCCCAAGGTCCGCCATCCCTCTTCCGACAGGTGTAAGGATCCCGTCGCGTGTACACGCCCTGGGCGGTTCAAGTCTACGCACCCGAAGTCCCCTCTCGCCCGCCATTCTAGCTTCACTACTAGGTATACCGTATCTTCCACCAAATCTACCCCCACCCAGTCCATTACCGGATTGCCTACCATATTTCTCGCCGGCAGGCTTATTTCAACCCTGCCCTCTGATATTCTTGGTGGCAGTATCCCACGCGGTCTATCCGCCCAGAACGTTATTCGCCGAGCCATCTCGCAATATCTCCTTTCCTGCTTTCTTAGTCCGATCGCTGCACCCACCGAGATTCCATGCCTTTCGTGTTTTAGTCTTTCGACCCTCCCTACTTATCGTACACTGGTTCCTGCCGCTATCCCCAACTCATASACGTTCGATTCTACCCGACCCYCATTTTCTAGTTGCTGTCACTTCCTCCTTGTTTCGATCCTTATGCACCATCTACGGCCTAATGTACACRCCCCCTTTCTTATGTTACACCTTACTTCACAAGCACACTCCATACTCARCCTTTTTCGTTRTGTTCGATTCCTTGSCCTCATTMAGTCGAACCACWGTACCTCAAATAGTTTAAAGACGTCGTCTACGTAGGAGGGTGCAGTCGCTGCTCCCGGCTAACTATGACGTCCCAAGACTCCGCCTCTACCACTAGGCGGTCATACCTGCCTATTCTTAGGAGGATGACGACTTCCTCGACTTTATCTCCGTAGAAGGGCCCATATTTCAATGAGAGCCTATAGAACTCCTCAGTCAACCAGGCACACTCTATATGCACCCTTCTCATGGAGTCGGCTACTTCTAAAAATGTGCTCACACCCCCCAAACCACTCGGCTATGAATTTCGTTACCCAAGCCGTTGTCCGTAGACTTGGAGGTTTGAATTCCTTCCATCCTCCCATCACAACTCTGCTACTAACTTCGTCCCATCCCTCGTTGGCGAACAACTTGCCTTCCTTTCGGGTTCGGGCCTCTGCATCCCCTAGAAGCCACATCGGGTCCTGTCCCATTGCTAACATGGTGCAAAAAAGGTGCCATCCATCCTCGGAAAGGACAATCGTTCCAACTGACTCTACCTTGCCTTCAGCTATATCATCCCAAACTTCCTCTTCCCTTATCGGGTTCCAAATCCGCTCTATCCATACATATGACAAGTCCCGGGCAACCTCAAACCCAATCTAGTCGCATGGGGTACTCTCCATCCGTTCCCTGTTGGTATAGGGATTTGTATTCCTCCTCTGAGTCGTCGTGGTTCCCAGCCTTTGAAGGGGTATTCCATCATCCTTTCTTCTCTAGTCATGTTTCCCTTTCCTGCACAATACCAGGCCACCCGTCCTTCCTAAGTTAAGCTTCCCCACCCCTCTCAGAAGTCTCAGTCCTCTATCTCTTCATCTTCGTCTTCATCACTGAAGTCATCCTTCTCATCGTATACCAACTCCCTTACCCCATCTAGAAACGTCTCCCCTATTGCCACATTCCTATAGACTATCCCCCAATGCACAACGCTAGGGACAAAGATATTGTCTATGCTAAGGCCGTTTAGTATCTCGGCTAGCTCCTACGCCCAGTTCCCCTCGAACGGCCCCATTTCTACTAATAACCGAAAAAAATCTTGCCTGGCGCATTCGTATAGCCCGAGGTTCATCATGGACTGGCATATCCGTACTAGCCTGCTCCGGGTTCCGAAAACCACATCCACTAGGAAAGACGGGAGTACACATCACATGATTCTTACGGGTCGCCTCATGCTTCCTCTATCCCCAAGTTTCACCCGTACGTCTACCTTTTCTATTTCCATTTCCCTCCGTTGACATGCAGCCCACACAACCTCTGCTTTTGCTTTCCTAAACAGCTTGTCCGGCGTATTTCCGAGTGTCTACTCTATGATCATAGCTCTCTCCTCATCTTGCGACAAGTAGACCCACCCCCGGGCTTCCACTGTCCCTCGGAATTCCAAATCCATTAAGCTTGGTGACAGCCTCGTCAAGCTGACATTAGTCCATATGGTTTCTATCCAAAGGAAAGCATCCTATACTTCCAGCATTACCGTTTGATACGCTGGTTCAAGGTCCGTCCACGTTCCATTTTCCGGGAGGACGACCGATACCCCATCCTTTACATCTACTGGCATTTTCGGACCGTTAGTATAGATCGGGGAAGGCAACCATCGCGCCATCTTGTTTTCAGCATCCGACCCCTGTTTTCATAAAAAGGCACCAACCGATCCTTTTGGTCAGGTCAATCCTTGTCCTAGATGAGAATTATTTTAGACCCCTCATCAAGGTCTCCCTATTTTACCTCCCCCCGGCCATCCATTTGCCCACATTCTTTCTCTTGGTTTCATTCCAATTGACCTCTATCCTCCTTCCTTCCGATCATCTCTCACTCATGCGGACTTAGATGGCAGGGGGAATGGACTTAGAAGAGTGCCCGTCCAACAGTCCAATCTCAATCAATTTTTACAGAGGGGGAACACATAAAAGAAAATCAGGCAACCTCACGTACGGGCCGGTCATCTCCTCACCGGCCATCCCAATATGGTCTCTCCGCTGGTACTATCGGTAGGGTTTTATCCCATACCTCAAGCACAGCTCAACCGTCACGAGCGCGGTACCCAGGTCTCAGCAAGGCATTTGCCCTTTCCTCCTTACCCAGAATACCCCATCCCGACTTGCCGCTCGTGTACCCACCGTTAATCTCAGGAATCACCCGACACATCTCGGTAGGGCCATTGGAGCCAGCCGTCCTGGCATTCACTTCCATCGGTGGGATAAGGAACAGTTTTTCCCAAGCCATGCTACGAGAAGCTCTCAATCGTCTCCGAGGCTCCTTCCTTGCCCCATATAAAGTGGTCCCCCTGCCGTCTGCCGCCAAGCAACCGCCCCGCCTGAAGAGGTTTCACATCGCACCTGGGCAATGTCATCGAGCCATGCTCGAACCGCTCCGGTGAGAATGCTACAAATCAGCCGACGAGACCAACCCTTGTCTGACAGTCTGGTGGCCCGACCCCTACACCTGAAACCTGGTGAACTTCAAAGAGGACGACCAGCTCGCATCCCGCACCGGCCGGCGCAAACCAATCCTTTCCTTCCAAATGGCAGGACGCTCGAAATCCCAATAATGCAATCACAAGTCCCAAGTGGGACACACAGAGTACAACTGTCTTTCCCTTGGTGCACCCAGCGCTTCCTACCCATAACTCACCAATTTTCTCTGAGGACAATGAGTGTCACTCCCCCTACTTCCATACATAGTGGTTGGTTCCTTCTCGTGAGAATCTTCAAGGGTGAGCTAGTTTTCCTTGGAATCTAGCAACTCCCTTCATTCCCTTCTCTTCACTTGTATGTCCTTTCATAGGGTAGGATTGTTCTTTCTTGATGACCCGTTGTGTTCATATTGGTTCCTTCAGTCATTAAAAAAAGTGCAAAGTGCATTAGCTCGCTGGGCTCAAAAAGAAGAAGGGGAAAGCACCCATTCGGTCGGATCACTCCGCCATGGGATTTTCATTGGAACTTGGCCTAAGCCAAGCACCAACCGCCTGCCAGGTWACCGGAGCCCTTCTTTCATACGAAGAGGAAGGGTCCACCTGCGACTTGCCCAAGGCTTCCCCRGMCTAGCGAACACCAKCACCGGACGAAGGAGGGCTAGAGYCATTCCGCAASGAGATGGCTAAACAAGTGMAAARCATGCAYGTTATTCCTCYAGGYCTGGCCATGCCATGCGCCCARCCACCCTCAAATMTGATTTCTCACAAGGGAAAGAGCAAACACAAGTCCATTTTCTGTATCTTGGGTTGTGTACACGTCAATGCGTCGGGYGCCCCCGTCGGAATCGCAAGGGTCAATTTMACCCCATACCCGGCATCTCCACCAYTTTTGTAGGGCCAAACCCCGGTAGACTTCCGAGCCTTAGTCGACCCCACTGCGGGTSCYMGTTGGCTCGGCCCGCCCACACTCATGCTCAGGGCGYGGGTCATTCGTCCCAARGTCACCCCCACCTAGTGCTTTGAGATGGATGGGAGTGGGCCATCGCACGAGAGAGCTTTGACATTGGGGATGTAGCTCAGCCCTCACGCCGGGTGGTAGTCTCGCTGGTCGTTCCGCAACGCTGATTTTTTTGATTTTTTTATTGTGTTCTCAAGTCCAGGGATTCTTTGAGCCTTTCTCTTCTCTTGTGCGTAGGCTCAGCGTCCTCCTTAAGCCACACACCATTTCCCTAAACATTTTGGCTATATGGCGTCATCGGGGTGCGGCGGGGCCGTCCTCCCCCTCGCCTCTACGCATCCATCGGATCTCACAATTTGCTTCCCACCTTATTGAAGTAGGCTCCTTAGTCTTTTCGGGGTCCTCATATGCATGCACAGACAACACCACATTTTCCTTGGTACGATTGCACTCTCAATCACACTTCCAAGTCTAAAGTGCAAAAGTCATTTTCATGATTTGGCTCTATGTCAAGGGTCCCATTGCCCCTTTGTTCCTCTTCCCTTTCCCTCTTGGTGCCCAGTTCCTCTCGCCCTTATCCCGCTTAAGGCATTTCTAGCCATTACTCACCTGCACAATCCCACACAAGCAAGAAGATCCATACAATGTCCCCCATTGGGAGTCAACACATAGCCCTTCCCACATGTCTATTCTTTCCATGCTCTTTGGCCGTGCTTTGTTCCCTCTTTGTTGTTCAATCAGCCCATCCTCTTCTCATAGTCATGCAATCGGGGAAATGGTTGAGTCAAATTGACCTCACTTTCAACTTGTCTTCCCTTCTAGATTCCGCCTTTTTCCCACTCTTTCAAACGTCCTTTCTCTTTTGCCTCCTTGGTGGCACAAGGGACAGGCTATCCTCCCCTTGCCCTCTTTCTCCACCAAGTGAAGTCTGATTTCTTTTACCGTCCGTACCCTCGCAATGTTTTCCAAGTGAGGGGAGAAGGGTTAGTCAGATGCAAAGTGAGGGAACGGGAGAGAGAGAGAGGGAAGGCAAGGTAGCAAAAGGGGGCGAAAGAGGGTCTAGAGAAGGGAGGAGGGAAAAGGAGGGAGGGAGAAGGGGGGGAGAGAGAGAGAGAGAGAGAGAGAGAGAGAGAGAGAGAGAGAGAGAGAGAGAGAGAGACAGAGAGAGAGAGAGAGAGAGAGACAGAGAAAGAAAGTGAGAGACAACAAAGAAGAACTTCTAATCAAAACAGCTCCCCGTACCAA
>BFEA01000010.1:1649448-1671930 GCA_003427395.1 Chara braunii | reverse complement strand
ACATGCACTGTTTTGTCATTTTCCCTCTTTTGTTTCTTTCCATTTTGGGCTGCCACCTCATTCCGGAGCTAGCCGTTTTGAGCTGGCCCACAAAAGATGGCTAGTTTCTCTACCATAAGATCTGATCTCAGATCCATGGCCCAAAAGAAAACCGGCCACTTCCTTTTTGCATTTTCTCTCATTTTCAGCTTTTTGATTCAGATTTTATTGAGATATGGCCCTAAGGGCCATATCTCTGCAATCCGGATTGCCCTCCCTCATTCTAGGAGGGATGAGGTCACTGTTGGGACCTGCCAGTCTCTACTGTGCAGATCCCAATAGGCCGACACACTCTCCTCCACTCTTTTCTCCCCTTTTGTCTCATTCTCCCTCTTTTTTTTCTCATTTTTATTTCCTTTTCGTTTATTTTTGTTGTGACAAGTGTCAAACTGCTGTGCATCCTCTTTCTAGGCCCTAGGGCCTCATTCACGGCCAGGTTCATGACTGTTACATGACCGTTACATCTCGGATTCCAATAATGGGACCCCCATACTCCTAGGGGGCTCCATTTTGCTCTCATTTGCCCAATTTTGCGCCCCTTCTGCTCCGATTTTCTAAGGACAGCCTTTTTCTCATGTTGAGTCTCTCAAGGCTCTATTTTCTTATGCCTTGCTAGTCCGAGATGTCCCGGACTGCTGGGCAACCTTCCCAACACCCTTATTTCATTTTTCTTTCTCTCATGGCCCTCCCACTTGCTCCCACTAGTGCTTGCACTAGTCGTGCTAATATTTACCACCGTCTAGCTCCTCGATCTCGACGGTGCCACTTGCTTGCACAATTATTCCTTGTGTTTGCTCAAGGTTCCCTTGGGACATCCCTAGTCCCCGCCATTTTCCTACACGCTAGCTCCATTTCTTTGTCCCACCGACGTGTGCCCCGTTTTCCGATTTTTATTATTTGGACTCATTTGGTCCCCGACAACATCCTGGACGGCGTCCTATTTTTATTTTTGGACCCCCTTACCCTTGGTGGTCCCATCATCTCTACATGTGTGCTGATTTTTCTAGGCCATGAGATCTCATCTCACGGTTGCCATTTACCATCCTTACTTGCCCCTTGCCGAAATTGCTCCTATCTAGCCTTCCGGGCTTGCCGTAGCCCATTTCCCCTTGGCCTTGGCATCCCCATGCAGTCCGTAATTTCTCGGACTGCAGTCATGGCTGTTTTYCATACCCACAGCCCCACAAGTTCCCCCTTATTGAAAGAAAATGATGCRTTAAATTTTCTAGTGCATCYGGGCTYAATATTGGCYCCRGATGCACCTARAACAWGTGTTTTYTCTCTCCCATGCAGTCCGTTGCAACTCGGACTGCAATGGGGGTCAATTCCTTAGCCCCAATGCCCCATAACTAGCCCTTACTCAAAAGAAAAAGAAACGGCCAACTCCCAAGTGMATCCGGCCTTGATTTTGGCTCCGGATGCACCTAAAACATGTGATTCTCCTCATGCATGCATTCCGTTTTATTCCGGTTGCAAGAGGCCTTGATTTTCTTTGATTTTCTCTGCAAAAATTAAATAAAATCAAAGTCCTTTGTAACCACCATATTCCCGAATGAATCTGGTCTCGGATGAATCTCCCTAAGTGACCGTTTTTTACCGTTAAGGCCTTTTTCTCGTTTCCTTTCTTTTCTTTTCTTTTCTTTTCTTTTCTTTTCTCTTTCTCCTCCTTTCATGGACAGTAGGGACATGCCAGTCCCTACTGACAGCCAACTCACTCACTCCCTCTCACTCCTTTTGTCTTATTGTCCCCCACTTTCTTTTCTTTTCTCTCTTTTTTCTAGCATGCCGAGTGTCAACTGGCAGTTAAGGCCCTTTTCTAGCTTCTTCCTCTTAGTTTTGGCCCTCCTTATGCCCAAGGTGCAGTCCGTTATTTCTCGGACTGCAATAATGGCCTTCCCATGCCCATGGGAGCCTCCTTTTACTCCTGCATTTCTCCCATAATGGTCCCTCCTACTCCGATTTTCTCCCGGAGGGCTATTTTTCGCATGGGGTCTATTTTAACTCTATTTTCTTGAGGGAGGCTGATCCGAGATTTTTCGGATTGCTCCCATGCCTCCCACTTCAGTTTTCTTTACTTTTCCTTTTCCTTTTGGCCTTCCCGTTTGTCACCACTAGTACTTGCACTAGTGGTGCTAATATTCTTGGCCGTCAAGATGTCGATCTTGACAGTGCACCTTGCATTTATTATTTTTCCCTCACGTGGTGCCACCGTTTCTTCTTGGGACTTTCACATNCAAGATGTCGATCTTGACAGTGCACCTTGCATTTATTATTTTTCCCTCACGTGGTGCCACCGTTTCTTCTTGGGACTTTCACATGTCCCCGCCACTTGTCCCGTTGGTGGTCCCCGACACTTAGTCCCGCCGGTGGTCCCCGACACTTAGTCCCGTCGGCGGTTCCCGACACTTAGTCCCGTCGGCGGTCCCCGAYACATTTCGCCCCGGACGCCATTATTTTTACTTAGTCCCACGTGGCCCCGAGTGCGTTTCTACGAGGTGTCCCACGCCCCTTGGGCGTCTTGTCGCCCCATAGCGACCTCTCTCCTTAGTCTTTCCTTGCGCCTTATGGTGCCGATCTCTTTGGTCGCGGGCCTTCGCTCCGAGGCTCCCATAGGTGACCCCCACGTTGGACCCTCATTTCCTGGCTTCCCACGGCTTCTGGCCGCCCATTCCTCAACTTCTTCATTCCCTTATTGTTGTCGCGCTGCAATTGCTAGTTCAAAGGGCCCTTTGGCCTTAGTCTTATTGCATTTCGATGGCCCTCCCGGCCTCCTGCTATGTTCTATGTGCCCCTATTCTTGCGCTCGCTTGCTTGCCGCCGCTAATTCTTTCCTCCTGTGGTTCTCTCCTCAGGGTATCACTCCCTTCTGCGGCCTAATCCTTTGTCTTTTCTCTCTCCTACTTCCTCACTCCAGATTTCTCTGTTGTGCACAAATTATCCGTATTCAATCTCTCGAGTGATGGAAAGTTATTCGTGACCCATTAGTCCCGACACATTCCCCCCACTCATTCGCGATGTCCTCATCGTGCACCAATTTCTTGTTAGCGGATTTTGGAGGGATAGACGGGAAAGGAGGGTGTGGTGTTATGGGTGGTTAGTTTTCCAGAGTCCGTTTTGTTCTTTTCTCATTCCTTTCTCAATGTCTTCCTTAGCTTCCGCCCCTTGGGGCGGAGGAGGGTATGGGGGAGTCGAAGGTTCGACAGCTTAGACCAGGTTGCTTATTTCTGTCATAGCTCTGCCTCTTTATCTTTCCGTCAATTGAGATGCAAACTTCCTCTTAAGTTAACTCTGTATACCCAGCAGGGCAGCCCATAATCCTTTCAACTTCAGTAACATGAAGCAGACGGGATTCTCCTTGCGTCATGTACTTAACTACTGGTATGCTGGCTTTATTCCCAGGGTGACAATTTGTTGTCATAACACAATTGGTTTTCTCATTCTATGCGTTGACTTTGTTGATAACAAATTGTAAGCAAGTTTTTGGGTGCGACTCAATATCAGGCATTCGCTCCGGAAGGGAGATGTTCGTCCAGTACAACCGTTGTCTTTGCTGTGGTGATACCCGCTTCGAATCGGTGAGCCCAGGCACAACTCCCCTTAAGTGCTTTGTAATCTCAAATCTGTCTTCCCATTTCATCGAGGAAGCATTCTCGAGCAGAAACCATTTTGGTCTCGCCTCATTCATTACTCTTATAAAAAATAATCTACTTTTCGACCCGTGTAATCAATGTTTTCCTTTTACCGTTCCCCGACGCTCAGGCCTTGCCAAATTCACATGCATCTTCCCTGGGTCCTTTCGCCCGACTCTCCTCAGGTCCTGCCAATTTTGCATACATATCACTCTTTGTCCTTTCTTGTTTCTTGCTTATTTTTAACTTTTTCATGCATGCTGCCCAGTTCATCCCTTGTGCATCTCTCTTTCAGACACCTTGTCAGACCTGTTTTCAAATACTCATCTGTTTCCCAGCCTGCCAGTCTTTCTTTCAGATCCATACATAGTCCATCATACGAGTCTTTTCTTTTCCAGACATCTTACTCGACCCATTTTCAAGCTTATACCAAATAAATCACACAAGTCGCTTGCCCGACTTTTTCTCAAGCTCATGCAACGTCAATTTCTCACCCATTTCTCTTCTGGACATCTTGCAAGGACTTATCTCAAGCCTGCGCAAAGTCAATTACTCATCCATTCTTCACCTCTGGACATCTTGCCAGGCCTTTTTTCAAACTCATGCAACGTTAATTACTCATTCATTTTTTTCTTCTGGACATCTTGCCAGACTTTTTCTCAAGCCTGCGCAAAGTCGTTTAATCATCCATTTTTTTCTTCTGGACATCTTGCCAGACCTTTTCTCAAGCATGCACAATTACTCATTCATTCTTACGCTCATGGTACCCTTCTCTTTTACACGCTTTTTCTTTGGTAGATAGCACACCTTCCCCCCACTCAAAATGCGATTTCCCCATCGCACGACCGGTTCTCACTCGGAGGTACGCAACCTTTGACCCACAAACGAGTAGGCAGATGCCGGCCCATCACCCCCAAAAAGGAAGGGTGATGAGTCCTCCCCCTGCTGATAACTCACTTCATCCCCTTACTCCATCCGACCTTTTGCTGCTTAAGAGACGGGCGCCATTACTGAGGTACCTCCTCACATCTGGAAGGCAGGTCCAGTCCAAGCCTCCCAGGACCCCGTCTTGCCACAAGGGTTTCCTCGCGAATCGTTCCTCCTGAGTGGTAATTTTCTGGATCCGGCCTCTTTCTTTCAAGAGAGTTGGGGTTCTCAATTAGTCCACGAGTGCAGTTACGAAAACCTCACAATTAGACCCGAAGCAGTTGTAATGCTTCGGCAGGGGGGTGTCACTCGCCCCGTGGTGGTTGCGGCTTCCACCAGGTACCACGCCCGATTCCTCCCTCTCGATAGTGCTGCTCAACTTAACGCGAGCCGCCGTGGTCCATTCCAAGCGGTCATGCCGCCCCTCAACGACATGGTGTGTGGTTGGGGAGAACAAAAGAGACTAGAAAAAAGAAAATGGCTCTCTTGCCCATTTGGTTCCCTCACCCTTTGATGTTTAGGCGTTCAACACGAGGCGCAACTTAAACTTCCCGACTAGAGCTCTTTGTCGGGTTCAGTTCCAAACTCCCTCACCGATCCAAGTGGTAGGTGCCTTGGTTCTTTAACCCTCATCCCCTTACAAGAGGAACAGGTCACGCTGAGACTTTTTCCCTTACAGGGATAGAGGTCTTGGGGTCGCGTTGCGAGCACCGTTATCCCCCTCGTGCTGAGGCCAAAGACAAGAAAAAGAGAAAATTCATTTCAATACTATTTCCAAGTCCATTTCAAGCCTATGCAATGCAATATTCAATCCTCAATCATTCAATCCAATGCTATTTCCAAGGCTGATTCTCATGGCTGGTCTGACAGCCTCTTATCAACAAGGCCATCCCCGTGGCCGGTCTGACGGTCATTCTCTCAATAGTCATTCTCAAGACTAACTTTCCGCCCACTCAATCCTCAATTTTCTCATTCCTCAACACCCAATCTCTGTGACCGTCCCAACGGTCCCTGCCCCTCTTGGCTTTAAGGCCCCGCCTCTTTTATTCACATCTTTCCCCTGCCCCCTTGGCAATTTTCARCGGCCGACCCACCGGCCTTTTCCATTTCCCCCATTCAACTCATTGGCTATTTCAAMGACCGACCCACYGGCCTTTTCCATCTCTCTCATTCCATTGGCTATTTCAATGACCGACCCACCGGCCTTTTYCATCTCTTATTGCTCATTCTAGCTCATCCTCAATCAACCTTTCTCAATCAAATATGCAAGGGACCCCACTGCCTATTTCAAAAGGAATGACCCTTGTGAGGGGTCATTCCCGAACAACCTGGTTAGGGTCGTTCTTTTCCATTCTCACATCGAACAGACTGGTTAGGGCCATTCCTTTCCATTCTCAAGTCGAACAGCCTGGTTAGGGCCATTGCTTTTCATTCTCAAGTCGAACAACCTACTTCAATTTACTCTCTTGCAAATTTTTTTTTTTATTGCAGTTCTTTTTATTCAACATTGTCTATTAGAAACTGGAATCTTTCTATGATTGTTTTCAATTGAATAAATTAATAAGCATGTTGCCATTCATAAAACTTAGGCGTTATATAGTCTTTACGCATAGGCCAACCAAACCAACTTTCAGTTAGTGCCCGAGGGGGTGGGCCTCGAGGTTACGGATCCCATTTCTGTCTTGGAGGTTAGAAGGTGGTTATCTCATCTTTTGTGTGCTATTCTCTTTCTTCCATTTCTCACAGTAATGTACCATCCATTCCATTTCTCACAGTAATGTACCATCCATTCCATTCCTCACAGTAATGTACCAACCATTCCATTTCTCACAGTAATGTACCATCCATTCCATTCCTCACAGTAACGTACCATCCATTCGTACATCCGACTTAGCGTCTAGTACTCGAGTTGGGGCTTGTGACCCCAAGCAGCACTAGCCCACCCGACCGTTCACCAATAACAAATGACAAGGGCGCCCCTTACATTTTCACTCTTCCTGATCTCTCAGGTTTCGGCTATTCTCAGTCTCATTCATGACTCAGTTGGATTAGGCTCCTAGGGAAGGAGTGTTCTTCACGCCCCTTAACCCATAGGATACCTTACCTCTCTTGTACTCGACCAATCATTCAAGGCCATGGTTTGCTCGTCAATCCGTACTCAAGGTTTTTCCCCTCTCAAAAGCATAATCCTTGTTCCATCCAAAATTCACAATACGCCCTCTCCCAATTGGTCTCATCCCAAATCCCATGTTTTTGTCTTAGGTACCCAAGGTAACTCATCCAAAAAGTAGCCTCAATAACTATCTTCTACTTTAGCGTGACACAGCCTTAGCTGACCCTCTTTTCACTTCCTCCTTAGCAAGCTTGTCCATATTATACATGTTCTCGTCATTCTCATATCTCTGCAGACAGAAAGCAGCGATCATTTTCAATGTTAAGTCAACACCTAGTTCTTATTACTGCCTTGCACCTCGTCTCGCCTAGTTCCTTGTCCACCCCGTTGCTCGGCAGGCTTTCTAACCCCCAGGCCGTAGGTCTCGATCACTCTTTTCATCCTTATAATTTTATGCAACTCAGCCTCGTTGAAAAAATCCAGTGGTGTGGCTTCCACCCCTGCCCTTGCGAGTGCCCGAGTCTTGATAATCCATTCGTGCCTGATTACATTGGTCCATTGCTGAAACCAATGACTGGGCGTTGGCCCGAACTCGTCCTCCCATCTGAAAGCCCTATCGCCCGGCTGGTGCATCGGAGGCCGCCCCTGTTCCCTAGGTCTTGAGATCTCATCCCTCTCATCCCCGCTGCTGATTTCTATGACTTCTCGCACATCCTGCTCCTCCACCCCCTCGTCCTCAGTCTGTATGGGGCTATACCCACCAGCAAGGTTCTTAGGATCATAGGTAAAGGGGATCTTCGTCCCCGTCCCATACCCCTCGCAACTGTCGTGACCGCTTCGTCCTTCAAGCGGACTCTACCTTTTCTCCTCGTCCTCCTCACGTTTGTCACGTATACCTTGTCCCCCCTCGCTTTCCCCATGCCAAGTCTCACGTCGTTCGCCCCTATTGGCCCCTTCCTCGTTAGAGACCTGAGCCTTATCTCCCATTTCTGTGTTGCCTCCTTCTTCCACATTTGCCCTTCCCTTTTCGCCCTCACTGTCAGATGATATTTCTATACCTTCTCCCTTGCGGAGGGGTGAGGGTTTCCTACACAAACATTTCCTTCCACCCCTGCCTACCACTGGCCCGCCCATGAGCCCAAAGTACAATTTTCTCTTTGCTCTCCTCCTCCCTTGGCTTGGTCCAGCTTCTTCCCCTCCGGTCGGCCTGTTGATTGCCCCGCTGTCGTTCTCGTTGCCGAATTTCATTTTTGTCTTTTCTCGTTTTACTCCTAAGCCCGTATAACAAAACAACACCCGCAATGTCCCTCATACAGTTACGCCTCCCCCCCCTTAGGCCGGTAGACATTCCCAAAATGCACCCAATATCCCTCGCATCACGCCCTTTTTATAGATGCGAATGCATCGTTTGTGATGACCCCATATTTTTCCCGTCAAAAACTATGGTACAATGCCCCAAACATCCCTTCCCGTTGTCACACAAGCTAGATATTGCAAACCCCCAAGTCATGCTACCTTTCAACCTCAGTTAGTCCAAGCCAAAGCACCAGTCCCAAAAAAAATGACAGTCCCACGAACATGGTCAGAGACAAACCATAGTGTGGGCAAGGCTGTGGTTAGTCTTTAACTTGTGGCTCCTCTGTTTCCTTATCTTCGGCCTCCTGAAGCCATTGTTCCTCTGGGTCCCGACTTAGAAACYTGACCAGTCGTTGCCCCTGGAAGGGCCCTTCTAATCCAGTTCCATCAAAATCTTCCAGTTCGAAGGTGTTCAGTCCCACCCGCTTCGCGACCCGGTAGGGGCCTTTGAACCTCCTTCCCAACTGTCCCGACCAAGTACTTTCTAGTGCCAAGTTCCTTAGCAATACCATCTGCCCCACCTGAAGTGGCTCCTTTCTGACATTCTTAACATGGTCCCACCTTGCTTTGTCCCTCATTCTACTGTCCGGCACCCGGCTGGCGATGTCTTCCACGACCTCCTCATTCTTAAGGATTCGTTGACATTTTGCCTCGATTAAATCTTCAGTGGTCATTTGCGGATCATCATCTAACCTATTCCAAGTAGGTACCAAGGCTTCCACAGGAAAGTCGATCTCTCTTCCGTACCAAAGCTCTGCCGGGATACATCCTGTTGTCCTTTTATGAGTCATATTCTCTGCAAAGACAGCCTGCTTAAGATACCTAGGTCAGTTCCCCAGATGGTCTGCTGCGAGCTTTGCAATCCTGTTCTTCAAGGTTCGGTGCCCCCTTTCCACAGGTGCATTGGCCTCAGGGTGATACGACTCGATGAGCTTGATCGGAACACAGAGTCTCTTAAGCATCCCCAATACTTTTTGGTTTACAAATTCTGTCTCATTGTCTGCTATAAACCTCCTGACGAATAGATGCCTTAAGTAGAAGTCTTCTATCCAGTCCACCACACTCCTCCCTGTCTTTTTCTTGAGGGCGGATGCCTCCACGAGCCCACTAAGGTTATCTCGCGCATCTAGGATATACGTGTACCCATCTGTTGATATAGGCATGACCGCAAGGTCGAGGTGGACCAGATGTCCCGACCCTAGCACCCGCGTTGGTCTAAGCGGCTCGAAGACTCGTACCGAGCTTCGTTCTTGGCAAATTAGGCAAGTCTGGCAGTATATGGCGACCATACCTGCCATGCCTGACCAATAATAGAGCGGCGTTATCTTTGCAAGTGTTCCTTTGGACGACAGATGACCTTCAGCTAACCCGTCGTGCATTGCATGGATAACGTCTACTTGCCTAGATCTTCCGCACACAACCCTTCTAGGCATAGCGCCTTCCTCCCTTCGGAACAAATGCCCGCCCCTTTGGACGTATCTTTCGGCTTCTTCTCTTGCCTTAATACTGACTTCCGTAGGTTGTTTGTTTCCTACCAAAAACAATCCGATCTCCCGAAAGAGCCCTTCGTAGGATTGGACATAGAAAAACTTTACTTCTTCCTTGCCCCCATCCTTTCCTTCTTGCATCTGATTTACCACCCATTGCAACCCTTTCCTTTTTCAAGATTCCACTAAGCTCATCACTGCTTCCCGACCTCCTTCGACCGCCATTGCCATTAGTTCCTTTTTCGGTCCTACTATCGCTCCCGATGAGTCATTTTCTTCTCTGCGTCCTCGAGTGGTAACTGGTCCTTCTCTAAGTTCTGCTACTACGGCAGGTGCCCCTTTCTCCAAAGTCTGGATCAATAGTTCTCCCGATTTGCATTCTCCGCTCATCATCTCGTTGTCCACCGCAAGAGTTCCTCCTTCGTATTCGAGGAAGACGTCTATGGGTTCTGCATCCTCCATCCCTTCGAGAGTGATGCAAACCCGACTCAGCCCATATGCCTTGTCGCGGATTCCAGCAATCCGTTCGATCTTGTAATCGAACTGCCAGATGAATCCTACCCACCTCCCTATCGTCGGATCTATAGGCCTGTAATTCTTTAGAGCCCCTGCGACATTCGTCGGATCGATCCTTAAGATGAACCGCCTCCCAAATAGGTAGGCCTGGAAGGTCTTAAGGCAATGCAGGATGGCTAGGACTTCCTTCTTGAATTGCGAGTACCGCCGTTCTGCGGAGTTCAGGGTTCTACTTTCGAACCTAATCGGCCTCTCTTTTCCTCCCTCATCCTTTTGAATCAACACACCTCCTATGACCAAAGGTCCTCCATCCGTCTCTAGGATGAAGGGTCGTCCCACTTCGTCATTAAAACCAGGCGCGGACAGGGCGACTGTCTCAGATGTCAATATGTCCTTGAGCCTTTGGACAACTCCTTCTCGCTCCTCCGTCCAATCCATGGTTCCTTCTTCCCTTATCATAGCCCGGATAGGCTCAGCAATCTTGGCAAAGTATTTAATGAAGATCCTCCAAAAGCCGACTACGTCTAGGAATGCCCTTACCTCCGTCGTCGTGCGTAGTGGTGTCGGCCACTGTGATATCTTGTCGGTCTTTGCCGGATCCGGCTTCCTGCCGTAAGCCCCGCAACGAAATCCTAGTATAGTTACCTCCGGTACCGCTAGGATACTCTTTGGTCCACTAGCCATAATATATTACTAGGAACCGGCGGAGTAATTCCTTGATGTCCTGCAAGTGGGCCCACACAAACTTTTGGATTCCCGGTTGGATTTCTGTCTCGTCCTTCTCCTGCGCACCTTTGATCGGACTGTCATCGATGTAAGGCTCACATTTTTCTGGGAACATGTCCCCGGCCACGGCGAGCATCCTGCGTTGCGCTTCGGCCACCACGTTTGTGAATCCCATAGGTGTCACTTGCATCTGTAGCTGGCCTACGGGGGTGTGCATGGCAGTGTATGGCCTGTCCCGAACATCCAATGGAAGCTGGTCGTACCCTGAGTACAGATCTATCAGGGAGTAAATGCTCCGACCGGCGTGCGATTTTGCTAATAAGTCAGCCTGAGGTAGCGAGCCAGCATCCCGGATGGTTACCGCATTCAAATTTTGCAGGTCCTGAATCCACCTTAGTGTCTTGTTAGGCTTCTGAAAGACAAACCACCGATTTGCGTATGGCGATGCCTTAGGCTCTGCAACGAAGGAGTCCATCTTCGCTCGGAGGAGGGTTGTTACTTCTCCTGCTATCCCAAATTCATAGGATGGCCCCTTGTCATTCCAGCACTAACGTTCTACCGTGTGGATTCTGACTAGCGGTATCAATTTCGCATCCAGTTGCCCCTTCTGGTGATCACTAAAGGCAAATGCCAGGTGAAACTCCTCGCAAGTCCTTTTGATCAGGCGGGTTTCTCCTTCCGTTAAGAACCCGTTTATCCCTATCTTCATTGTGTCCGCTACCTCATCTGGTATCCTATGTCCCTCCGTCGCCCTTCTTTCTCGAATCACTTGAAGGACCTCTTCCTCCTTCTCCATTGCCTCTTCCTTTGACGTCTCTAGCAGGATCGAGACCGGTTTTGCTTTCTTCCCTACCGGCTTGTACTTTCGAACACTTCCTTCCGGGATCTTTCTCCTAAAAAATGAACAGTCGGAATTGCCCCCGTCGCCTCTACGACTCGTGGTTGAATACTAACTAGTCTTCYATTCARGCMATATCCCTTTTGCACCTCTCTTTCGAACTTGGCCAAGGCTGCYGAATCCACTCCTACCTTSTGGTATCTGARGGCCTTGATGAGKTGCAATAGATYGGGGATCTCRAGTGCGATTTCCGGCACATCTATTCGTACTTCTTTCCGTTTGGGCAGGCTAGCACCAAGTTCGACCTCTGACTCTTTTTCCGCTACCATAACACCTAGGACTTCGTCCTCCTGCCTCCTCTTCTTCTGGGGCAGGCCCTTCTTGATCCACTCCTTCTTATTGAATGTTTTCTCAATCATGATTTCTACCCTTTCTCTCATACCCTCCATCCGTGCGAAAGCCCCTTTCCGCGTGCTATCCTCGAACGACGGCTACCATGTTGCCAATTTCCCCTTCGGGGGGTCTCCTCCCGTTCCAAGGAGYCGGTGGAGCTCTCCCCGGCCGGTCACAGGGTCCTCTATGTCTACCATGTATGAGCCATCGTGCAAGTGCATGCCTATCATCTCTACGTTCTCGCACCACGGTCTCCCGAGGATTATGTCGTGGTCCATTTCCTCCATTACGGTCATCCGCTGAAACGACCAGATTGATTCCCTGACCCCTGCCTTCACAGCACACTTCGTGACGTACCTAGCGAACGGGATTTCCCCGCCAGCTCCCCGGATGCTCCCTGTTACTTCCTTGTTTATCGTACACCCCGTGATCGTTGCGAAATCTCTTCTTATGAGAGTGATTTCTGCTCCCCCGTTTACTAACGCGTCGGTATGATGCGTCCGGATCTGGATTTTCAGCTTCCCTACGGGCAGCGCATGAAAGCTAAGCTTTCTCCCCGGTGGTAACCTCATGACCTCGCCGCCCTCTCGGTCAGGCAAACTCAAACGAATATCCGCAAAAGCTTTCTCGAGATCCTCCAAATCCCCGCGACTCCTCTGAAGGTTAGCCACTTCTTGCGGAATTTCCTCCTCCTTCTCCCCTTCTGGTAATTCGGGGTTGTCGCCTATTTCTACTCGCCGTCGGGTCAACAGTTCTCTAAGCCCTTTGAGCAACCTAGGGCTAGCCTGCAGCACAGTCTGAAAAGACACCGACACCATGGTTTCTAGTAACTTGCTAATGGTGTCGTCGATCTCCGACAAGGATAAGATCGGGATTTAGTACCTAAACTTCTTCTTGGCAGCGGTAACTTTGTCGGCACGCTCCTCTTCCCTAGGTTTCCCATAGACTTTTTCCGGTTCCTCGGCCTCAGGCTCTGCCTGGGGTTCCGAACTTCCCGCAACCTCCTCCATCACGGTGTCACGGTTAATCCTTCTCCCAGCCGTCCCTAGCCGAGTAGTCGCGTTCACCCTATCATGTCCGTCGTTTTCCAAAATGAAATTGACCTGCGGYCCGCGCCCCTGGTGTTGATCCCAGATGATCTCGCCCACCGGTTCGGCTTCTACGGATGTTATTTCTAGCCCGTTGACCATGATGATGGCTCGCCGCATCCCTCCTGGCGAGTTTCAGTTCACCCGTTCCTCCTGTGGTCCAAATATCTCCCCCTTTAATGACCTGGTACACCTTTTTTTTTAAATATCATGGTTGAGCTTTGGACACGCGCGCACATAATGTCCTATCGCGGTACAGTATTTGCATTGCTCGTTGGCGGGATCTCTCCRTCCATATCCACGATTGGCCACCCCAGGGGGAACTACTGCTTCCTGGTGCGGGAGGGGGGGACGGGATACTTGCGCCTGCATAACTAGTAGCGCGCTCTCCATCCTTTCAATCTTGTTGTCGACTCCGTGCACCCGTTCGTGTAGGCTTTCAATCCCCTTTTTCACCTTGTCGCCTGTCTTACTGGTCAAGTCTATAATCTCCCCTTCCTTAAGCAAGGCCAACGTTTCTGTCACTACCGTTTTCTCAGCCAGATCCGTTACCGTGCTAAAATCAACACCCCGCGTGTTTACGAACTTACTTGTCTGTTGGTAGGCTGACAGGATCTTGTCTTTGTCGAACTCAGAGAACTGCCTGAGGAAATATTTGTTCATTATCCAGTCCGTGACCCCGGGGATCCTTAGTGCTACCAAAGTAAACTCCCGTAGGAAGTCATTGTACGTTGCGAAGTTCTTCCTCTGGACTGCCGCTAAATCGGCCTCCGTTGCCATCTTCTCTGCTGCCAGATACTTTCTCATCATCACATCCCGGATTTCTTTCCAAGACCGGCTTGCGGCCACGATGGCCATTATGTCCCGTTCTAGGCTCAAAGACACATGCTGTCCCATGTGGTCCATCTTCTCCTCCTCGGTCCATTTCAACAGTGCAGCCAGATTCTCGTAATCTATCATAAATTGCGTGATGTTCGCCCCATCAAACGTCAACTTTTTCTTAGCATCCGCTAGGTAGCCTTGATTTTTGTTTAGTGCTCGCGCGAGGGACGATATTATCTTCTTAAGGCCGCCCTCRGAGCTGCTGRCCWCGCCTGTCACACTKTTATCYGGACCTTCCTTGCCGGCCTTTTGTCCCTCCCTGGTTTTCGTAGTTTCTTCCGGGTCAAACGATCCCAACACTCTTTCCCTAASGCTCCAGAGTCCTTCGCRCCCTCGCGTCACCRCTGGCGMGGTCGGCAGGCGGCTAGCCCCACTATCTATGGCTGGCGGGGTCGTAGCCTTTTCCATGTTCATCCCTGCAGAGTTCTCCCCCTCTTTCCTTCTTTTGCTCGGCGTTCCCCGACGGTCACTACCTTTACCCCCTTGTCCAGTCCCACCTCGGCCGGTTCTCCGTTCGTCCCGGGGCTCCTCCTRCAGAGAGCCTTCTTCRTTYYCAATCATCATTTCCTCAATCAATCTTGCCTTGTACTCCGCGGTCCTTTTGTCTATCTCGACTAGTTTGCGCCTCGTATCCGTGACCCTTACTTTCTTAGACACGGCACCTTCCGAGTTCCCGGGGCTTGTCCTATCCTTATTTCTACCTTCCTTGGTCCCCTGAGTCCCTTGCCTGCTTCCCCCAGCTTCCCCCGAGCTTTCCCTTGTGGAGATCTCCTTCCGGTTTTCTTTGGTACCATCCAGATTTATCGATTCTCTGTCCTTATGCCCCCCTTCGCTTTGTGCGGCACTGCCTCCTAAGCCTAGTTCCCCTCCACTCTTATGATTATCTCTCCTCCTTCGTTGCCATTTTCCCTAGTTCTGCATAAGCCAAAGAATTCCCAGGACACACGCAATGCGAGGTTTTTAGGTACCCTAGGCCCCTAGCTCTGTTGGCTTATCTTTATAGTCTCTTTTCTTATCCCTGTTTCCTGATTGCCCTTCCTTAAGGAGGAGCCACGACCGGCCCTGCCGCCCAACCGAGCTATGAACGTGATTGACTTTCTTTATCACAAGCCCATTTGTAGTGCCCTTGTCCCGTCAGCCGACGCGAGGGAGTCCGGGTTAGGCATCCTGCTAAGGGAAGCCTTCCCAAGCAGCGTTTCCCGTCTTTTACCCTCCGGGTCATGCTCACTCATTAGGAGTCTACCCCCTTCTTTGTTTTTCTAGTGGGTTTTAGCCATCTGGGTCCGAGGCCCCTTTCTTATTCCCATCGGCGGATTTCCGCACGCAGCGAACTATACTGGATCTGCCCTATTGGCCTGCCTGCGGATCCTAGTCCCACTCGCGCCCTCGTAGTTCTTCCGGTTCGGTCGGCTCTTCGAATAGCTCAGCTACCCCTGCCAAATAGCTCTCGCCTATCTCGATTTGCCTTTGGATTATGCGTTCGTGCCCTGTCTGGTCTAGCCAAGGCGCACGAAATATCAGGATATGGATGACCTCCAGTAACTCGTGGGCCCTGTTTCCCCAGAACGGCCTATGCCTCACGGCGACATCATAGAACATCCCGATGGTTAGAGAGGAAAAGTGGTCTGCCCACATTATTGCCGAGTCTGCCAGCTCCTGCGCCCTTGCGAGGCTCCGGAAGACGAGATCTATCATAAAACGGGGGACCCGGCACCTCAGCAGCGTGGTTGGTGCTCTGAAATCCCGCCGTCCCCCCATTTCCACCCGAGTCAACGTCCAGGCGGCCCTTTGAAAAACCGGCGCCAGCTCGTGACCTTGTGTTATCTCTACCCCCAACGAGTGCCAGCCGAGCTGAGGCAGATACATCGTCCCGGTAACTTCCAGATTGGAAAACAGATCGTCCCCGGGTCCTCGGTCGAGTCTCATCCCTGTCCACCGACATTCTACCAACATGAAGGCGGCGTCCCTCCCCAAAGTCACAGCCCGCCATTCTATATCGAACCCCCGATAAGTTGAACTCGACGGGAGGGATACTTCCCAGCGTCCACCGTTATTCCACGGCATTCCGGGGTACCGGGGTTGGCACGCCATTCGCACACGGGCCTGAAGTTCCCTATGCTCACGTCTTGCTGCCATGGTTACCTTGGTGATTTCCTGCATGATCCATATGGAAAGTGTTACAACCAATCCTTAGAAACCGTCCACCTACTGCCCCCTTGCCCTTCGTGTTTTTCAACTTTCTTTTCTGGTTCTAACTATCCCTCCACACCTTCGGGAGCAGTAGCCTTTTCTGGGTGTTCATACAATCGGTACATGTCGTCTATGTGCGTCGCGCCCCGGTCTACCTCCCGCCGGATGACTCCCCACAAGGCCTCGTCATCTATTTGTGGGACTCCCGGCCTAGTATCTATTGCCGCCCGTAGAATGCAAAGCACTTCGCGGCCCTGTTCGTCCCCGAAAGSCCCYATCTCTMGAAAGGCCCGATAGTATTCTCGATACATTAATGCTTCGTCAAAATTTAGCCTAGTTACGTCAGTCACCGCCTGCTCCACTCGTTCTATGCCCCCCATTCGTCTTAGCAGGGAGGGTGGTAGACTYATCCGTACGACCTCATTTGGCAGCTCAAAACCCCCCGCCGCGGCGACTTTTACCTCYGCCGTTACGTSATCTCGTTCCGGGTCTGCAAACTCAAACCCCTCCCGCAAGGTTATTTGCCGTGCCCCTTCGAACATTCGCACGGGGTCATCCCCGGAAGCCAAAGCAATCCCCAAGGTCCGCCATCCCTCTTCCGACAGGTGTAAGGATCCCGTCGTGTGTACACGCCCTGGGTGGTTCAAGTCTACGCACCCGAACTCCCCTCTCGCCCGCCATTCTAGCTTCACTACTAGGTATACCGTATCTTCCACCAAATCTACCCCCACCCAGTCCATTACCGGATTGCCTACCGTATTTCTCGCCGGCAGGCTTATTTCGACCCTGCCCTCTGATATTCTTGGTGGCAGTATCCCACGCRGTCTATCCGCCCAGAACGTCATTCGCCGARCCATCTCGCAATATCTCMTTTCCTGCTTTCTTAGTCCGATCGCTGCAYCCACCGAGATTCCATGCCTTTYGTGTTTTAGTCTTT
The DNA here is from genome assembly GCA_003427395.1 of Chara braunii. Taxonomy (NCBI): domain Eukaryota; kingdom Viridiplantae; phylum Streptophyta; class Charophyceae; order Charales; family Characeae; genus Chara; species Chara braunii. The sequence continues at coordinate 1,654,809 of BFEA01000010.1, read as the reverse complement.
CGACYMTCCCTACTTATCGTACACTGGTTCCTGCCGCTATCCCCAACTCATACACGTTCGATTCTACCCGACCCTCATTTTCTAGTTGCTGTCACTTCCTCCTTGTTTCGATCCTTATGCACCATCTACGGCCTAATGTACACACCCCCTTTCTTATGTTACACCTTACTTCACAAGCACACTCCATACTCAGCCTTTTTCGTTGTGTTCGATTTCTTGGCCTCATTCAGTCGAACCACAGTACCTCAAATAGTTTAAAGACGTCGTCTACGTAGGAGGGTGCAGTCGCCGCCTCCCGGCTAACTATGACGTCCCAAGACTCCGCCTCTACCACTAGGGGGTCATACCTGCCTATTCTTAGGACGATGATGACTTCCTCGACTTTATCTCCGTAGAAGGGCCCATATTTCAATGAGAGCCTATAGAACTCCTCAGTCAAACATGCACACTCTATATGCACCCTTCTCATGGAGTCGGCTTCTTCTAAAAATGTGCTCAAACCCCCCAAACCACTCGGCTATGAATTCCGGTACCCAAGCCGTTGTCCGTAGACTTGGAGGTTTGAATTCCTTCCATCCTCCCATCACAACTCTGCTACTAACTTCGTCCCATCCCTCGTTGGCGAATAACTTGCCTTCCTTTCGGGTTCGGGCCTGTGCATCCCCTAGAAGCCACATCGGGTTCTGTCCCATTGCTAGCATGATGCAAAACAGCTGCCATTTATCCTCGGAAAGGACAATCGTTCTAACTGACTCTACCTTGCCTTCAACTATATCATACCAAACTTCCTCTTCCCTTATCGGGTTTCAAATCCGCTCTAGTCATACATATGACAAGTCCCGGCAACCTCAAACCCAATCCAGTCGCACGTGGTCCCTCTCCATCCGTTCCCTGTTGGTATAGGCATTTTTATTCCTCCTCTGAGTCACCGTGGTTCCCAGCCTTTGAAGGGGTATTCCATCATCCTTTCTTCTCTAGTCATCTTTCCCTTTCCTGCACAATACCAGGCTACCCGTCCTTCCTAAGTTAAGCTTCCCCACCCCTCTCAGAAGTCCCAGTCCTCTATCTCTTCATCTTCGTCTTCATCACTGAAGTCGTCCTCCTCATCGTATACAAACTACCTTACCCCATCTAGAAACGTCTCCCCTATTGCCACATTCCTATAGACTATCCCCCAATGCACAACGTTAGGGACAAAGATATTGTCTATGCTAAGGCCGTTTAGTATCTCGGCTAGCTCATACGCCCAGTTCCCCTCGAACGGCCCCATTTCTACTGATAACCGAAAAAAATCTTGCCTGGCGCATTGGTATAGCCCGAGGTTCGTCATGGACTGGCATATCCGTACTAGCCTGCTCCGGGTTCCGAAAACCGCATCCACTAGGAAGGAGGGGAGTACACATCACATGGTTCTTACGGGTCGCCTTATGCTTCCTCTATCCCCAAGTTTCACCCGTACGTCTACCTTTTCCATTTCCATTTCCCTCCGTTGACATGCAGCCCACACAACCTCTGCTTCTGCCTTCCTAAACAGCTCGTCCGGCGTATTTCCGAGTGCCAACTCTATGATCATAGCTCTCTCCTCATCTTGCGACAAGTAGACCCATCCCCGCGCTTCCACTGTCCCTCGGAATTCCAAATCCATTAAGCTTGGTGACAGCCTCGTCAAGATGACATTAGTCCATATGGATTCTATCCAAAGGAAAGCATCCTATACTTCCAGCATTACCGTTTGACACGCTGGTTCAAGGTTCGTCCACGTTCCATTTTCCGGGAGGACGAACGATACCCCATCCTTTACATCTATTGGCATTTTTGGACCGCTAGTATAGATCGGGAAAGGCAACCATCGCGCCATCTTGTTTTCAGCACCCGACCCCTGTTTTCATAAAAAGGCACCAACCGATCCTTTTGGTCAGGTCAACCCTTGTCCTAGATGAGAATTACTTCAGACCCCTCATCAAGGTCTCCCTATTTTACCTCCCCATTCCTAAGTACCTCCTTCCCATAATTCCCTCGGCCGACCATCCATTTGCCCACATTCTTTCTCTTGGTTTCATTCCAATTGACCTCTATCCTCCTTCCTTCCAATCATCTCTCACTCGTGTGGACTTAGATGGGAGGGGGAATGGACTTAGAAGAGTGYCCGTCCAACAGTCCAATCTCAATCAATTTTTACAGAGGGGGAACACATAAAAGAAAATCAGGCAACCTCACGTACGGGCCGGTCATCTCCTCACCGGCCATCCCAATATGGTCTCTCCGCTGRTACTATYGGTAGGGTTTTATCCCATACCTCAASCACAGCTCAACCGTCRCGAGCGCGGTACCCAGGTCTCAGCAAGGCATTTGCCCTTTCCTCCTTACCCAGAATACCCCATCCCGACTTGCCGCTCGTGTACCCACCGTTAATCTCAGGAATCACCCGACAGATCTCGGTAGGGTCATTAGAGCCAGCCGTCCAGGCATTCACTTCCATCGGTCCGATAAGGAACAGTATTTCCCAAGCCATGCTACGAGAAGCTCTCAATCGCCTCTGAGGCTCCTTCCGTGCCCCATATGTAGTGGTCCCCCTTCCGTCTGCCGCCAAGCAGCCGCCCTGCCTGAAGAGGTTTCACATCTCACCTGGGCAAGATCATCGAGCCATGCTCGGACCGCTCCGGTGAGAACGCTACTAATCAGTCGACGAGACCAACCCTTGCCTGACAGTCCGGTGGCCCGACCCCTATACATGGAACCCGGTGAACTTCAAAGAGGACGACCAGCTCGCATCCCGCACCGGCCGGCGCAAACCAATCCTTTCCTTCCAAATGGCAGGACGCTCGAAATCCCAATCATGCAATCACAAGTCCCAAGTGGGACACACAAAGTACAAGTGTCTTTCCCTTGGTGCACCCAGCGCTTCCTACCCATAACTCACCAATTTTCTCTCAGGACAATGAGTGTCACTCCCCCTACTTCCATACATAGTGGTTGGTTCCTTCTCGTGAGAATCTTCAAGGGTGAGCTAGTTTTCCTTGGAGTCTAGCAACTCCCTTCATTCCCTTCTCTTCACTTGTATGTCCTTTTAGAGGGTAGGATTGTTCTTTCTTGATGACCCGTTGTGTTCATATTGGTTCCTTCAGTCATTAAAAAAAGTGCAAAGTGCATGAGCCCGCTGGGCTCAAAAAGAAGAAGGGGAAAGCACCCATTCGGTCGGATCACTCCGCCATGGGATTTTCATTGGAACTTGGCCTAAGCCAAGCACCAACCGCCTGCCAGGTAACCGGAGCCCTTCTTTCATACGAAGAGGAAGGGTCCACCTGCGACTTGCCCAAGGCTTCCCCRGACTAGCGAACACCAGCACCGGACGAAGGAGGGCTAGAGCCATTCCGCAAGGAGATGGCTAAACAAGTGAAAAACATGCATGTTATTCCTCYAGGYCTGGCCATGCCATGCGCCCARCCACCCTCAAATCTGATTTCTCACAAGGGAAAGAGCAAACACAAGTCCATTTTCTGTATCTTGGGTTGTGTACACGTCAATGCGTCGGGCGCCCCCGTCGGAATCGCAAGGGTCAATTTAACCCCATACCCGGCATCTCCACCATTTTTGTAGGGCCAAACCCCGGTAGACTTCCGAGCCTTAGTCGACCCCACTGCGGGTCCCAGTTGGCTCGGCCCGCCCACACTCATGCTCAGGGCGCGGGTCATTCGTCCCAAGGTCACCCCCACCTAGTGCTTTGAGATGGATGGGCGTGGGCCATCGCGCGAGAGAGCTTTGACATTGGGGATGTAGCTCAGCCCTCACGCTGGGTGGTAGTCTTGCTGGTCGTTCCGCAACGTTGATTTTTTTTATTTTTTTATTGTGTTCTCAAGCAATTGCTCCTTCCAATACACACGCAGTCCAGGGATTCTTTGAGCCTTTCTCTTCTCTTGTGCGTAGGCTAAGCGTCCTCCTTAGGCCACACACCATTTCCCTAAACATTTTGGCTATATGGCGTCATCGGGGTGCGGCGGGGCCGTCCTCCCCCTCGCCTCTACTCATCCATCGGATCTCACAATTTGCTTCCCACCTTATTGAAGTAGGCCCCTTAGTCTTTTCGGGGTCCTCATATGCATGCACAGACAACACCGCATTTTCCTTGGTACGATTGCACTCTCAATCACACTTCCAAGTCTCAAGTGCAAAAGTCATTTTCATGAATTGGCTCTATGTCAAGGGTCCCATAGCCCCTTTGTCCCTCTTCCCTTTCCCTCTTGGTGCCCAGTTCCTCTCGCCCTTATCCCGCTYAAGGCAWTTCTAGCCATTACTCACCTSCACAATCCCACACAAGCAAGAAGATCCATAYAATGTCCCCCATTGGGGGTCAACACATAGCCCTTCCCACATGTCTATTCTTTCCATGCTCTTTGGCCGTGCTTTGTTCCCTCTTTGTTGTTCAATCAGCCCATCCTCTTCTCATAGTCATACAATCAGAGAAATGGTTGAGTCAAACTGACCTCACTTTCAACTTGTGTTCCCTTCTGGATTCCGCCTTTTTACCACTCTTTCAAACGTCCTTTCTCTTTTGCCTCCTTCGTGGCACAAGGGACAGGCTATCCTCCCCTTGCCCTCTTTCTCTACCAAGTGAAGTCTGATTTCTTTTACCGTCCGTACCCTCGCAATGTTTTCGAAGTGAGGGGAGAAGAGTTAGTCATATGCCAAGTGAGGGAACGGGAGAGAGGGAGAGGGAAGGCAAGGTAGCAAAAGGGGGCGAAAGAGGGTCTAGAGAAGGGAGGAGGGAAAAGGAGGGAGAAAGAAGGGGGGGAGAGAGAAAGAGAGAGAGAGAGAGAGAGAAAGAGAGACAGAGTGAGAGAGAGAGAATGAGAGAGACAGAGACAGAGACAGAGAAAGAAAGTGAGAGACAACAAAGAAGAACTCCTAATCAAAACAGCTCCCCGTACCAACAACCAAAGGTCGATCACCCGTCCCATAGTGAGAGTTTGAATAAATATTTCATGGAATAACATGGCAATGAGGCGCTTAGACCAATGAAAAACACATACTCATAGGGAAACAGATCAACTAAGCAACGAACCTGATGATGCACAAAGAGAAGCGAGCAACTAAGCAAAGTACCGGAACATGAACTTCACAATGCATAAGGAGAAGAGATAAACTAAGCCACGAACTTAACAATGCGCAAAGAGAAGAGAGCAACTGAGCAATGATCCGGAACATGAACTTGACAATGCACAAAGAGAAAGGGTCAACTAAGCAAAGATCCAGAACATGAACTTGACAATGCACAAGGAGAAGAGATCAACTAAGCAATGAACTTGACAATGCACAAAAAGAAGAGAGCAACTAAGCAATGAACTTGACAATCCACAAGGAGAA